>CM059585.1:119995000-120595000 GCA_030407085.1 Trichopria drosophilae
TCTATGCGACTCAAATATTGTAGCAAATGAAAAATTCTATGAAAGTTTAAAGGATTGTTGAGGAAAATTAATTTTGCTACTAAACGAGAGTTAATACAAATAAAAGTGGAAACTGCAGACCGAATGGTTGTAGCAACCGAACGGTTTAATTTTAATAACCAAGCCGTTGAGTGCTTACAGATGAACTTGTTTTGTTTTCTTATGAAATCGTAATGGACCTTCGATATAAGAACTTATCACCATAATATAGTGACCGTTAAACATGTCAACACTATTTTTGTCATTATAAATGTTTCCAAAGTTTTTTAGGGATATTTTTCTAACAAATACTTCATGGCTACAAGACAATTACTTCAGTTTAAATATCTAAAGTAGATTTTTATATACCATCTTTTTGGAAAAATGCCATAAGTCATTTGGACATATACCATTATCTAGATTTATATACTTTAAAGTTGGAGCATTTCACAGAATGAAAATACTTGATAATAATAGTATAGAGGGTTGTTTACTACTAATGTTCTATCAAATAGTGAACATAATATTTGTATAATTCATGTTATTAAAGTTTTATTGATTTAAGTTAAATTACTCATAATGGACTCGTGAATAATGGACTTGGCCTTTTTTCCATACCTCCACAGAATTGTGATAAATATCTGTCCTCAATATCAATCACGTTCAAATTATACTGGTTCTTTGCTCTTCCCTATGTCCGTTTTTCAACCTTGCATTCAAATCCTAATTTTTAATTCAAAGTTTCAATTTCAACGTATGTCTTGCATACTTTATCATAATCATTTAATGTCCTGCTAACTTACCCAAAGCTTTCTATATAATAACAATTGCTGGATTATATTAGTATCGTGATAAAAGCAGATATTTGATTATCTTGAAGTGCGCTTGTTTCAGATTCCTCAATGTTTTACCCTGAACATCAATTCAAAAACAATTGTTATCGTATTAATGTTAAAATTCTTATTATACTAACATTATAGGTACATAGCGGAATTTCCTCAATTCTTAATTAGACTCCTTGCTTACCTTATTAACCCATTAACGCCTGAATAACTAAAAACTGAATACCGACTTTGCACTCCCAAATTTTAATAAAATCACTGCTAGCTTCTTACACTACATTTCCTAGATATTTCTTTGTATATTCTGCGCGATGCGAGCATTGGATAAAAAAAGAAGAATATCATGTTGTACTGGCTTTTGGAAAATTTTCGTAAAAAATAACGACTTTCAAGAAAACGGCCGATTCTAACTAGGAAAATGGTTTCTTAAAAATATAGAAGTAGATTGCTTTCAAATTTGTTTTTCTGTTAGTCAGAGCTTTTTAACATCGATAACATCAACAAATTAGCTACTTTACTTATTATATTTTCATATAATGTTTTGTTTTTTTGCATGACACTCGATAATTATTATTACACCATATATTCAAGTATTTCGGGTAATATTGATAATGAATAGTCCGCAATATTTAAAACATTTAAAATGGCGTATTCAATACATTAGAATTTTTTTATATTTTTTACCCACTTCAATTGAAAATGTTTACTCGAGAAGTTTTCAGGGGGTCTGATTACGAGCGTGATGACAGGATTAGAAAACTCAAAATGGCAGATCCAGTGTCGCAAAATTTTGTATATTTTCACTACTTTCTATTGGAATAATAGTAATTTTTATGAAAGTTTAATTAGCTGGCAATTTTGTCGAAATTTGAATCCACAATGCTAAAGCTCAAAACTGGATTACAGAAGATCAGCGATTCTGAATTATTTCATATCTGATTTGTTTTAATTTACCAAAATATAACAGCCGATTCGTCCACAGGCCCAAAAGAACTTTTGATCTGTAAGGTTCTCCTCAATATCGGAATTTTTTTGCCACGAAATCATTTTTTCGCCTTGTTCGATCCACCATTCTTAATTTTCCAATTCTGAAATTCGTATTCAGTGACCTTGAAAATCTTCGACTGAACATTTTCAACTGAAAACGGTAAAAATGTAAAAACATTTCGACATATTGAAACCGTCATTTCGAATTTTTTTAATATTATATAAAAGTTTGTGCTGCTTTGAATTCTTTCATTTTTATCAGTAAATAAATATGTATATAATAATTATATTAATTTATTACAATAATTATATTAATTAATTATATAAGTCGAATATTAAACATTTCGAATAGCGGTTTCAATATGTCGGAATGTTTTTACATTTTTATATATATATTGTATGACCATAATGACATTCATTAGAGGTTAGGAGTTATAGAGGTTATATTAGACGAAAGACCATAATACTCTTCAATTCAAAATCTCGACAATTTTATGCACGTTTGGTTGAAACGTGAAATAATTTTCATCACCTTTTTAATACGAAAAACAGTCATATAAAAAGAAAGTTCAAATTTTTTATGTTTTTAATTTAAAAACCGCCATTTTCGTTTTGGTAAACATTTAAACGTTAGTTTGACTACGCTAATCGAAAGAGCATACTCGAAAATGGTAAACCAGGTCACTTTCAGCCCAATATTATTACATTTTCCTGTTGAAAATGAAGCTTGAAAATCAACAAAAATAAATAGTAGACCCTCTGATAGTGTCACGGCCTCCGGACCGAAGGGGAAACAAATCCTCTATCTGTGTACGCATTCCTTACACTCTAAACCCCTCTCGTGATAAATCTGTTGATATGAAACGAGTCAAGTGGTGGGGAGCTTACTGTGACAATATCAGAGGAACGAAATGCAACACTGTCAGAGGATTTCTAGAGAGCGACACTACGGGAGGGCGGCACTATGGGAGGATCTACTGTACATCATTCAGATTTCACAATATTTGTTTCCTATTTCTTTGCATTATTGTTTCTATAGGAATGGCATATTTTCCAACTTTATAGCCGCATTATTTATTGCATTTTGTTTATATCAAGAAATATGTAATTCATATCCTTGTGATAAATAAGTAATATATTATTCCAATATCAATTTCCTTAGTTCAAAGTGTGGGCTTTTCATATTCGCTTCTAAAGCTTCGATGCTAAAATATCAAATTGATTAAACTCTTTTACATACTTTACGAATTCTCTAATATTTACAGTTATCAATTTTAAATCTTCAGCTATAAACTAATATAGTAACGTTAGTTCCAAATAAATATTCCATGACTTATTGTGTTTCTAATTTTCAATTCACATTTCCAATTTTTAATTCTCAATGTCAAAAACAAATATTTCTGAAAAGATAATGAAAAGAAAATAATCCATTTAATTTCTATTAATATTTTTTTAATTAGGTTCTATATTCCCTTTTATCATTTCAAATTCCTTCTCCAATGCTTAAATTTTATTTATATTTATTACCTTTAATATTATCTGTTATCTTCGATGAATTTCTGGCTGTGCATGAATAAATTAATAACGAAATGCATACTACACTTAAAACAGTTCACTGCACATTTTCCTACTATTCTCTTTCTCGAATAAAAAATTGATTAAATGCAAACATTTGATCGTAGAAAACCGGGTTTCTGTGAATAAAAGTAATAAAATTGTACAAATATCAATTGCACAAGTACATTTAATCTAACTGAAAGCATGCACTCAAAAATATCGGTAACATTTACTTCTGTCTGTATATATATAGAACCCTCAAATTTCTCACTTATTTTTTGATATAGCATGACTGTTTTAAAACGCACACAAAAGAGTGAAATTCTAATTTTGTTATTATACAGCCACACAAAAAAGGTTTGTTTCAACTTGGTGGGAGGTTAACCTTTACCCCTATAACTTATAAACATAATGTGGTTATGTAATTATAATTATATGAATTTTGGATTTTGCTTTTTATATAGTTATTGGGTAATGAATTTATAGAATTAGAGATTTATAGCATCAGCGGGTTATGAGAGGTCAGTTGCAAATAGATGTGCTACAAGATTTTAGGTTTAAAATTGTTTGGGATTATCGAGTTTGATAGTTTTAATTGATTTTTTTGTCTTTTTTTAGGTTATAGTCAAACCCTGTCTTGTTGGAGTTAAACCGATTTTCCATTTGGATTTAGCGACTCCAAAAACATACATAGGTCATATCAGACCACCTCGCCGAAGGAAAATTTCTTGGTGCATGGCTGTGTTATTAACTCTTTTAAGTCTACAAGATAATAAATATTAGATTAGTGTCACGGTACAATTATTAAATACAAAAGTATACGTATTTTTTGTTTTTTTAAGTCCCTAAAATTACTTACACATTTGTATATATTAATTGTGCTGCGATATGAATCAAATATTGATTAAAAAATACTCTTCTAATAACAGACTTTCTGTTGATTAAAAAATAGCAAGAAGTGCAGTAACGACGATTCGAACATAATCAAGGTTACGTACATTTAGATTTCCCTTAGGTGATATTAAAAACCTTCATTTGAGTAATTTTATTACTTTTGATCAATTGAAATTACTCATTCTTTACTCATTCTTTACAAAGATTTACATTTAAATTAAAAAATATTACCTCAACTCATATTGTCAAAGCTTCCATAATAGAACAATTCATGTCCGACTACGTCGCTCCGACACTATTCCAAAGATTCACATCCGAATAATATTCACGTCAGAATCCTCGATTTATGGTTACGAATGCCTTGATTTGAAATTCCATGTTCGGAGTTTTCAAAGAAAGGAGTCCATTTTGTGCGTTAAAGAATTCACGAACGCTCAAGCTCGCCTGGAGGGAAGAGAAGGAATGTAAAACAAGAATCGTATAGGGAAGAAAGTAAAAGGCAGTAAAAAGATGTTGGAATGAGCTACTGCAGTCGACCCACATTTTCTTCGAATAGCTTTAATTTTGCCGGGTCTGTGTCACAAGCCGAAAAAGACCATCGCTCAGTTACTCAGTAAAAGCTCAACGCCTCTTTTGCTTTAGTGAAGCTTCGGTATTCCGGATGACGATGTGCCGCGTGCCGTGACGACCAAAGCAACGCTTCTATTTTATAAAGTTCAAAAAGCACTGTTCTCGATTATTTGACAAGAGCTTTGAGCTCGGACCACTTTGACATAAAAGAAGGGAGAAATGCTGAATAGTTAATTCTAACTCATTGGTGATTTTGATGGTGATGATTTTTTAATTAAAGTTTCTGCTGATATCAGCTCAGATTTGACACTTCAGTTTGGAAGTGAAACGAGATGAATGAAATCTCTATAAGATCGTTGGACATCTATTTATTTGGTGAAATGAACGACCAATGGAGTGATAAAAACCGCATTTGCAACTTTCATTAACTAGCGTATTGCCCAAATGTTTAAGTTTGAGTTGTCACATTTGATTTGCAGAGCTTTAAAAGAATCATAACATGGAAGAATAAATCATAAAACAATCATTAGACTAATCAACCCAGTAACATCGACATTCTTTGCAGCATCTCAAAAACTGATATCGCTTCAGAACCAAGCAAAATCCACTTTTTCTATCCTAAATGATATGATATTTCGTACTGAGGCTTGGTGACATATTATAAACAATGGTGGCTACTCAACATCATTCGACCCGTTCATTTTATGATATAATATACTTTTAGCATGAAGACTAAAAAGTGATGAGACCACCATATTCGAAGGATAAAACTTCTCCACTTCAGCCGAAATTATATTCAATTCATCAGGAAGATTATTGTAGTTTTGTACAATTCCATTAGGTTAGGCTTGGAGGTAAGAGTATAAAGACGTATGCAGTGACACGATGTCATGGTATTTGATATATAATTTGTTAGGATAGTATATTTGACTTGATATTTATATGATCTAAGTAAAATGTGGTTCTGGAAAATTGATCTCAAGAAAAGAAGAAAAACGCGATCGAAAATAATAGCTCCAAATTAGTATTTTTCGGTTCAAGGACGTAAAGCCAGATTTTAACCAGCGAAGCCGGTCCGAGTATCGCTGGTTCGCATGAGGCCGTAAAGTCTTACGGCCGTGTGTTGAACTTTATTTTTCGGTACTGAAAGCTGTATAAATTCGATTTCACGGACTGCATTTAGTCCGTATGGGTTATATTTTTGACAGCGCAGTTTCGTGTTACACGTAATCCGTATAAAATTTCACTTTACGGACTAAAAGTAGGCCGTAAAATCGGATTTTTCGGCTATGGTACCGAAAATGTAGTCTTTTTGAATCACATGTACACGATAGAGAATTTACTAATTTCGTATTTTCCACCGACAATATATTGCATACAGCCGAATGCGTGAAAGGGCGGTTCATCACAACCTCATTCAAAAACATTAACCTACCTGAAATACTATAAAACCTTCGAAGACCAAGGTTTTGGATCATTTTGAGTGTGGGTCCCAAAATCGTCTATTTGCATTACTCATCACTGATCTGATTGGATAGGCCTAGGGTTAAACCATTTGAAGCTTCACCGTAAGATAAATCAAACGCAATGAAAGGAATATATTCTCTGACAGTTTTCGGAGACGTCCTTGCTAAATTCCTTAATCATTTTTCAATTACTTCAGATTTGGAATTATATTTTTGTTCTCGGGTCTTTTGGGCCTTTCATATCATAAGGTTTATATTTGTCTTCCGTATTGTACAATAATCCAACACAGAAAGCAAAGTTCAAAATATCAAAATAGTCATTCTGTCCAGATGGAGAAATCTTCTTGGTTCAGTACTTTCAATTTCCACATTGGTTAACCGATCATATTTAGGAAAAGCTTATTTTCAGGCATTAATTTCTTAAATTGTGTAAGGTATCTTCTTTAACGTTTTTAATTTTTACTGAACGCATCATGCAAGTATTCTATTTCCTTCTTTCTAAATGTGATTTTTTTTTCACGGTCGTTCAGTCGAGACCCTTAAGATATATGAAAGACATTTATTGAAACGACGAAGCTCGTGAATCCTGCTTAATGAAACGCTCGTATCTTCGAGTTCTTTATAAGAGAAAAGCGAACCATAACTCCATCAGGTTTCTCATATCGCGTTCCTCTCTGGTCGGTAGGTCTGGATGGTATCTCGGGGGAAAAGTTAATCCTAGGGCGTTACGAAGATAGTGGGGATAAGGTTAAATCGCCAAGATGTCGACATTATCCGAAAGAAAAGCTATGGTGGGAGAATTGAAGGGTGAGATCGAGGTGTGGGAAAGATCCATGCGACGACTAGCGGTCCTCCAGTGTCGGGATGAAACGGCCGGGGTTGACTCCAAGAGGACGCGAGGGAAATAGCAATAGCTGCAAGTGAAAGAGGGGGCCGGTATGTAACTGCGGTGTGTTATCGACCGGTCCTCATGTAGATGGATGTGGAGAGCTATGGAGAGGGTTGGCAAAACCCAAGCACGCACCATGTGCGTGCCCGACCACGCGTTACTAGTACCACACTTGTGCTCGAACCCAAAGTACCGTCGGGTTACTTGGGGCACCAAACCACGCGCAAAATCTGGAGTCTCAATGGGGAAATTCTTGTGAAATAGAATAAAAAACTAGTTGGACTACTCTTTGTTACGAGTAGGACTTAAAGGGACGAGTACTTTGATGACCACCTACTGACAATAATGTGCCATTAAATAAAAAGGAAAATACATAAATAATCAGTAGCTAATCCATACTTATCCATTTTCAATTGACAACGGACCTTCTCCGTAGTCCTCTAGGCTACCGAAGATTCGATGCAAGTAAAGTTCACCTCATTTCCAATAATGAAACTTACGTTCCTTATAGTACCATTACTATGTAGGTTCTGAAACAGCTTCATACTGTGACAATATGCGGGTAGGCCTGCTCTTTATTTTCCTGTAATTTATTGCTCATAGCCAAGACCCTTGAAAGAAATGCCATACTTCTATTTTTAGAAGGAAGTTAACATAAATGCATTTCTTTAAAAATCTATTCCACTAATTACGTCACATAACTAAAGCACATATTATTTTTTAAAGACGCATGAAATCTAAAGATCTGCATCTAGTATCCAACGTAATTATAGGATTATCCTCAGTTTACTGTCACTAAACTAAAAATTAAACTTTTGCAGCTTTAACGCTAATTACGTAATGTTCCCAACCAAGAGGAAAATTGAATGAACGCGTTTCATGCGAAGCGGAAGTATAGCAACGCGGTAATGCCACGTATAGGATAGGTCGGATACATATATCAGACGACTCGCAGTGGTGCTATAGAATACTCCGACTCACCGTATACAACAAAACCCTTCGGGATGCACGGTTGTCGAGTGATGCTATGTCGTGTATATATATACGTTTACAAAATGAGGAAAACAGAGGGTCTTGGTACAACGGGATGTAGGGAAAAAGTGAGAGGCAGAGGGAATGGTATTGGGGTAGGGGTTTCGAGGGTGGTTTTTCTGAAGGCGCTCATTCCATCCCTCGTGTAGAAAGCAGTCGGGGTGCTTGTCTCGACCTCCCGTGTTTATTCCTTCAATTGTATTTTCAAATCGCAAGTTGAATTTTATAAGTTCATCTCTTCCTGTGTCGGTGAGAATACTATTTCATTCGTTTCTTCCAGGGTAAAAATGCGACGTACGTGTGTCGGAGCGTATGCGGTGCGCCTTGGCTTCCTGAATACATCGTGCGGGTTCACCTTACTAGTTGCAAGAATGTGATGTATTTCGTATTGTATAAAGCTGGACCATGCTGTATTGTTCTGTCTTATTCTGAAAAAAGAATTGCATTCTTATACAGTATGAAAAAGAAGTATACAGCAGAATAATAACTAATTTAATATTCAAATATACTGAACAGTATTCCTAATTTATTATACCAACCGATGTATCTAAGTTCTCTTTATTTGTAACGTTAAATAATTGGATCAGTGTCAAAGTATTATAATATTGACCGAAATATCAATTGATGATAGATGACTACGTAAGGTGTTTCTCCAAAAGCAGTTAATTAACGTGTGTGCCAATTTTATTGTTTATATACGAGTACAGCATCATTATCCTGCAGCTGGTATTTGTCATAGGACTGTTATACCCTAAAAGACTCCACTGTATTTCGCTCACGTTAGTATGGTAATCCTCTCAGAACTTGCTATCATAATAGCAACCGTTACCCAAACACTATGACGTTTGGAACAAATCTTTCCAGTTCTTTAAGAGCACTCTCTTAGTAGTGTTCCACCATTGGCTCGAGTCTGATGACGAGAGAGCATAAAGAAGATGGGTATGAAAGTTGATTGCGAATGCACTAGTACTAAAAAGGATATTTAAGAACCAAGTGAACTGCCATTCTCAAAGTTTGGCATAATTGACTATAACATATTGATACTTATCACACTAACTTATTCCAGAAATGAAATGCAACAATTTATCGCACCCATTCTGAATGAAAACTGGGAGGTGTCAAATTTACTTTGTTTAATGTTTAACGAAGCTTTTCGAAATTCACTATTTTTCCGGACAGATTAAATGATCCTCAAAATTTATGGAAATAATGATTTTCTTCGGATAGTTCCGATTATATCAGTTTTCAAAGCCACGAATAATGTAGTTCAAGATTGTTTTTCAACGTCAGAAATAAATAATAATAATTTGGATAAACATATTCGTGAATTAAATAAATATATAAAAGTACAGAAGTTTCCGAAACTTTACAAAAGAACACAATTTTGAACCATTTACAGCGTTGCTTACATTTTTTTGGGTAACAAAGGTCGCCAACATTTCCGGCGTTTTGGTCGGAACAAGCTGGCGCTGGCGAGTCCTTCCATAAAGAGTTCTTGAAATTTTGGAAACGTCACAGAATCAATTTGATGATAGATCCTACCTATTCTACGAGATTAAAAAGGGCTATTGTTAAATTTCTCTCGCGACATATTTAATTAATAATTCAAAAAGTTGTAGATTTCAAGTTTGTTTCTAAATAATAACAAAATTTTTAAAAAAATGATTAAAATATAAAAAAAAAATACTACCACCACGTCCTCGTCATTGGTTCGGGGTTACGCAGAGAGCGGTAAGCTAATAAATTAAAGCAATAAATAGTAGTCATAAATCTTATACTTTTCGAAAATCGTAATTTTACATTTTCTAAAAAAATGCCTCAGTTAAGATTTAAGCATGAACGGTTGTGTGATCTTGGATGACATACCAATCATGTCCTGATAGCAGTTTTCATCGCCATTTTAGTTTAACCGAAAGATGCTTGAAGCTCACTGTGTAGAGGAGCATCGCACCCCATTCGGGCGTAATTGTTTCTCGCAACTGAAGTTGTTCATGATTTGATGTAGATTCCATGTCGCGATGTACTGTCCAGAACATTGCAATTTTAAATTGAGTCACACAATACGCCACTTCAAAAACCCGCTTATAAAATATTACTTTCTCTTCGACATTTTAAAGCCGCCATATTGAATTGCAAAATTCTAACGATGTTTTTTGCACTTTTAGGTTAGGATATCTCAAAATCTTGACGTGATAGAACAATTCTGCGGCCAGATTTGGATTCAGCGCATCGAAAACCTTCGAAAAAGTATACTCCGGTTTCTGGGTATGGAGGTTGGCCTCATTTTTTTGGCCTGTGTTATTTATGCTTTTTAAGGATGTAGGAATAAGGAAGGTTTCTTTTTATATAATTTCTTCCAAAATAATTCATTTAATAATTACAAATAATTGTGTAAGATGAAACTTTCAATCCATAAAATAGACTCTTAAAGCCCCTCGTGAGCTGTTGTTCCTTCCAGGCGTGAATGTAATCGATCTGTATTCTTTGCAAAGGATGTACGAAAAGAATACTTGAACCTGAGTAGGGAAATGTAGAACCTCGATACGGTCGTTAAACGCTTCCCAAAGTTGCAATAAACGGCAACAACAGGGATCAAATAGAAAAAGAAAAAGGGAACTTCGAATTTATTGGCTAGTAAAAAACTTCTCTACCGTTACTCGGACAAAATTTAAAGTAAATTAAACAAATATTAATAAATAAAAAAGTTCTGGAAGACCTCTTTAGAAAGTATGTCAGTATAATTAGAAGCCGTCATCTACATAAATAGAAAAAAACAAGATATCATACATACTTTGGCTGTAATGAGAAGCTGATAAACGATTGTTCTCGCTTTGTCAATTCAGTTCACCATTCTGTCACTTGTGATTAAAGGAACGATGTCATTTCACCTCCAACTTTTGTTACTGCCCCTTTCAGCTTTAGTGGCGATAATGTCGTTATAGCTCCCATCTGGTCAGTTGACGCAACAACAATCGACTTCGTCCCAAGCCTCCCTTCAAAATGGGACAATTCCTTTCATCCTCTAAATGGAACGCTTTACTTTTCATGGCGTTATTGCTGCCCATGGTCAGCTTAATACCGTCTTATATATTCTATCGAATTGTTTTCACATATAATTTACTTCTTTTCTTTGGTTTCAATTTTATACTGAAAGAAAGTGAGGATGACATTGTATAACTACTGGTTATTCACAAATTTCAAAAAATATTTTATAAAAATGTGTCTTGTTAGTTTTTTGGACTACGGTTGCTCGTATTTGAAAATTTAGTTTATTGAATTATGCAAGTGTAATAGCACAGGAAAAAGAATCCGTATCTAAGTTGAGAATTTGTGAAATAAAATAAATTTTACAAAAAATGCAAACCTAATTGTGGAGTCCTGGTCAGAATAAGAGAATTTGGTTTCTGCACTTTGGAAAATGAAGAATTTCATTTGTAATTAATCATGATTTATATGGAATATTAAATGAATATTATAAAAATGTGCTGTAGTTATTCCTGTGTAATGGAAGTTATTTGTTAACAAGCATAATTGCAAAAGTGTGTTATGTTTTTCACATATCAAGATTTAGGCAAAATTTACAGAAAATCAGATTACTTTGTAACGAAGATTTATTTTCGTTTCTCCATGGAAAATATGTACCATTATTTCATAATAATTTTCTAAGCATAAAATCACATATTTGCGTCCCATATATAACAATTGATAACCATTGATTTCATAAATAACAGCGATGCAATATATTCGAATCTAATTCTATTCTACTGCATCAGATCGTTTTTAGACCTAATTATAAAAAAAAACAGAAGTTAAATTAAGGCTTTTTATAATTGCGTCTCGACGAAAATCCATGCACATCATCTGCGCATCAATAATTTTTATTTCATTTGTTTGTGTCTGATTCAAAATAATGCACCAAAGTTACATCTGTTTCTATCAGATTACATCATTCTTGTTCTTACTCTGGATTTATTCTTATAATTTATCTTAACCAGATAGACAAAAAACTGCAATTAGAAAACGTTAGATCTTGAGTTCTTCTATACCATATTATTTGAACCAAGAAGAGAAGAATTACCAGATATAATTCGGATTATATAAAACTAGATAAAGGTACTGAACAAAGTTCTGTAATTTCAGTGCATTTAATTATATAGAAGGTCTAGGATTAAGTGTGATTATTTCATTACTATCTCTCATCATATCTTTGATATCTTTGCGAATTCATAATTAGACAAACTGAATAACTATGTTATTTATTGACGAATGTGAAACTTGAAGGCTTGTTAATGACCCACGCAAGCATCAGCTCCTGGTACAATAACGACAACAATTATCAATACCCAATGAGAATTGATCACCCAACGGGAATGCTTGTTAAATCCCATGTCTCCAATGGTGATAATGAGACAGAAATCAAGATTATTTAATGACAATTGGGTTGCTCCAATTGATATGGTGATAAATTAGCCCTGCACAACGGCGTAATTAGCAGAATCGTTATGTATTCGTGATTGAAGTATAGTCAATGGAAATGAATTCTTTCGTACAATTCTAGAAGGAACAAAGCAGTCCGTAAATACTGAGAAATAATGAAATATACAAATGATATGTTATGAACATCGAAATTTTCCAATCAGATTGGTTTTGCGCCACCACCAATCAGTTAGGTTTAATTATAAGCTAACCTTTTGGTTTACGGGAATTACAATCATGATTTATCTAAATAATTAATCAACAACCTAAGAAGATAATGATGAAGATTTAAGGTTTAGTGCGATGACTAATTTGACAGGATTGAAAATTCCAAACCAATTTCAAATGGTTTAAATAGCAAACAATTCAACATTTATTACTTTATATTTTTATTGTTTACCCTCTACATATTTAAATATACATATTTTAAAACAAAACAACGGTAATTATCTTTTCCAACAGTCGAGCGGGACAGATGGAATGAAAGGAATTTTTCCGACCTGTGTAGTTGGACCCTATTCGGCTTGCGCAACTTCATGATTTATTATCAGAAACAACAAATCATTTCAATTTCAAGTGTAAGCGAATCAAACATTTGATTGCGTTAACCGAATGGTTCGGTTGGGATATTCCACATACGAATCCGACTCAAATTTGGCCATTTTTATAAGTAGGCACTCATCGACTACCTCATACGGCAACTAAACACGTCCTGTGTTACAACTATCCAGTTTAGTTTAATTATGAGCAAATAAACCGTTTGGTTTACAGGAATTGGAATCGTGGTTCTAGCCATACCAACACCTTTCATAAAATATATTAATTTAAGAAAAATAATTTAAATACAGCAACGATAATCATCTTTTCCAATAGTCGAATGAGTAATAAGTGAAAATAAATAATTTTTTCCGAACCGGTATGGTTGGAGTTTTTTCGGTTTGCGCAACTAATGATTTATTATAAGAACCAAATCATTTTCATTGTAAGTGAATCAAACCAGTTTGGTGGCGTTAACCGTCCGGTTCGGTTATGGGAATGTACAAACGTGTAGGAGATTCCAATTCTTATTATTCTAATTATTTTATTGTTTATCGCTCATCGAATATTTTGTTGCTTCGACAATCATCGTGTACTTCTTAAACCAAATTTGTTTAGTTTGCAGCAACTTAATTTTTCTAATTAGATTGGATTGTCTCCACAACCAGATTCTTCGGTTTAGTCAAATTTATTCATTAATTGAGAATAATACCTACACCGTGAATTCGGCTAAACTGTTAGGAAAAAATGAATATAGTAAGAATGAAAATCTTTAAAATCTATATAAATCAAGTACCAGTTTTGGCTTAAATTAAACAATTACATCTGCCAGATGTTAAAATCCACGAATCAGGGAAATGAAGGAGAGAATGTTCGAATTCTACACTTTGCGATTTGCAAAAACGACTTTAAAAAAAAGGGACAGACAATTTATTTCTTCTGTAATCCGTTGAGTCCCGGAGCTTATTAAGCTCTACCCAATGACATCCTCTTTTGCTCGCTCTCATCATCCCAGGCTTTCACAGTGGCATTTACCCTGTCAAACCTCCACCGGGTAATGTAACTTTAGGCACACATAGGTGCGCTTTTGAATACCGAATCGCATCGTTACGCAGGAAAATAACGGCTGATATCAGTGGGGTTCCAACAATTTCACGAAATAATGTACATATATCCTCGTGTCGAAGTAATCAATTATCACCATTCCCAGTGTTTGGAATTCGCTCAAATAATTCGGCCATCAAATTCATATTCATTACAATTAGTGCAATTAATGAATAGTGTCGGACATTGTTGGATGTTCATTAATTTTTTCATTATTCGAGTCTGACGAACAAATATTGATTTTCACAGCATATTAAATGTAAAGCACGCTTTTATCAGTAAGATCATATCACAATTTGAGTCTATTGAAGACAGGATCTGAGATGCACGCTGCAGTTCCTTCTCTTATCGCTAATTGCCGTTGTGATTATTGCAGCTCTGATTTTCGAAACCGACAAAGAAGCGGATATACACGTAGTGATTACGAATTCTAAAAAATGTTCATTAAAAGTATGGAATGTTATTTTGATCTATTGGAACATGTACTAGAATAATATTTCAATCAATACTGATGAAACGAGTATAATACCAATAAGTATGTTTCTAATGTAGCTTAATCGGATACTGAAACTGTATATTAACCAATACACTTATATACGCGAAAGAAACTTTGAAGTCATGTTTGCAAAGTATTCTCTATGTCTTATTCATTATCAAATGTCACACAGTGAAACGCAAATATAACTCACGTAACCTCGATACATATTTGATATGCAATAATTGTTATATATATATATATTTTTGTGATATCAGAAAATTAATTAGATTTTTCAGGATGTTTACATCTTCGCTAAAACTTGCACAAATGATTTTAAAATTTATATAATGACATTACGCAATTTATTATAAAACTTTCAGCAGCATTTTTGTTTTCCACCTTTTTATTGTTGTGTAAAGAAACATTCTACCCATAGCCCCTCATTTCCCACGTAATCTTCCATGTTAAAGCCAGAAAATACTTTTTTTTTTCATTTTTAAATCTTGTAAACCCGCGAGAATGTGCATGAAAAGAAAACCACTAATGAAACCGAATGGCAAATGAATGAAAAAACGAATGTAAATGGTCTTTCACAATTACATAATTAACTGTGCTTTTAGTAACAATCATTTATAGACGGGGAATTTAAAAACTCCACACCGCATAATTATAATATGTTGTGGTGGAGTAAAATAGTAAAAAAAATCTGCTAAAAAGAACTTATTCTTAAATTGTACATACTTTTTTATGATTTTGACAGTTATAAGAGAAAAATTTGCATTCGTTTAATAGTGTACAACGTTTTTTTTTTATTTCGCCCTGTTACATGCGCCATTTTAATTTTGAACACTCAGCATCAGAATTTAATCAGCAATCCCAAATGATTGAGTATCAAGATATAGCTGAATACAGTTAATATAAACAAATTGACCCTCCATTTTGGATTTGGCATTTTGAATTTGTTAATTATTACTACAGATTCATGGTTGGCGATCTCAGAAGTATGTTTCGGCCAATTTTACTTTCCAACAGTAAACGTATTAAACGTTTAAAGAAAGTAAGTCGTAAAGCACTGTTACATATGTCAGTGTAGGTTTCGCCATTTTGAAGATTTAAGAAGTACCAGTCGGCTCTAGTTTATAGTTAAAAAATTCTAATAGCCCCGTATCGTTCGTGATACTCGAAAATCCGTGAATGAATATAAATTAAGTCTGCTTAGAAAAGTTATTTTGATAATAAAGCTTAAAATATAAGGTGTAAAATATTAAACTTTAGTAAAATATTATGTTTTAGAATTATATATCCGTAATATATATGGCATCTGTGCAAAAAAAAATCGTTACGAAACCTATAAAAGGATTTTAAGCTTCTTATCGTGAATGAAACGTCAATGATGCTGATTGATAACCGTGGCAGTGAATGAATGGCTCTTTGAGATTAACGGCTAACCGTCAAATTGGAAAGAGACTTTTTAATGCACTGATGAACCATTTAATTAATACTACCTTAAACTGTTATTTTATTTAGAAATATCTTGTAGAAATATGCAGTTGATTTAAAAATATATTACTACTTAAAACAATAATAACAGTGGCAATGTATATAATTAAAATCATCTTTAAAAAGTATTGAAGGCTTGAAATTTGAGTCAATTAAACAAAATAACACATCAGATATTTCTTGTAGTTTTTCATATCAAATTCGAATTAGGTAAAATTACTTAAATTATTCTTTTAAAATTAATGAACTCTTTACTAAAGTGGTTAATAACCAACTGTAGTTAACGGAACGCAAATTAGTTTGCAAAGTAGCAAATCATGAATAGTTTAACCAATTACTATCGTATATGAAATTAGTAGAACCATTAACTGTATACAATTTTTATCTTATTGCAGAACTTTACTAAAAAACGATAAGTAGTTTTTTACTAGTAAGTAGTAAACAAATGTTTTTAGTTATATAAATTTGGTACTTCATTAGATAATTAACTATAATTTAAATAAACAATATTGGAAATGTTCCCAACTATTTATTTAAATTATAACAATTTAATTTTGTAAAATGAGTCGCTACACTCCATTATAATGACTATTCTTGGATCTTTTAACTATTTTACCGTTATTGCAATGGATAAAATACAGTTGGGTACTTACTTCTTTAACTAGACAACGTGTTTGAAATGTTTTAAGTTACAAAAAATGTTCCCCAGTAAAAATATTGTGTTAAATGTATTAAATGAGACCTCACTTTTTCGGCAATGCCGACTTCGCTTGATCAACAATGGGCGGATACTTCAACCTCTCTGATTTCACTGCGCTCATGTCCCTATAAAGAAATGAGCCAATCACATTGGCTTGACGTCATAATGGGCATGGTTGAAAAAATGTCGACCTAACGAGGTCCCAGAGAATCCAGAACCGATCATATTGAACAAGCGAGATTTTTACAATAAAGATCATCCACGATTTTCCTTTTGTTTCAAGGTATACAAAAATTAGTTTTGTATTCTTTTTACTATTTTTTTGCAATGTATTTATAAATCTGTTTGTTAAGCATTTAATCTGTCGCGAAACTGCACCACGAGTAGCTGACACATTTAATTCAAAAACACTACTCGATATTGAATAAGATTACAGAAATCAGTAAACATTAGCAATAAGCTTTCTAAAATAAATAATAACTATGAGAAGTAAGAAAAAGCGGTTGACGTTTCTTTACAAATAACATGTAGCATGGTAAAAAGCTCTTAAACCGCGTGAAAAATAATGATAAGCACAATACAAAGAAACCGACAATTTTAATTGTATATGCATCAATCGATAAATCAAATTTCACTATTAATTACTTGTTTTACGTGCCGACAAGTGGATAGCAGTTTTGCTTTGATTGCGATCTTAATTGACGAAAGCCGGCGCGGCATAAAAAACCTATTGTCTTCTTGCTACATAGTGGTTTCCTGACGAACTCATGACTTATCTTGACATACGAGATGATAAGGATCGTACGGCGAAGATAAGTACCCGTTCACACAAGGGTCAACGCTCGTTTGCAATCTCTCATCGGCAGCCATCTCTAATGATGATTAATGGCGGTCCTATTTGAAGGTTAATTTCAATCATAATTATACATTTCTGCTAGTTAGATCTCTCCAATCCCAAAATAAACTGTCGGCTTTGCAATTACACCGCTAACAAACAGATTGGAGATTCGATTCAATTTGACATTGGAATTCTGACATTATAATCATAATAATTTGAAATGATGATATAATAGTTTTAAGGAACACTTTTAAAAAAGATTCTATAGAAGTAGTAAATATTCACTGCATTATAACAAAATAATTGGTACGATTGAAGGGGGCAAACGTTCAACTTTTACCCTGAAGATATGCAATTCACTCCCTTGGATCAAATCTTATGGTTAAAGTGAACCTGTCTGTCGATCATTTACCTCTACTCTATCGAAAAGTGTGTAGTAAACCCTCCCTTAATTGGTCTCCCCTTATAATGCATCCCCTCTTAAGTTATAGGGTACTCCTCTCTTAACTTATGACTTCCCCTAACTCCACCTATTTCCTGACCTTCTCTGATCAAGTAATGTTGAGCAGGTAAGAGGAAATGAAAGGAAAAAACTTACCGGAAAAAGAAAAATAAAGATTAGGGTAGGAATAAAATAACTTAAGAAGGCGGAGGTCATAAGTATCATTAAGGGAGTGGAGGGCTACTACATCTAAAAACGACTTGAAAGGTATGCAAAATAATGTCACTCGGATGTAATCTAACGTAATTTTGTTAAAATAACATGAACATGACGTGAAATGGCATTAGAATAAAAGAAAAATGCTTTTAAAAAAACTATTACCATAATCAAGCTCATAAATTCCCAATATCATTATGATCAATTAATCCAAGACTCTCATTACTTCTTCCACTATATTTCAACGGGCCAGGAAATTCATTACCACTATTTCAGGAGGAAATTCGTAGAATTACACCGAGGAAGCCAATCAAACTATGGGCGGAGTTCGAATAAGGGAGAAATTGAATCAACTTCTCGCAAAATCGAAATTCAGTCAATGTCTATTTCATTCTAGTGTTCATCCGTGCCTGTCCCTTCAGCCGAACCACAAAAACCCACTCCTGAATTTGAATTCCGAAATGTCCGTAGCGAGCAATGCTATGGAATCTGTCACCCTCGCAATGTACAATACTTTCATCGAGACGTCGAAAGTGCTTTTCAAGATGCAGACAATTTTTTTGTTGCCTCGTGGAACTTGAAAAAGATGTTACGTTCCAAGGCAAATAATTCATTTTCAGACTTTGAGACGAGATGCGGTTTGTTGAAGTCCATCAAGGTCCGCCAGAAAATGTGTCGTGTCATCGCCCGCAGAAATAAATCCAGATGCAAGATGACGTGCGAAATAAATAAACGATTTTCTCGTCATATATACGAGTGGTTCGCACAAGCTCCAAGTTTATCTAGACCTGTAATCTTCTTTCCTTTGCCCATCTTTCATTTCTCCGACGGATGTCCCGCGTAATATTCACGTTCCATGTTCCCAGTTTACGTTTCTTTTTCACCCCATTCGCTGCTCGCGACAAGCTTCGTGCGTTATCGCGGCAGTCCTTTTCTCGCAGTGGCGATGAATAACACTTTTAGAAAAAGCATTTTCCTTCCAGAACATTCCCTACCTCGAGCCCACAAACCGCCCATCGACATCTATCACTCCACCAATCTTTTCGAAAGAAAAGCCGTCTCGAGGAATTCAGTAACCTGTGCATTGTCGGCGATATGAAGGTGCCAAAACCAGTGACGAACAAAATATTTTAGCAGAAAAATAGTATTTTATATACAGTCCTGCTTCTGTAGTTGCAGTTTTCTTAATTCCTTCTGTCAAGGCATGTCCCAAATATTCCGTAATTGCTTGTTTAGATTCCCCCTCCCCCGTAAGTCCCCGTCTGGCTTGCCTAGACTCCCCCTCCCCCGTAGGTCCCCGTCGTAAGGAGAAATGTGAACTTACACGCATGCGCATGTAAATTTGATCCCCGGTTCGATACATGGAGAAGGGGAAGCAGTGGGCGACAAATGATAATGAGGGAATGGGGGGAAATTCATTCCCGACCGAACCACAATTACGAGGGGAGGACTGCATGTAATAAACGTTATTATTTCAAGGCACTTCATGTTAGAATTAGAATATTCAGCTGCTTAAAATACGATTGCAAATAGTTACAAATTTTATTTAAAACAATAGTTATTACTGACAGTATACACGGGATGAAGGATCTAGGTTTCATAGCATGAAAACTGTCGCTTTGAAAGCATTGAATGTTATTGTGCTAAATTGGTTAGAAGTGAACTCTATTGCAGTATAAGTTCACTCCTATAAAGCATATACAGTAGAACCCCCTTTTTATGACATGGGTCGGTTCCGCGACTTCCCCTCAAGCTCCCGTTTATCGACATGCCACCTAGAAAAGTGCGTTCCCCCACCGCAACCCATCGACAAGTATGCTAAAGTGACGTCACACGTCACTCGACCAATGCGGTTGTTTCGCGGGCTATGCACGTATACATGCGCCGTCTGGTGAGGGGAAGCGTTTAGACGTGATGGGGATGACAGGAATCGCTGGTATGTCGTTAAAAGGGGTTTCACTAGTGTCGTAGAAAAGAGTATGTCGATAAACGGAGGTGGCGTTAAAAGGGGGTTCTACTGTACTGTTTACCAGCTAATAAAGGTAACCTAATGTGGTAATATAGCTAGGGCGCCGTAGGGGGGGGGGGTCTCCGGCACCGGATACAGAACAATCTTTTGCCGTAATGAATTTGGGTAAACAGTATAGTTCTCAGCCAGTTAAGACTCTGCTTATAGTGAATTTCACAATCTGTTTACGAATAGAAACAAAATTTATCAATGGAAAATTTTTGTTTGGGGTTGTCTAGTAGTCGTATGTATATGTTATAATCACAAAACAATCATTATGACATTAATATAAATTAAATAAATTATATTTTTAAACATTATCAGAAGCGACAGTAGGCGGCTAGTTAAAATACTGAATTTGGTAAAATTAATGTAAAAATGCAACAATCATGTTTTTTTTAATTCTGACAAAAGAATCTTACTCTTGATTGTTGGTGTAATATTCACCAAAATTTATATTGTCCACATTAAATAAGTGTGTTTCTCAAAATAGATAGTAGTCGGCCAGGCGAAAAAGGTAGTTAACGGCCACTTTCAAAAATATTAAAAACCTTTTAAAAATCAATATATTGCTACTAAATAAGCTTAAATTAATATAGTTAACGGCTTATACCTACAAATTGGTTTAGATGTTAAAATGCTATAGTTTGAAAATTTCTAAACATTTCAAATACCTTGCATCGTAATCGCTCGGATTCTCAAAACGCTAGGCCTTGTCGAAACATTTATAACCTCAACTAGTGATATCGCTAGTGTTTGAAATGTTTAGAATGGTCACTTTACGTCACCTACTGGATCGAAAATATATATACCTCCTGGATTAATTTATTTGAGTGGCTGACCAGGCAATCACTATTAGAACGATTCAGTCATTCATAATTTTTATTTTTAAGCATAGATTGCTGCCTTATCAACTGAGCACTTTACAACTCTTTTAAACTGTTCTTAACAATAATTGTATCACATTGATTTTCTTTGTATGGTGAATCAAACAATGCTAAAAATTGTTGTAACTGAAACAATGTGAACCAATTTTGACATAAGAAAATGGACCAATAATGCAGCGATAACGTCTACATTGAGCTTCATGGGAGAATCTACAAGAGCGAACTATCACTGAATAATTTCTTTAGGAAGTGAAACGAGGTATTCGATCGGAATGAATAAATGAAGAAAAGTATCGCCTCGGGTATATATCGCAGGTAATTCTGCAATGCCGTGGTTCTGGTGCCAGGCCCCATGTTCAATAACGCTCACCCTTAAATCATTAATCAAGACCGTCTATCGAGAGACCGTTCGTCGTCCCACGCCCGACTGTCAAGGATGGGCGCGGCGCCCAGATCCTCCTTCAGGACTCTGCATAAATTATATTTCCACTCGAACGACATTTAACTCCCGGTCGTCCGTAAGTGAGATTCGATAGGGACAAAATCTAATCGGCCCTTAAGTACCAATACCCTAACAACTTCTGGTTATCGAGCACTTGCTTCCAATTGCTGGAAAATTAACATCCGGTTGGGAAATATCCATTGAATGTCAAATGAAGGAAATTCGAGGGAAATATGGAAACTGGTATTGGTTTTCGAATGTTGGAAATATCTAGACAGAGTGAAGTATCTATATAGTGACCTATGGCTAGAGCTACATTAAGATGTCTATCTTAAAAAAGTTCGAAATTCCATTTGTAAAAAATGGACACGGCATGAGAGAAGTTTAAGACATCAGCTGTAATTGATATAGCGCAGCAGAGGTGTTGTGCCCTAAAACAACCACTCTGTATCTAAGACTACCGTCTATGTTTCAGACAACCGCTATCTCAAATTGACAACCATCATCTTAATCGACAAACGGCAGCAACCTCCAGCATTGTACAACATGTAATTCTACTAGCACGTTTGTAATCTTAAACTTCTTTCAGTGTATACTGCATCCTATTTCAGTAAAAGGGAGAGAAAAGGGTTTGTAACTTGGATGTACCTTTCTTATCATGTTTAATAAGGCTACATTTTGTAAGCTAATGAAATCTGCATAGACTTCATGTGCTAGGATAAATAGGATGCAATTACGCGAATGCTCCTTTTCCCAGCTGAAGGTTCGCTGTAGGTTCGAATAATGGATGTTGTCGCTCGCAAGTTAATCATAAACTGGAAATTGCGATAGGCATTCTAACTATAATCTCTCTCTATATATAAAAAAGAACTCACCTACAATGAAGTGTCCAGGTATTTAAGTATTTGTTGCGATCAAACGTCCTGAGTTTGAAATACCCAGATTTTAACATGCCCAGTAGATGAATTATTCAGCAGACAATGTAGTTCAGACGATGAAGTGTTCGACGGGAGCATGTGCCCCAATCATTATGTATCCAGACTATGAAGTACTCAGATCATAATATGATCAATGGATTAATTGTTCAGCATATAAAGTAGTTCTGATAATGAAGTATTCGATGGGAAGAAGTGTCCAGACGATCAAGTGTCACAATTTTGAAGTACGCAGATCTTAATATGTGCAGATAATGAATTGTCCAACAGAGAAAGTGATACCGGTCATGAAGTGTCTAGGCCGTGAAGTGTCTTCCCACTAAAATCCTGATATACATACAGAAATGCTCAGGAGACGTTAGGCAAATTACTGAACTTTGCCTGATACTTATCGACATGCTCAAAACTTTTCCCTTGCTGTGCTCAAGGACTGTTTAAAAGTTTCCCATGCTTTCAACGTTCGAATGTTCTGAAATTATCATAATTTATCGTTTATCTATAAAAATGTCAGATTTGTTCATTCAGATACGAATTTAATTAGAATGTCCATTAAACAACACTCATTTTTGTTATTTTCATTAATTAATTTCCCTGCACATGAACATACCAATGTACAAAGTTTGCTTCCAATTATAAAACCATTCGAATCTCCAAACCCCATTGCACCAAGTCCCTATGCTACGATTCCCGACGCCACAAAAAATTGTAATTAAAAACGCGCAAAAATACCGATATCCCCAACTAAATCTGATTCGATCTAAAGGTTTAACATAGCGCTCTTTGATATTCGACTTGGCAGAAATTGGAAAGTACCACACAAAGCTCGTGTTGTAAGCTGCGAACCCGTGGTGTAATTTACGAGTAGGGAACGAACGTGTTTTGTTGTACTGCAGTTGGCACTACCGTTGTCGAGCAGGGAAACAGACAGTAGCCCGTGCAAAGAGCCCTCGAGGCGCGATCTCGCTACGCCCCTGCGCGTTTCAATGGGGTGATTTTTAATATCGTTCCTACGCGACAATGTCGATATCGTACTTTGCACCCCTCGACCCCCTTTTAACCACCCACGTCCGACCCTACCACGTCACGGAATCAACGAGGAAAGTCGAATTTAACCGGTTTTTATTGTACGTCGCTAATTTTTTCGAGGATTGCTTGTCCATCCTTTAGCTCGTCTCATCGTAACCAATTTGAAAGGCGCTTCACTACCCGCCAAAGAGTAATTATTGGAAAACGATTTAATAAGTGATTTCAAACGTAAATACTGGATTGGCTAACGCTTCAGGAAGAATGTTTAATGTGGCTTGACGCAAACGCCCTTTTTCAACGTTAATTTTTTGTGTTGAAACCTGACGTTTTAACGGAAATTCGCAAAATATTGAATAAGCACTTTCGAATGAATTATATTCGAAAAATATTAATAGTGAAAGTAATTTCCATGACGCATGAGTTAAATTTCTAAGGATGTGTGGTAATGAGCAATATGTGTATTGCGTTTGGTCAATATCTAATAAAAAATCTAATACTGGCAATTGGATATATTTGAAATGGAGAACGTTCAAGTTATTTACTGTCTGAAGATTCATTGGTTATTTGTTTGAAGTAATTTGAGAAAATCAACCGCACCAACAGTATACAATTCATAATAAATAACCGTTAACAATGTACCTATCATGATTCTACACACATCATTTTCGATCTGCATACTTCAATTGCTAGAGTCTGAATCGATGCAGAGCTGAACCCATCAATTGATCTATCCAACCATTCATCCATACATCGACCCATCCTCTCTCTCTCTCTCTCTCTCTCTTTCTCTCTCTGGCTTTCTATTTCTTCCAATAATAAATAGTTTTCCTCACTTTCCACTAGATGTCTGCATAGTGGCTATCCTTTCATGTGCACTCCCCTAATATCAAGCCTCATACACCACCGAATTATCTCCATCATCGCTTCGATATGATATTTTCGTGCAAACCTCCATGCTCTCACGTTTAGAGTAGATTGCGAATAATTGTCTTAAATTTGCGATCGCAGTTTTGATTTCTACTTAAGTGGAGTAACAAAAATGGTTTTTGACATCATTTTTCATCGAAAATTACCTGCTGCAGCCGAAAAACTAAAAATATATTATGAATCCATTAAATGGTATGTAGATATGCTAAATTTAAAAAAAAATTGTTCAATAGAGCTTATAACCTATAACAGGATATGTTTTCCTCAATTTTGATATTGCCCTCAACGCGAACGTTTCGAATCCCTTAGATCCTTCTTCAGAAGGCTGAAAATTTGTTCATTTAGTCATTTCAACAATTTTAAAGAGGTGTCAAGGTGAACACTTCGGAGATAAAGAAAATTATATTGTATATATAAAGAATAGATTTCCGGGTGTGTACATCACTTAGTTTATTGCGGTTTTCAGCTTAGGGGAATCTTTGTTTAGAAAGAGAAAATAGTCACTTGGAATGAAAGTAGGTGATTACATAAGGCAGTTGATTTTTACGATGCATCTGTAGACACTAAACAGCCACATCAAACATTCCAGAATGACCATTTGAAGTTTTACTTAGGCGCGTAAAGATAGTGCTTAAAGTTTTTTGATGCATCTTTGAGTGCCTAAAGGATAACTTTTCGCAAGAACTTGTATTTTACAAATATCGGAATCCAGAGTGCATAAATTACTTTACGAAAAATAGTAATTTCTTATCCAACGTTGCTTACTAAGATTGTGAAATGTCTTTTGGAAGCAAAGGAGACTTTCTAAGAAATCGCTTCACTTCTCACATCTTTCTGTCAATCGTGACCATCTTAAATGGTCTCTTCTTTTTCGTCAAATAAATATTTTCATGGTGTCATTTTGTCGAGGCCAGGGGTTTCTTTTAATTAGATTTTCAAGAAAAGATGAAGCACCATTGACTGGACGTTTCGACCGTTCGTGATCCATCTTTAGGATCAGTCCTGTCCGATATAAACGCCAACCACAATATTACTATGCAAATCTACGGTCCAAAAGTCCCAGAAACCTTCCAACCTTTTCTATATATCAGAGAGCAGTAATCTATACCGCTGTTCTGGTTCAACCGATGATGGCAGTCAGTGATGAGAAGATGGGATGATGGTGACGGTTGAATAATATAAAGTCATTAGAAGTTTACTAATGGTGATATGAATTCTTCCGATTTTAGTACCATCTGGCAGTACAGTCGAACGATGATGAGGATATTTTAATATCTGATGATAAAAATAAAATTGTCGTGGCACCGCACTTCTCTTCATGCGATTAACCTTCAAAGTTTATGAAGACGTGTGAATTTTAACTATCATTATATATAGATAATTTAAAATTTTTATTTTTCCAAAAAAGCCAATATGAAAACTCAATCATTTGCTTATACTTTTTTAAGAACATATTAAATGGAATAATAAAAAGTCCAGCTTTCCTCTTAAATCAAAAGTTTTATTACCCAAACACAGAAACGTGCTTATAACTCTTCTTCTCTTCTCTCTTTGTCATGAAAAAACAGGATTGAACTGATGGAAAATGCAGTTTGTTACATTCTATATCAGCGAAGTTCGCTTCACTTGTTTTGCGTCAATGTCGGCTGGATCTGGAAAGACTTGGCGGTAATTTGCTTTTCTTTTAGAACTGAAAGAGGTCTGGTGGACGCCCCTCGAGACTGGCAGGATCTGACACACGAGTGGTTACGTTTACGGGATGCTGTTTCGCTTATACACCTCGTGCGTTTGCAATTACGTTTCTTTGTTCGCAAGTTGCTTTCAGGAACGGTTAATTAAATATTTAGCAGAGTCAGTAATTTAATATCATGGACAATAGGCGCTTCATTAAGCTTTCGTGTTACGTCAATGTTGCAAAAATAAATGAGGCTCTAAGAATATTTCAAAACTCGTTATATTCAGCTTGCCGCTGCACGAAATTGTATAAAATTGTTGAGCTTTCGAAAAGTTTCGATTTGCTAAGACATTTTTATGCTAAGATATAAAACATTTCATTTATTTTTGTTAGTTATTGTAAATTTTATCAGCGCGGAGAATTTGTTCGTTGCTTTCTTCCCTTTATATGTTATGTTTTTAGGTGGAATAGTAAAGTAAATGTTTGTTGAATGCAAATCAATCCCCCCCCCCTGTACTTCAGTGTTTCAATACGTTTTTACGATGCCTTTAAGATGTCCTTATATGTTATTTTGATGAGATGTGTCTAGCACCAAAAAATGAAAATGTATATGCAATTTTAAGAATAAAAACTCCAGTTGCCATTTGGAGAACAAGTAATATACACATTTTCGCATTTTCTTTTTCCAGACGAGACTGACAAGGAGGTACCGAATAAAGGCAGGGGTTCCGACCCTGATTCTGCTGGAGGGTGGTAACGGCTCCGTTGTGACCAGAGGGGGTGTCGAGCGAGCCCTTGCGGATCCTGCAGGGACGAACTTCCCTTGGAAACCGCCTCATCCAAAGGCCACCCTCGAGGATGCTCCTCTACTTCCCTGCGGCGCTCGGGACAGCAACGAGCCTATGCTCCACGAGGAGCTCCGGCACTGCTTCAAGGGCGTCTACTTCAGCGCACACTGGGTAAATATTATTCCACGAAAGCTATTCCAATTTTCAACGATCAGCCTTCTTTTCGTCCTAACGCTAAGTGCGCTCGCTTTGCGGGAAAATCTCGGTCGGCAAAAGGTGTATATAAGGCCGATTTATCCGTCGAGAAGTTCTCTTTCAGCGGGTCCTCCTTGAGATTCGACTCGATCGAGCGAAACTTTGACGAATGAAAAAAAAGGGTTCTTACTCGTTTTATAAACGCCGGACTATTAGGGCTCGTTAAAAATGAAATTTCCATTAAAATTCGTGCTCGTTAGAAACATTGACAGACTTTTACTAAGTTATGCGGTTCAGGTATGAGTGCAGGTGCATTAATTGTTTGCATTTCAAAATAAATAATAAAATTCTGAAATACCTCAGATCGACTTTAATTAAACTTGAGAATGAAAATAATGGTAGACATGATGGGAAATCTAATTACGATCCTGAAAAGCATTAAAAAAACAGCTAGTATTCGCAGTTTTCCGCAATTGTCTCATGAAATTCTAGAGATTTTAATGTGATTTAGATGAAAGCTATAAAGACAATTTTCATGAGTCATGAGTAAATAGTTTTCGAGAAAAATCCCGTTTATTGTGTTTTATTTTATTTTTTTCAATTTTTCTACAAAAAAAACACTCTGCATAACAAAAAATTTTCGTTTTGATCATCTCCACATTTATCGAAGCTTTTTTCGAAATTTTTAATAATTCTGGAGTTAATTGTGAAAAACCATTTTTCATTAAGTAAAATACTTCAAAGTAAACAATTTCAAACAAAAGCATCACAGGGTCAAGTTGATTCATTGTACAAACGTTAGTCTTTTTATGTTACAATTGTGCATAGAGTAAAGATCGTGCGGCACTCGCTTACGTACAATCTCCCTTATTTTATTCTGCGTTTCACAATGGCATAAGATATTCTTTTTAAAAGAGCCGCCAAGACGATCATGTAAACAAAGCTCAAGCAAAAGCAACCCCCAAAGGGCAACCGCTCAGTTCGCCAGCTCATTGGTTATTATGTGAAAAAGTCAAATGCCTAGAAAAAGATGTCAAATGAAACATGTTCTAACTGAATGAAGATATTATTTTATTATGAATTTTCTAAATGTTTAGATAAAATGGAGTTATTTGTGATTCCAAAAATGAACGGCTCTTCTGGCAATTCCTATTCTTAATTGAAAGCAAAATATGAATATTATTTACTACATAACTAGATTAATTCTGCTCTAAAAAATGTTTGCTACAACTATAATTTAACAAATTTCTACAAATTAGTTGGGAGTTGACTATACAAACTCTTTATTATGTTTTTAACGCTTCGGGAGTAGAACTCGATTTTGCGCCCTATAGTAAAATATTCGGGCGCAAATTATCGACATCCACTCGCTTCGCTCGTGCGACGAACTTCATGATCGGCGAAGATCGGTAATTGCGACTTTCTAACTTAATATACTATTCTACTATTTCATATCGTAGTAAATATTTTGTTTGCTTTGTTTTGTTTTGCTTTTGAACATTGGTTTTTCGCGATTTTTTTCATCGTCACGTATTAATCAATGCTTTTATAATTTAATTTACTTTTGATCATTATTTACATTAACAAATACCATGGAGTTTTAATTCATTTACAATGTGCATCCACAAATTTCAATTCTATTAGTATCCTCCATTGTTCCTAAAATTGTTTTTAATTTGTGACAATATTTGTTTATTGTCCAAAATATTTCGTTAATATCATACACCGTCCAAACAACTTATCCTTTCAAATCAGGTATTCTAGAGATCTTTCCAAAGATATCTTCGAAAAGGCTTCTTGAAAAGATCTTTGTTATAAGGATCTGAAAAAGGGCTCTTATAGAAGTCTTACTTATGATTTCCTAGTATTCAATATCAATTCAAAAGAGGTTAAACACTTGAGTTTCAAATTTTTCTCATGTTAAATTTATTTGGTAAAACTATCTGTAGTTTCTTTTTGGAACTCTAGGTGTTGACCAAATCCAAAAATGAACACGTGTAAAGCGCAAATGTCCTTCCGTACGCCAGCATACGAAGCGACCTTACCGTGTAAGGATAGACTGAGTGCTTTTAAGGTATTTAAAGAATCAAACGATGTCACAATTTTGTATTAATAATGTTTCATTGCTATTCTATTCATAATAATTGCCCTCCAAATTAGGACACATACAGCAAGGAGATCATACAAAATTATCTGTTTACGATAACTAAAATGAAAAAAGACTAGAATTCTATTATTCTCAGGAATTTTCAATCGAATTATTTATTTTACAGTGGGAATACTCAAAATAGCTCTTGCAGGTGTTTTTTTAATGCGTCCCTCTTGGAAGTGCTATGAACCCTCCATTTTTAAAAAGGACCCAAAAATACTCTGTCATATATAATTTAAGCAATAATTTGATTTAAACTCTGCAAGACATTTAAAATTTTTGCTAGACATCGTCGATAAATAACAATAATTGAAAATAGAATAATTGCTTCGTACTTCTTGATTTTCACAAGATCAAATAATTCTTGATTAAATTCTCTTCGAAGTTCCTCAGAATTCATTTGCATGTAATATCCAGCTACATGTGGAATTGATTTCCCTACATTCCACGTGCTGATCACGGATGCGTGCTATTTACTCTATTATCGAAATTTACTCTGATGTGAGAGTTACAGCATATCATTAAAATTGCAAATATTGTCATAGAATATTCATTTATTTTGCATTATATTGATTAATAAATGCGACTGAACATATGTCCTTAACTTCATCTAAATTCAACTAAATTATGATTTGAAATGGATGTAGAAATATGGTTGTAGAATTGTAATTCAACCACTTAGCAATCTCTAATACATTGTTAAAGTTTATTATTTAACTTTTTGATAATTATTAAACATATAAGTCAATCTCATAAGATCAACCTATTTTATTTTCGATGTATAAAACTGACTTAACAATCTGTCGATTTCTTTTGGCATAATAGGAATTTTTCCATTATACACGTTCGTTAAAATCTTTACTTGATATCATAAAGTATGACGACAATTATTTCGATATTCATACTCTCAAGTGAATTTTCAGCCTCTTTCTACTTTATCCGAATTGAATGCATGATTTCCAATTCTATGAAGTGAAATATGACTTTTTAAGGAAGAAATAAAAGTGTTACCTTTAAAAAGCAATTAATCCTAACTTAATAACCAATAATCGTAGACCCGATTTGTGTGATAAGTTTCCGATTTAAGTTTCCATCCTCTTGAAAAACTTTTTTTAAATATTGTCATTTCATCATCGGATACGCAAGCATATGAATGTTTAATATCTAATCAAGAGAATGTAGACTGTAAGATGCATATCTTTCCTAGTATAGATGATGACGAGAAACTGTTCAGAATTATCCTAGATTTTTATATTCTGGCTAGAATCCAGCTCCCTAATATGGATAGAAATCCTAAGAAAAATGACATAAATTCTGTCGTAAATCTACTGAGAAGTGAGAAATCGTTGGAGATTATATGATTAACATGACTGCGACAAGCACTTAAAACTTCATTAGTTTAAAAAATTATACTCTAAAATTGATAACGAAAAGCTTCAATTAAATACAAATTTCTAGGCATGAGTATATAACATTAATGATTTAATTTATTTGACAACTCTCTATAATGCTTTATATCATTATAAATTTATTTCCTTGTATCTAATGAAATAATTACTCTGATGGAAAAAAAATAGACATTTTTTTTATAAAACTACATAAAAACAGGAACATGTCTTTTTCTACTTAAAAAAAACTGCACCTACAGGATGTAACAGCTTGGCATATGAAAAAACATAAAAACATTGAATTTCGGTCCATAAAAATACAAACATTTTCATTAGTTAGCACATTATTCAGATTAATATACGTTGATAATTATTGAACTATGTACTAGATGGCTCTATGTGTTTCATTTGCTGAAAAGTTTTTCAAATTATTTATGCTAACTGATAAAAAAAGCATATCTTTCTATGCAACAATTTATATTTAACATTGGAGTTCTTACTATTATTTGAGTCGCAGATTACAAATCCCCATCCATAAATAGAAAATTCAAAATGGAGAATCCAATGTGGCGGCTAACAATCGTCAAATTGTGGCAAAATTTACGACAATCACTATTCAAGGGTTTGGGATTGCTGAATACGAATTGAACATCAATTATTAAAATTCAAAATGGCGGATGCAATAGTTTACTTCTCCTCTTTTTTACTCGGATACTCATGACTCAACATTCAATTAAGACAATATTGAGTGTCTTAAAAATTATTTTAAATTTTCAATTCTAGCAATTCCGAAAATCCTAAAATAATAAGTTTGAAAAATAATTATTCGATTTTTTTAACTTTATCCGCCATGTTGATTCCAACATTTTGAATTTTTAAAATCTGACGCCAGGTTCAGAATTAGAAACCCCGAAAACTCCTAAGCAACGCGTTTGATGCAGAATAGTTCAATTATTTTTTAAATTGTCTACCATATGCGATCCAACATTTTGGATTTTTGAAATCTATCATCAAAGTGGTAATTCCGCAATATGAGAAAAATCTGAAATGGCAAATCTTAAACGTTGTTAAGAATGTTAAAAAGACTGTTGACATTAACTTCGTCAAAAACTTTAAACTAATCACATACGTTATATTCAATGTTGGATAACAAAATGGCGGTCCGTTCGACGAAATCTTGTTAATTTTTTAAAATTGCAGTAACTCGTATATGGAAATGAAATAAAATTCTACTATCGAACAAAACTCATTATAAGTGATTTTGGGGATTGCTGATTAGGAGCCTTATGTTAGTTTACTAGATCTAATTTTATCAGATAAGATTTCGTTTAATCTGATTTCAACTTAAGTACTTTCACTCTTTTTTTTAAGATCATAGCCATTATTGTAGTAAATATACTTTAGCTAATAATCATATTCAACTTTCCTAATTGGCCTTTCAACATCCAAAAGTTTTTTCCAATTTGCTTAATTATTCAATTTATGCTATTTTTCTGCTTTCTATATTACAATTAAATTAAGATCAACATTCCCGAATATAAGATAATTTTCATTTGAAATTAAATTCATTCGTTTAGTTTGAGACGTAAATTCACTGGCTTCAAATTTAATGAATGCGAAAAGTATAAATTCTACGGCTTCCCTTCGCTTACTCTACATTCCACTCGGTCTTTGAAGAATTATTGAAAAGTTCCTTTCAGCAGATGCAGTCGAGATGTTTGTACTGAGATGTGGTAGAGAGAAATATTTAGTTGTTTTTCGAAATTCCCCTATTTGTATGCCATACGTATTTTGCTTAGTACTATGCAATTTTCATTATATTGATGGAAGGTATACTTGGGGTTTCTACGATATATATTGCGAAGATATAATAAAAAGTAATAAATTAAATGATTTTATATTGTATTAGATTTATAACGATTATAAGATAAAGTTTTTTATATGAAATTTATCAAGTGCTTAATTTGTTACACTATGGTTTTTATTCACAGTTACATTCGCCAATGTTAATAATAATGATTACAAATTAGCATTTATTAAACGATACACAATAGTGTCAAAGCTGTTTACTTAATTAATACATTAATTAAATTGATGTAATTTTACTTAGCCCCACTGGGATATTCAAATCCGTTACCTTGAGGCGTCATTAGCAGATGTTAACATGGGTCATTGGTCGAGCTGCTGATCCTCTGAGTAATGGGTTTGAATTAATTGTCCCACGAATCAATCGCTTCTAATTCACCTAAAGTAGACTAACGATCCTTGTCAGCTATTTTGTTATGTCTTCGAATTAGCAAGCATTGTTAGAAATAGAAACATTATAAATTACCTGTGGTCAGATCTCTAATGATTGGTCTACAATCAGATCTTTAATGACCATAGAAAAAATCGATTTTATACTTAATACAGAACAGTGTTCTGCATTAAATCCCATTAAATAATTTGATACTCTTGATATACAATTACGTCTACAGAAATTTTGTGCATTGATTCCTATTTATTTTCATTACCCACTATCGAGAATAGACAACCTTACGAAGGACCAAACTTTTGATGAAATGTATTTGGATCATAATTCTGGGTTTTTAATGGCTCATCAGGTGGCTATATTCAAAGATCACTGTATTCATTACACTTTTAAAATCTTTTGAAGATGATTTACATACATACCTAGTCAGAACTTAGTATCAAGTAATATATAGCCCTCACACGGTATGTAATTAACCCCTTCGTTGGCACAGAAAATTCTACAAAAAGTGCCCCGAATGGCAGGAATTTTTTTTATCGTCATTTCGACTCCAACCCGTACTCAAGGGTTTTCGAGGTCGCTGATTACGAATTTGAACTAAAAATTTGCAAATTCAAAATGGCGAATCCAATATGGTGGCCGAAAATGAAAAAAATTACTTGATTGTGATGAAATTTGTTACTCGGGGGTTTTCGAGGTTGCTGATTGCGAATGTGAATCCGCCATCTTGAATTTTGACATTTCAAGCTTGAATTCGTAATTAGCAACCCCGAAAACCCCTGAGTAACGAATTTCATTACTATCGAGTAACTTTTTTCATTTTTTTTCATTTTCGGCCGCCATATTGCATCCGCCATTTTGAATTTTTAAATTTTGACTTCAGATTCGGATTCAGTGACCTCAAAAACACCCAAGTTAGACTTGGATTCCAAAACGGAGCAAGTTAAATAGAAAAAAAACGATGTGCGCACTATTGCGTCAATGGCACACAGGGCACTTTCCAATTCCGCGCACTACTGCGTCAATGCCAACGAAAGGGTTAAATACACTTCATAAAATAAACAAACTGCGATAAAGTCCTGTAAACTTTAAAGTCTTTTCTTAATATGCAAGTAAAAAGCCACACCATCTTAAAAACAAAGATTATTTTCCACAAACTCTCTTTGTCAACAGAAATCTGATCCTTTGTTAGCTTACACCCTAAAGTATCAAAAGAAGTGTCTTCCTTTTTTGCTCCAAGCCGGAAAATGACTTAAAATAAAGCTCATGGCTAAACTTGTTGACATTCCTTCAGATGCACCTTACGAGGGATAAACGAATTACGATAAGCGAGGAGAGACAACAAAGGAGGTGTTGGCTGGGATGGGACATTTATTCCACAAACGTTGGGTTGTAGTACGCAATTGCAGATCTCGTGCACGCAGCATCCCATACGTGCACCTGAATGATAAAGACGCGGATATTCGCAAAACTTCTAAAGGGTCTGGAGGGAACCCTGGTTAGTTTGAATAAGCAGTCGACGAGAACCCGGCTAGCAACACAATTCTCGGAAAGCGCGGAAGCCACGAAAAGGAAAGAGAAATGGGGTGAACCACAAAAGAGGCAAAGAGGGTTGAACCCATCGCGCAGGTCCAGAGCCTCGAAGAAGATTACCTAAGAGAACTACGGCGACTCCAGTGGGATCCGGTTGCGAGAAACCAAGCCAGGGGATAAGCAATGAAATATACGCATTTAGGCCCCAGAGCCCAATCTCATCCTCCAGCACGAGATAAAGGCAGAAGGGTGGTTGCAGATAAAGTTCCAGAAAACTCCTGCTTCCTGATGACTTTAGTTTACCCTTCATTTACATATCTGACATAAAATGATGGTTGGATTAAAATTACATTTCTTATTAAATTTAGCCTGGAAAATTCATCCCTTGATTATCAGAGCAGACGAAATATATCTACAACTGGAGCTTTTGAGTTGATCGTACATGATGATCATAGTTTTATCCATTTTTTATGTTTGTAATGAGCATACCTGTTAAGGTTTCTTCATTATTGCATATCTTTAACAATTATTTGTTCACAGTTAGTATTTAGTAACATCAAAGGTACCTTACTGTATTTTAGTACCCGTAATAACGATCCTCATTAACGATCTTTATTCCTCATTAGGTACGACTATTGTCGTATTATTGATTAGCTCGCTTACCATCGAAATATTGTATGATAATCAATTAGGATCTCTTCCCTCATAATCGTCTTTTCATCTGCCTAGAACATGTAAAGCGATTACCGAAAGCATTTATTGTTCTATTAAAATAAATTAAGAAACCAACGAATAGCCAAAAACTAAAATTAATCCTAAACAATTCAGATTTTAAAATTACTTTGTAATAAATAAATATTTCTGATGAAAACCATTCGAGTTTAAAACAATGTAGCGTTTTTAAGATTGAATACGTTGAAATAGCTAATCGCAACCCTCTAAAATCGTTGAAGTAAAATTTAATTCCAAAGGAGTAAAAATCTTCACTTTACTGGACTGAGCAAGTTAATCAAACCGTTTTAGAGTGCAAATTAAATTATTAAGTTTCCTTATAAATTTTCTAAATTTAAATTTTATTTAAAAATAGATCTTACATTTTTTACGGAAATAACACCAATAATTATGTCCGGCTTGTCTCCCTACACACAAATGAAAAATGTGTCTAAATACGTACTGCTTTTATAATTGAGTATGCAAATTGATATTGTTACTACATGACAAAGAAAAATTAATGAATATTCAAACTTCTATTCTTTCTCTTCTTTTCATGAAAACTGATTTACATGTAAAATGACGTGGGTTCGTGTCCTATCTCATTTGCAGTGTTACAGAATTTTAAGAAATGTGAATACTATAGCGTAAATGCCAAATCAACGTCATGTAAATATGAAGGAAAATTAGTAAATCTAATTTTCTTTTGTTCATTCCTACATATAAAATGAATCATTTCTTTGTACTTGGATACATATTACTTACATTAGAACATTTATATATAACATTCATATACAATAAAGAACGAACTTGTAGGAATGATGAACAAAAATTTACGGTTTTCAACAAATTATGTCTAAATATACATTTTCATTCAGATTTCAGCATCATTGTATTTTCAAAATAAGCATTTTAAAAAATAAGACATCCACAATTGCTTTTTGGGCTGCTGTTTCAAACGACTGACAATGAAGCAAAATTTATGAAAAATGAACAAAAATGAAAAAAAAATCAATTTCTAGATATAATTTTGTTTTATAATGTAGTATATTTTATAATGTTTATTACGATAGGGGTTTCTAATCGTTTCACTTAAAAATAGGTTTTTACGTATTTTCAATTTTGTGTAATTTTGTGACTTCGCTAAAAAACTGCAACCAGTAAACTTTGTACAAAAATCAATCATCAAAAACTGAAACTATGAATAATAAACTTGTATTAAATAAAAAATAAAAAATACCATATTTTGCTGTACGGAAAAAATGTAAATCTCTTTGTCAAATCCAACTGGGTAGGTTAAAACTATGCAGTTGGTACAAACCGGTTCAGTAATGATAACCAAACCAGTTTAGTTGTGAAAACAAAAAAAAATTCGGTATATAATTAAATAATTTAAAATTTTTTTTTTACTTTTGGGTATTTTTAAATTTTTTGCTTTGAGTGTAATCACTGAATACTTTAGTAAATCGAAAATGCTCCTCAATGACTATCCGTCGGAGATCAAAACCAATACAAAATACTGCTCCGACAGTACATGTAAATTGAAAACTAATACATATTGTCCAGAAATTATTATGTAAAAAATGTTTCCAAAATACACATAATAAACAATAAGCATAAACAAAATATTAGCTTACAATGAATAATTAAAGTTTTTTGGTTCCCTTCGTAGTAAATATTACTAAATATGAAGATTTAAAGCTGTAGATGAACCAATCAGATGGTATTTTTGCACTACTAATTTTTTAATTTTCTGTAACGTTTGCTTCTAAAGCCAGAAACTCGTCTGGATTCATTAGAAGAATTGCAAATATGTCAAAGAAAATTTTAATTCGTAAAGATGGAAAAGATGGAATTTTATATGAAACTATTTTTTGGATTGTTCTCGATTTTCGAAAAAATGGAGGGCCGAACTCGAGAGATTCTACAGCCGGGAAATTAGCTTACAGTGTTTTTTTAAATTTACAAAATAAATCATTTAAATAAATTTATAAAATACAACAATAAGGAACGAAACAAAAATTTATAGTTTTGAAAATAAAAAAAAAGATTTTCAATAAACGATGAATATGAATTGTTGTTGTTGTTGTAATTTTAAAGCTGGCCACTAATTGAATGATCTCACAAGGCATTTCTAGAAGAAAATATCGAATTAAGAAGAAACATTTTTTCATTTAAATTAATAGAATAACACGTAACCGATTTTTTTCAATAATAAACGTCACCAATCGATATACCAGACCCAACAATAACCGGATATGGGAATTGGCTAATATTTTCCACAGCTTTTACTTTTTGGAGCTGCATTAACATTAAAGTAAACGAATATTACAATTTCAACATTAAAGGGTTAAAGATATATTCCAGATTTTATTATATACAAATAAAATAATTTATGCATAACTGATCCCTTTGAATTTTCTTCTTGAAAAGTTGAATGTATATTTGATCGAATCTAAATTGTACCCAAATCCATTATTAACATCAAACAGTGTATCAAACGGTTGTGTCTTCTTTCAACAATTAAACACATCTCTAAATTGTATTTTGACATTTAAAAACAATCGAGTCAGCCTTTGGCATCGTAGAAAATGTTCATCGCTTATATATCCAGTTCTAGTCAATATAAATATCCATATGATCCTGTAATACATTTCAAAAAGTAATTAAACAGTGTGCTAATAAATTTGATACATTAAAGATTAATGTAAGATTGTAAATGTCAATACTTCATAAATTTGGCGGTAATTACAACACCTCATGTCTGTATACTTCAAATACTGTACGGTGGTAAAAAAATCTCATGTTATGTACAATTTCTGAATGAGTTGCAAATATTTTCTACAGGTTAGTAATTTCGAAATTAAGCACTTCGAATTTCATTACCTTTTAGGATCATCGAGGCATCCATAAACCATGATGTATTTATCAGGAATGGCATCTATAACTCGATAAGGCATATTAGCCAATAGTTCAGGAGTGACAACCCGAAAATTTTTGGAATAATGATCCTTCCAGCGGTTGTCTGGTTTAATAATACCACTAACTACATCAGTTCCATTTCTAAACAAACATATTAATTAAATAGATTAGTTACAAATAATATCCATTAAATATTAACATATTTAACACTTATGAAAATTTTTTATATGGACGTATCTCTAATAAGTATAAACTTATTCGGCATTATGACACCTTCATATTTAAGAAAAAAGCTTGTTAGATTATGAATTTCGAAAGGTAAACACGTTCAACTTCTTTGCTTATTACTCGTGTGTTTATTAATTTTTTAATTTATTACAAGGTTTTAAATGATTTTTTTATCATTTGCTGAACTTTTCTGCGGTCTTTTTCCATTTCGACCAATACAGTGATTTTATAAAAGCTTTATATATAAGTAACTGAGATGTTAAATTAGTGAAACATTGTATCAAGTATGTGCCTGGTAAGACAGTGAAAAGAGAAATAGCGAAAATCACAGGACAAATCTTTGAAAAAGTTTATTGTAAATAATTAGGCTGCTGCAATTTCACAAACACCGAGAATGCCTAAATGCAGAATATGGAAAAATTCGGGCGTTAAAGGGTTGACACCGTTTGAAAAAAACTTGATTAGGAGCGCAGAACTTAAGCTTCAATTTAAGACTATGTAGATGTTTCTAGCTCTTCAATTAAAAAAAAATACTGAACACCCTCTAAAATCCATTTTTTGGGGTGTCTACGCCCACTTTTCTCAAAATCCTGACGTGATACGCAATATTTAAAACAACATTTTTTGTCTCAGTAGGCCGCAAAATACGATTTTGCGCCCCCACTGTAACCATAGGAATGAATGCTCCGGGTGATGGAGCGCTTTGAAAAAAAGTTGTTCGTTGTGCGAAATGTCATTTTGCTCCATAGAGACGAAAAATACTATTAAGTCCAGTTTACATGGTCGTCTAGAAAAGTATTCACATTTTTAACCGTAAACTACACATTTATTGTACACGTTTTAAATTCATCTATAAAAAATGTAAAGATCAGCGTCTAAAAATTAGTATATGTATAACATGTTTATGTAAAATGAATCTAAAATTAAAAAAGTGAACGAATTATTAAAGTTTAATTTATTTTTCAAGAATTGTCTTAACAATTTTAATAATCATAAAATAATACGTCGACTACTCTGAACCCAAATGGGACTAAATCGCGACGGGACCTATAGTTTATGAAGGTGGAATCCAAACCACCTGAGCTTTGGCGTTATTAGACACTTATAAACAAATAAAAATTAGTATATGTGTAACATGTTTATGTAAAATGAATCTAAAATTAAAAAAGTGAACGAATGATTAAAGTTTAATTTATTTTTCATGAATTGTCTTAACAATTTTAATAATCATAAAATAATACGTACGAATTCGTCACATTTGTTTTGGATACAGTGTTTATGGAAATTCTGTCCCGATGGTAATTAACCCATAAGCAATTAAAGTCTTCGATCGGAAAAGTTGAATATAACTTTGTTGCGACCCAGTTTTCATAGTACTGAAACAAAATATACGTTTTTATGTAAATACACGATAGGAAGAGTAATAAAATAACTCGGTACACGTACAGTAACTTAACAAATCTACATGTTTGTGCCTAAACTAAAAAAGAACTACGCAATATTCCACGAAACAGTACAATATAGTATTTTTATATTATCTTTTTCTAACTTCATGTAATTTTAGTTTTTTCCCGAAATTAAAACTTAAAAAAAATAAAAAAAATTAAAACCCTGTGTTCATTCGAGTCAATTTCAGATCTCGATGTTTATATTAGACGTAGATCAAACTGTTTGGGTGTAGTAGAACAAAGACAGTTTTTTTTTATTTTTTAGAAAATTTTAACCCACCGATGAAAAGTTAAATGATTGTCCATTCGGTATCGGGCCTACATAATTTTTCGGTTTAAGCAATCTTTGAGTACATTTCCAAAATTCTTCCTCAGTCGTTACTAAAGGAATGAAGTAAACACATACAATTATACGCAACGTTGAACTAAGATTTTTCGTAAATACTATCCGTGACATTTTGAACTCTAATTTAAATAAACCATTAATTCCATTTTAATCTTATGCTGACTTTGCAATCATTTTATGAATATGAATCACACAAATAAAATGCTCTTTGCTTTAGTTCAAGTCGTATAACTGTTTGAAACTGATGAACTGTAAAAATAACGAACTATTGTCATAAGAAAAAAACCCAGAATTCTCAAATAGGCAGACAAGTAGTATTCCTATTCATAAAATTTAATCTCTTTAAGTAAAATGCGGTTGTTTTCAAGGTGCTGATAACACTTGTGCACACAAGAAAAATCTGCATTTGGTCTCACTATCTTGAAGCAAAATTCTATTCAAAAGAAACGGAAATAAAAGATTCTACAAATTTATTCCTTAAGATTAGTCTTGGTTAAATCATCAAACATTAATTTGCTAACAATTCACAACTATTTTAAAAAGAAAACGAATGTGTTTATTCTATAATTGAATTAAAATACCTTTGAAGCTAAAAACGCAACAAAAAGTTGATATTCATTCGTTTGTTAATCTCAGATGAAATCTAAAATGAAATCTGCGTTTTGAATTTCTCAAAAATAATGTAGATATTGAATTTAAAAATTGTTTACTATATCCAATTTTTTATATCTTATTTTGGCATTTTTTTTGTAATAAACTTTAGTAATCACATATGCAATATTTTTTAACATCTAAAATAAAATAATGACATCGATAACAAAAAATTACTGCCATACTATTGTAACTGTACACAATTTTTGTTGTTATTTCGTGTCATTAATTTTGTACTTTGTATTTTGCACCCGCGTTCTAGGAAGCGAAATACTATTTTTCGCTCAGAAGTCTTATTAATTTTGCTGACAAATATCCTTATTTTGTTCCCTAGGAAGAGAAAGTGCGAGTTTGCTCTCTCAAAAATGGAGCAAATTTGCATTTTGCGCTCAGTGAGAAAAGTATTTAACTATAATGGAATCGCCTCCGGCTGAACAAGTTGGTTGATGCGAAAATATCTACATTATGATTATAATATGATTGGCATACGATGAAATTCTGAAATCATCATCCATCCCATTTGATATTTCTAATAAATAGTATATTATGCTTCAAGGGAGGAAAGGGCCCGATTCCTGAGCGGGAGGTTTGCTGCACGAGCGAGTCGAGGATCTCCCGACCCATCCATTACTCCCGCTGGCGGCACGTCCCGTCTCTAGGGAGTAATGAGAACGAAGTGCGCATGCGCGGTGGCGCCCGGGCAGAATCGGCAACTTTCGTCCCGCGTTCCAGGGATGGAATACGGACATTCCGACGCGGTCGGAAGAAACAAAATTTAAGGGACCTACAATATTATTATACCATAAAATTCGTTGATATTTTTTGTGGTCGCTATCTTGAGGCCGATAAACTAAACCGCGCAGCGTCGCGTCGGGCGCCTTGTGACTCCCACCACACTTCTTATTCCTTCTTCATTTCCCTTCCTTGTACACCACGCAATATAAACGGTTTATGACAAGAAAAATCAGTGAGACTGGGTAATTACAATGTGCATATATGTAACGGAAATTATTCGGGTCTACGATATAGATATAGCTATTTTTGTTGTGTTAAATTTTTCAGTATTTTTTATCGTGCCTAAAGTCTGTTGATCAAGTTTATCAGAGAAATGTTTGTCTGAAATTCTGTCATGTTATCAAACAGTAAAAATGAAACAAAGGAAAGAAATCAGAGGAGCCGTATGACCGAGTAGGCCGTCCATTTCATCCAGATAATTAGCGGAAGGGTGCGCGCATCCGATGAAAATACGAACGACACGGTTCACTTCGGGTGGGTTCGGTTTTTATCGCATTGTGCAGGAAATTCAGTAGAACCACTTGATTTTCCGTCATGCGAAGGCGGGCGGAATGTTTGTATTTTCGGAAGGGTCGAGGTTACGCATACGGGAAAAGAGGGAAGGGCCACGGAACAAATTGCTCGTAAATTACTTCTCGTGTCCGCGTGTTTCTCGCAGCGTCGCCCAAATACGCGAAATCCGCTTTTATTGTGATGCATGGATCTGGTTTCGGGGACCCTCGTATGTACTTTTGAACTCGTCGTCGTTCATTCTTATTCCAGAGCAATATATGTAACGTTGGATGTTAAAGTGATACGTGCAAGACCAACAAAATGATCGAACTTTGTCGAGGAAATTATTTTAAATTGGGAGATATCCGAAAACCCTCTTAAAAAAGTTTCCGGAAAACGTCGTTTGTTTTTGTTCATTGCTTTCGGCAAATCCATCCGCACGATAAGTAGCTCACTAACCTTTCGAAACTATGTGGAAGGAAAATAGCGATGGGGGAGCCTTTGCAAAAGTTTCCCCTCGTGCGGGGGAAATTTATTTATAGGTACGTTTCGTTTGCAAAGCACCATTTCATTTGCCCAGAAAACTTTCACCAAACTCCGTGCGGGATTTGGTTTGCTCAGGGTAGATAGTTTAGGACATGTATCGTGGTTGCGAAATAAGATCAAAGGCAATATCTCTAATGTGATTTATAAAAATTTAAGTTTGACAGTAGAAGGCAGTGTACTAATAGTAATTAATTCCAGTTAATTACTTATCTGGACAATTTTCTCAAACACAATGTTTGTTATTAATTGTAAGGGGCAAATTTAGCTACTAAAAATGCATTGTCCCCAGTGGTGGAAGAACTTCATAGACCACCATATTTTGCATGATTTGATGACTGTCCTTGAACTTCAAACCCTTTGAAGAAACATGGAATAATGGCCTATATCATACTCATAATGAACTTGCAAATAGTGTTTTTAGATCCAATACTATGGATGTTTTGTATCTTCTGTTCTATGTAATAGGATTTAAACAATGACAGTTTGATCAAAGGCAGAAAGGAGATGATCAAAGCTTATAAACAATGACGAAAAAATAATGAATTAAACATATATTCATGTCAATCATCAAACTTCAAAACTACGCTTTTAAATTAGTGTTTCTTAAGGCGATTGTTAAGTGTAACAACCTATTATCAATTCTCAACCTCCAAAAAATCTGCTAAAGACATAGTCCACTATTTTCGAGGTCGCTCTATCGATTTATGCTATTTAAAAAATTGAAAAAATTATTTCCAACCCCTGATTTTTTAATTTAAAAACGAGAAAAAATAGATTTTATGTACTTTTTTTTTTAAAGTGCAATTTCTAATACAAAATACGTTTTAGACAGATGTTTAGTATTGAAATTTCTATGTGAACCATAACATTAAATATGGCGAAAATATAGTAAATAGAATAAAAAATAGTTGATTACGGGTTTTATAATTAAAATTCTTCGCCGAATGCTTCTGCCTTCTCTCCTGCTTAAAAAAGCCAAGATATAAAAATGATTTACTATCTTTAGACATGTTACCTTATTATTGTATCAGACATACAATCTCCATTGATCTTATCATATCTCAGTGGAAATAACTATAAATTGGATCAAATTCAATGTGCCGTTAGCTCCTTTATATTCAAACTTTTTCCAGGGTGATCTCCTTTTCAGTGAATATTTGTTGTACTCCAGGGATCCCTTCGACACGTCTAATTTTCTGGTCTATTCAAACTTGTTTTGGCGAATTTCTGTATTTTAAAATTAAATTTAATAATACATCGAAAAATAAATATAAGAAAATGAAAAACTCATCAACATCAACACAGAATATTTTTAATGTCATAACCTCAAACCTAGAGGTTTTTGGCTCTTGAGAAGGATATAGAAATTTTGAATAATCAATATCAACTGACATCATGCATTCTGAAATTATTAAAATAGATTTTCAATCCGTACACTGTAAAATGCAATAATGAAATTAATGTGTGCCCTACTATAGAGTCTACGCAGATATCTGGGAAGAAATGCACGACTCCATTTTTTAAAGACATTTTATTTAAAAATATGCTATCTTATTGAGGAACAGTGTCACTTTTAATTCTCGTTATACAAATGTTTTATTCACAGTATATTTGCAATAAATTTTTACCGCACAGGGGAGGCTAGTAAACAACCTTCTTCCCTTCGTAATATTATAATTGCCCAGTCGATCTTGATTTACAATTTATATCCACAATGTAGACTTACGACCATTTTGCTATTTATTTACTGTACTTGGAGTGTTCAACATTTATGTATGATTGAATCATTCTAGAAGAGACACATAACGATAATGTTAGCACAAGAAACATATTACTAAAACCAACGAGGGACTATTTCCTACAATTATCTTATTTGGACCCAATAATACAGATAGTCAGTTTTATTAACTTCCGGTCTACAGGGAAGTTATTGAAATGACCTCAAAAATGGAAAATGCTAATTTCATTATATCTCCACGTTTTGCGACCACTAGAAGCAAACTGACACATTTTTAGAGAGATGTCTGTCTGTGTGTGTGTGTGTACGGATGAAAACCAAATTTTGTCCAACGATTTCTCTTCAACGGATGAAGCGAATTGATTAATTTTTTTTTTAATCGATGCGTCCTGACCTAACTTCGTGCTGATTAGATTTTGAACATGATCGGCTGAGCGGTTTTCGAGTTATTCCAAAAAAAAGTAGTAAAAATAGTACAAATAACGTGAAAAAATGATATTATTTAACAAATTCCGTCATTTTTCGTGAGGAAACTGTTGATGCGCGTCAAAAAACTGAGAAATAAAAAAGCCGACATATCAAAAAGCCGACAAGTAAAAAACCGACATATTAAAAAGCCGACACGGTAAAAGTATTATTCTCTTTACAATATGCCGATTTTTTACTAGTCGGTTTTTTTATTTGTCGGCTTTTTTAAGAAATAATGGGTAGATTTCGGAAATAAAACCTCTCTATATAACGCAAAATATGGAAAACGTACGTGAATATAACCAGTCCGTTAAATAAACCGGAATAAAATACGAGAGATTGATCGGGAAGTTATTGCTTCGACTCGCTAAGGGTCACAACCGCTTTATTATTTTGTTATTAAATGAAGCTAAACAAAATAGAAGTGGGTAGTACTTCCAGTAGTTTCCGTCCTAAATGGTACGATCCGTTTTTTTCAGACTGTCCTAAGTTATACCCGAAACTCTGCACATTGCATCCTCTCATTACTCCCTCTTGCCGAAGTGTAGGGAATGCGTAACCGAAGCATTGCAATCTTTGCCGATCTCTTCCGAATAACATCGGAATGCGCACCGAAATAATGTGGTGAGAGACAAGGGTAAGATGCTAGTATAACTTTGAACAAGGCAAATATCTAACTTAGGACGACATTATAACTTTGGAAGGTATAACATAGGGCAGGATTACTGTAGATGGCAAACTCTACTAATAGAAGTGCGCGAAAGACACGCTACAGTGCTTCATTATCTCCATGTGTTAGGCGTTATGAAACATCTAAATAAGCGCCTAGCAATAACTTTTAATGTTTCCAACCACGAACATGATTTTAGGGTAAATATTTGTAATAATAAAGCGTGGAATTTAAGTCTTTCGAAGCAGTATCAAATATTTATGTGCAAAGTTAATTTATTACCTGACAATAGAATCATTAACAATAGTCGTATAAATGGAAAGCATTCGAATTGCAGGATTCACTACGCGTCCTTCCAAACTAAAAACTTGTTTCACTGGCTCCTGTGACGTCTTTCACGGAATTCCACCAGTGAGTTTGCGAGAGGCATTCCAGATATTTGCTGAACTTGTCGCTACGAGCGGGCGCGTTCCCTATATTGGATTGTCTGATCCCTTTCGGAGTCACGTGCTCCGAATATTTAAAGAGATTCGCATGCATGCCGCCACGTTACCGCACGTGGTCTGTCGAAACCAGCACGACGTGCGTAAGTTTATTAATAGTTAAACACTGCATTCTTGGAAGAAAGATCTCAAGCACTTGTATGGATGAAGATCCGAGAGTCTCGAGTGAATGACACATCTGCTTACTCTCACCGAGTGTCAAGAGGCGGCTTTTAAATCCGAGCTAAAAAATGGACTTGTATACATTTCGATGATGAATTAATAGTTTATGCGAAACTATAAACAGAGGTTTATGTTCACGTCTTACTGACCAAGTACAAATATTATATTGAAAATGACTTTGGGAAAAAGATTTTATGGAATATTCTTATTTCAGTTTTTTCAATGGTTTCTATTCTGAAGTATTCGTCTGCATTATGTCAATTATTGAGAGTCGTCTTCTTTGGTTTTAGCAACATTTTTCTTGGGCTTACATTTGCCATTTTAATTCAGGCAGTAGATATAAAGTGAAACCTCAAATTAGTGACCACCAACTTCCCCTCTTATCCACACTCTGCCACATTTCATACGCATATGCATAGGCATACGCATGTGCTCGTGGATACGGCGCGCCGTAGGGGGTAAACATTGGTCCCGTCTCAATTCACTACGCGCCCCACGCATGCGTAGTTCATAGGCGACTACAAAATGCTAAGTGGTGGGAGATCACGTGAGGGGAAAACAAAACATCGGAAGTATAACTTATAGATTATATAAAACTTAAGGGAAGAAAAATTAAGGGGAGGACTACTTAACTCCAATCTGAGAAGAAAAAACCGCTGCCCTTACAGTGTAACTACTATAAAGTTAGAAACTAACCGTTTTCTTCCGTAAAACGTAATATTACCAGAACCATTACCATTGCGGAAGAATAAGTGTGACTACGAGTTTTTTCTTAAGCTCAGTGGATAGCAGTTTTTTGTTGAAGCGTAGTCGGTATAACGAATAATTTACGTTACGAGTAATGTCAGACAATAATCCCTGCCACGATAAGCTATTGTCGATTCTTATTACAAGGTTTCATACGTCATTTGTAAAGGGGATCTTAGCATCATCAAGTACTAGGTACGGGATACGTAGCAAGTCAATCGCATTGATATTAAACAAGAAACCTAAAATTATTGCCCGAGATTTATTTGGATTTAGAGTGAGACCCATCTGTTTTGCATATTGTGAAATAGCATTTATATCCGCATTAAGATGTTCAATTGTGATTGCGATATCTCGGGGGTCACATTGAGCCATGATTTGTAGATCATTCGCATACAACATATGTGTGGAAAATTTAAAAATAGAGGAAATGTCATTAATGAAAATTGAAAAATTATTTTATTATTTTTTTCTTATATCATTTTTTGACATTGAAATAATTTCAGAATTTTTGTCTGAAATGAAGAAATGTGCCATCGAGACTGCAACCTTAAAATGTGCATATTATTTGAGAATAAAAGTGAAGGAACTTAAAACGGCTGCTAAAACACGAAAAAAACCGTGAAAGTTTAAGAAATTTTTAATTTTTCTGACACTCATGCTCCATGCACATTAAAAATATATTTTAGTTACAAACTCATTCAATTTAATGCATATTAACTAAAAATTTTAGTACCTAAAAATAAAATGTTCATTATCCTAAAATAAATGAGTTTCATATGAAAATATAAAAACTGGTTACAGCGGTAGAGTTGGAGAATTGAATAAAACATGATTAATTTAAGTAATTTAATACTTTAATCTTTAATGTAATAAGAGCACTCACGTACTAGATTTATCTCATTTATTAAGTTATAATGCCAAATTGATATTCCCAGCCGAAGTTCTTGTATTACAAAGGGATCTTTAATCGAGTTCATATTTTTAAAAATATCTCAAATACCTATTATAACGGGATTATTACAGCGGCATGTCTAAACTATCTTAAGAATCTGTTGTAATATTCGATTAATTTCAGTAGCCTCATAAGAAGCGGATATTAAAGGAAGAAATTACTACCTAATACATTGCGCACTATTGTATTTCCTCCCTCCTCTCTTTTATATTGATTCCAGGCAATATTTACTCAATGTTCTCATTTAATCAATTATATTCTGCCATTAAATTTTGTTAGATTTAAAAAATCATCTAGTAAAATTAATTTCTAAACTTGATCGACGATCAAATATTATCACTTCTATTCAACACTATATTCGTTTGAGAAAACGGTAGTATAATTATATACTTAATTTTTTTAACTTATTTATAAATAATTGTTTTTATATTATTAAATATAAAATATATTTAATAAGCCTGAGAGTACAGTTCTATCTTTCTAAGATTACCTGAGAAATTTTCTACTGACGAGTGAGAACTGGCAGGATGATGAATCGTATTACTTCAATGTGGTTTTGAAAAAAAAAGTAAAGATCAGTCTTCTTTGAGTAGTTTGAGCTTCATTGCGAAATAAAAAAGAATTCAACTTTGACGAGCTAAACTTTTTACTGCTTCGAAAACTAATAAACAACATTTTAATGCTTCTAAAAGATTATCATTTCTTAATTTCGTTCAAACAAATAATAAAAAATCTTCTTCAGGATTTGTTATGTTTCTTTTTTTTTTGCTGAATTTGTGCATTAATATCACGTCGGTATCATATCCAATAGATAAAAAATATAAAACTAACATAATGGTATCATGAGTAACTACATTTCATTGTTGCGCAGGAAATTTTTGTTTCATATCCTTAGTCGTAAAATTCAAATAGTAAAAGGTTCTACTAATTTTAACTATAAAAATAAACTACTAATCACACAGGGCTACAAAATAAATTGTTTTGAGAGCACTTGTATCAGAAATAATGGATCTTATAGATTTTTAGTCGCTAAAAAGAAATTAGTTGTCCAATTTAACCCTTGACGTCAGATATTTCACATATCCTAACCTTAAATTGCCAAAAAGTATATTTTTGATTGAAAGTGTGATTTTACGGACTGATCTCTGCACTTTACGGACTAAAAACAGTCGGTAAAGTGCCTACTTTTGCGAACAGTGTATCAAAAAATAGTGTTCGCTCCTCGGCCCTAAAATTGAACTTTACGGCCTAGGACCGAAAAGTATTATTTTCAATATTTTTCGGATCAGATGTCATAAAATCCTGACGTGATGAGCCACATCGAATAACAGATCCGTTTTCAGCGGCCAAAAATTTATAAGATCCACTATTTCTGATTCGAGTGATCTCAAAACAAATTTTTGTTGTATTTTACTATTTTATTTTATATTTTAATTTGTTGTTGTTAATGATATTGAAATAACTAATTCTTTAAAGTATTAGTCAAGAAACGTGCTATTATTTAAATAAGTAAACACACAAATTATTAAGATTTAGAGAGTGAATTATGTTAATCATTGTTCTCTTTTGTAATTTTGATATATTTAAAGAAATTCAGAAGCAATGTGAAAGTTCTGTTAAAAATTGTAGTAATGTAGATCTATTCATGTGGGAATCTGAAGGAAGATCCATTAAAACATAAGAAATATTGCTCAAGCTTCAAAACGTCCATGGTATATTAATAAATTAAGGCTAAATGAAGTAAAATGTAAAACATTTAAAGACAGTCACGTACGCGTGCACTAAAATATGAGAAGCGAACTTAGCTGCTAACAGAACGTACATTTTTCAGAAACAAGAAAATTTCACTTTTTTACGTTACGCTAAGCACAATAAATTACTTTGCAAGACTTTACGGACGAAAAAGATTCATCTTTTTTTCCAATCTTTAAATAATACAAAAGTTAATAGGTAGTTCTTTGATAAGGAGGCAAGTTCCGACAGTTCTGGAGTTGAAAGAAAGTTAAACAAGACAGGAAAACTTCATGGATTTTTAGATAGAATTTTAATCAGTAAGCACTGGTCATAAAACTTGCCCATCACATATTCAGGTAACTGAGGGAAATACATTCGATGTCTTGAATAAAATTGGGCAGATGCGTTAATTTAACGTATTAAAAAAATTGATAATTTAATTTGTATAAGTACTCTCTGCCGCCCACTATAAATTACGCTTCGACATAAAGTGTAAACATCCTCCTGAAAAAATGAAACTATTCGATAAAAATATAGTAATATTTTTTGATGTTTTATAAATAATATAAATAATTTCTGTTTATCCCACAAGAATAATCCAAATATAAAAGTTTATTAAACCAACTAACCTTTATTGGGAACTGCGGATCTGAGTAAGGATAGGAATTTTATATTGGAATTTACAAAGGATACAGATAGTTGCTGTGCTATTTGACGTAAAGCGTTAAAGTAAATATATGCCTACTATATTTTGTCAATGTATGTAAATACTTTGGTAAAAAATTGAATTTTTTTCGACCGCACTGAAAATATCTTCAATTACAGTTTCTTTGTTTTGTTGGTCATCTAGCGGAAGATTGGTAAAATCAAAATCCGATTTTTATTAAATATCGTTTATTTTGCTGCGTTTCGACCTCTTGCGGTTCTTCTTCAGATCTAATAACACTTTGATTATAAGAATCTATTTATACGATCGAAAGAAAGGTGAAAACCTTTTTTCTCCACCCTCCAGAATCTGATCAGTTTTCCTCCTTCGGTGCAGTTGAATGTGAATTGAATTTAAAAAAATCTAATGAAAACATTAACTTGTGATTATAATTCTCCACAGTGTTGTTTCTTTGGCGAGGATTTCTATTTTTTTCAAAATGGAAATTATGATCTGTATTGCGGGCATATTCAGATAAGTCTGTGTTGTTTGTTTCTTGTGTGATACATCTTTTGTGTTCATATAATCTCTTTTTTTTTCTTTTATTTTGTTCGCATAAACTCTGTTACACATTTTACATGGAATTTTGTACACACAATTATCTTCGTCCGTAATTTCTTTGTCGTTTATATTGGTGAAAATTGAGGAAAGGTTATTTTAATGTTTGAAATAAAGTGCTATATTGAGGTATCTTTTATTTGCGTCGGATTTCTTCGGATAAACCTTGCGTGTACATACATATATGGTATGCACCATGGTGGTATCTTTTAAAATCTGTTTAATTAACTGGATATTTTTGTTTCTAAAGTTTGGATGGGACAACTTAACTGCTCTGTCGACCAGACCATTGATTAAACAATTTTTCTGTGAAAATTCATGATGTGAGTAGTAATTTAGGTATCTCTCGGACCAGGTCTCTTTATTCTCATTATATCATAAATTTTCGATTGACTGAATATATTTCTGTTTTTCAATTGCCTTCTGAACTTATATAAAGCGACTTTATACAGTTCTTTATGTTTTTTATTTGCGAAGGTATTTTTAATTGGAATCCGTTATTCTCTTTGGGAATACAATTGCGAACCGTAATTTCTTTTCTGACATTAAGTTGGGATTTATTATTCCAGTTACTGATAATTCTTTCTTCTCCCGACGAAACAATTTTACATATAGGTAATCTATCCAATGTATATTTAAACAAAAATTTTGCAAATATCTTATAAATAACAAAATTATCGATCAAAGGACCAAACATTTTCTAAAAGTATCGACATAACATGATATTATTGTTTTAGAAAATGTCAACAACATAATACATTTCCTTGCAATTTACTTGTTATATTTACAATGAAATCTGCAGCAAGGCATCATATAAAAGAAAATATTTTTATTTTGCAGTGCCCTCCTTGCAAGGCATTTACACCCCAACTCGTAGACACATATCAAAGGATTCGAGAGAGAGGGCATGATTTTGAAGTGATATTCGTCAGTTCTGACAGGTAAGTTATATATAATCCCTGACTTCAGTATTCCGCAAATTCAACATGTAGGGGAATCACCTATTTATCCATTACTGTAGTAAATAAAGTTCTATTACAATTCGAAAATTGTCCAAACGATCGATGTAAAATGGTCGTTTTGAGACGCAATTAAGTATCGAACACGGGAAAAACTATGTATGACTGAATCAACTAAAAAAATAGTAAATTCAACTAAAACTGTTGGGTACATATAACTCGGAACTTTCTTTTTGTAGCCGTAAGTATCTCCAGTTTGTTATTCTAAAAAAAAATAGTTGAAATAATTATTTTAATTCTTATATGAACTATTTCAATTAATTAATTAAATGGTAACAGCTCTATCCCGTTTTAACCAATTAAAACAGTAATCACGACTCCTTCAAATAATTGAAGTAACTATAAAGATCTAATTCATAAATTTACACCTGTTGTGCCAATTTCCAGGTTTTTAAAATGTCTTTAATCCTTATTTCCATGCTAACTTCACTTCCCGACAAAATTGATATTGCCTGACGTCGTCACCAGGTGACTTCATTTATTTAACGAGTGGTTCCATGAAATTTGACTAATTTTTAACGGTTATGCAAAATTTCAATATCTTCGTTTCCTCAGTTGATCATTTATATGCGATAACTATATCACAAAGTAGTTTAAATAACTTACTTCCTGGAAAGTTAAATAAAAATTAGAAGTTAGCCATTCCATTAAATTTGTTTGGGCTATACTCCCATTTGGCTTGAATGTATCAAGTAATTTTTTTTCATTTAGTAATATTTGTCGTACAAAAAGTCTGGAAAGCATCACGAAAATTACAAAAATATCTGCTTTTTGGTTTTTGTTTGTACGTAAAAGTCCGCATGTGTCGATATAAAGCCGAACCTTTGCCCGACACTCTTTTCCTTTCTCGCCCCTTTTTTATACTCCCACTCCACCGTCGCATAACCCGTGTACTTTTTCGATCCAACAAAAGAAAAGACTTCTACGGAAGGTTACAGAGCCGAAGCCATTCCCGGGAAAAACTGTGCGGGAGGGTTGCTGAACTTACGATATGCTATATATCCCAGCATCGCTGATTACGAAGGGTAGTCCCTTTCACGTTTCCAGGGCTCAGAATGCGCAAGCCGAGTCGAATTAAGTTCGAAAGGAATAATTTCGCCGCACTTCTAATTATTCCCATAATTCCCTTTTAAAATAATGAATCGCGCGAGCTTGCGCGACTTAAAATCGCCCTGAAGAATCGCGACGTGTCATTGATTAATGGACTTGCAAGGGGAACTTGGAGGACTTAATCTTGCAGTTTCATGATAATATTTTATGATTGCACCTTGTCCGTCTTCTCCGTTGTTACAAGACATTCTTTTGTATTCCTCCTCGACACTGAAACAAATTTTGTAAATTCATGTAAAGCCTCACAATAGTAAACAAGGACATACTTGTTTTTCAAGAAATATTTTAATAAAAAAAATTTAATTATAATAAATTCCTTTGGTTTATGACCTGCAAAAATTTGTTTAATAGTTATAGCTGCACGAGCCTTCTACAGATCTAAAATTGGAATTACCTTTTTTGTATATAAAGTTTTAATGAGGGAGAAGGTTATTAATATTTAAATCATGTGGTCTAGATTACACAGGACCACAAAAAAAAATTGTTTGGGAGTTTACTTTAATCAGAGGTAGTGGATCTTATAGATTTTGAGTCGCTGAAAACGAATCCGTTGCCCGATTTGGCCCATCACGTCAGGTTTTCGAAATATCGTACCCGGAAATTGAAATTAGCGGATTGGATATCTCGAAAACTTGACGTGATGGCCCAAATCGGGTTTGCAACTTATAACAAAAATTAATAGAGAACTAAAATGGCTCTAATGACTTTTTAATAAGTGATCTGGAATCCAATTAAAAACGAAAATTCGATGTGCTTTTCACCTGTCATTTAAATACCAAACACACATTGTTGGGGTATGTGATTGATCGCATGTCATCAACATATCGACAGATTCTTTTGAACTTATATTTATCTACAAATTGTTTATGATTCTTTCTAACATGTGCTTTTTGGCCAACTTAATATTTTTGGGATGAAATTGAATATCACTGTACTGAAGAGCTTTCTTTATGTATCAAAATGAGAATAACACAAACCGAGAAAATTTTACTGACCATCAAAACCAAGCAGCAAACAGTATTTTGAAAAGATTTTTGAATGAATTGTGTGAATTGGAAAAGAAATCTGGCACATCAAGTTTTATAGATAATCAACGACAAAAATGGTCCAAAACTAATCTAAACTCAAGATATTTTCAGTTTCATGACCTAATATAATATATGAATCGGTCCATGCAAAAAGGGCACTAAGTTCATTTTTGGGTAAATTGAGATAATGATAAATTCTTACTTTTTAGGCTCCGGTCTATCATTTGGCACTTATTTAAATTATTAATCTTCATTTCCTGATGTCCGATTTATGCAAAAAGGGCCCTAAGTCCAGGACTTAGATCCCTTTTTGCATAAATTGGAAGTGACATTTTTGTATATCGCGTATTATTTACACTGAGAAAAAAATGTAGTAAAAGATAGTATTTAATACTAGGTACTTATTGCGGTAAAATATGTGCCAATAAATATATCTCGTATATTTTACCACTATACATTATCAAGATATATTGTAGGATACGCGTTGTAGTTGTATACTATAAGAAATATATAAATATATAATCTAATACTATTACATAATAGTTGTAACTACACTGGCGAACAACTAATACAGTACCAGTTTTGTATACTATCCATATTGGTAAATATAGTTAATATGTTAACATATTCGAAAATCATGTTACCACAATGTTTAGTATTGAAATATTAAATATGAATAATTCAAACTTATTCGTATTAAGAGAGATTTGTTTAGTGATTATTACACACATACTTACTGTATTTACAAATAACAATAATCTTTCGGAACTATTGTAATTTAACGTCCGTCTCTTACTGTTCGTGCGTATTTCATATTATATCTAGGGTTTCTACAATTCCCTGATATAATGGCCTACTGTTACTGATGAAAAAGATAATGAATTTAGTTCTTAATACACCGCAAAATGTAATTATACATTGCATTATACTTTTGCAAATAAATTAGTTAGCTGCGTTATAAAATTACTACTTTTTTTTCATCTTACTCGTGATTCATGCAAAAAGGGACCTAAGTCCACTGATATTTTTTATAATTATTAAAAATCTTCTTTAACTTTAAGCATAGAACGATATTTGTATCATTGTAAGTGCATAAAAGCAACATTTCTATTAAATAATATTTTTATTTTTCATTCTGCAAGAAAAGTAAATCAGTTTTTTGCGTTTTCCCAACAATTATCTATATGGACTTAGTGCTCTTTTTGCATGGACCGATTCATATTATAAATAGATATCATTATTGCATTGTGCAAGTACGTCATACAGTTATCATACCCCTGTGTTTTATGGGGTTTCATTATTTACAGAACCAAAAATAAGTGTACCTTTAAAGGTTAAAGTAATTGATATATACTTTTTTGTTTTAATTATTTATTTACTTTTTTCGTTTGAAATAATACTTTTATAACTTACATGTTACGAGCTTAAAAAAGCTTATTTTAATAAGTGAACTTTTATCTTAACATTGGGATTTGATTTAAAATATTAGCGAAATTTCGAAATGAAATTAAACCTTACATGCTGAATTTGATGAAATGTAACAGTATTAAAACTTATTTTTAACACGAGCTCAATATAAGAAGAATTTAACGTCATTTACAATTTGATGTCATTTTTACATCGTGCACTTACTAAAATTACTCTTTTGGTAATATAATTACTAAAATTATTTTTCATTAAGATAGCTGCATCTTTGCAGGTTTTCTTTTAGAGCATCGCTTCGATTTTTATGCAGAAAATCAACTGAATTAATGTCACGTATCTACCTACACTTTGGCAAATATATAACGACAAGAAATGTAAATTAATTTCAAAACCGTAATATTATTCTCGTCGCTTCTCCCCATAAAGCTCGTAATTTTGAATGCAAACAATTTGCATGTTTTTGAGCCGGTACCCTTTGCATTGTTTAGTCCGGTAATTACGAAAGTAATTACGAATTTATAACGCTTAATGATAATTTGCGCTCAGGTATTTTTTTTTTTAACGCGTTTCATTCACATTTGTTCCAGTATTAATTAATTTCGATTTATTAAATAACGTTTTCTGTATGAAATGAATATTTTATAATCATTAATAAATAGGAGGAAATAACGGTAAATCATCATTATTTTGATTGAGAAACTTTTACATCATTAAAACAAAAAATGAGTTTGACGTTTATAATAATGGCTGGTGAAGTACTACTTAATTTCATAAATTTTTTTCTATTTTTCGCAATAAATATACTCTGCTTTAAACATTTTGAAACAATGGATTTTCACCGAAGATGATTAATTTTCAGGTATTTTTAATATTCATTTTGATACAGTGTGCGCAAAATGCAGCTTTACGCATTATTTACATTTTTAGGTGCATTTTACGAACACTTGCATCAAAAAATATTGTTCGACGCATGTGCGGAAATGTTTTTTGGACCAATGTGAATGCTGACCTCGCTTTCTGATCGGCCCACAACTCTCACACATTTGCAGAAAACTTTTACGCCCTTGTATCGAAAACTACTATTTAAGCGATGTAAATAGTTATGAATGTATGATGCCACACAATTTTATAACAACGCTATTTTTATATGAACAATATTTAGAATTTTGTTACAAACGTATTGTTGTATCCGTTTTTAACAATTATCAAAAGTTGTATATACATATTAAAGGCAGACAGTTAAGAATATTTAAGTTCCAGATCTCGATATATCGACATTGCTTTAACCACCAAATAAACCGCTGTTTGATATATTGTGTGTAAGAAAAAAGCAACTTTAAACTAACATTCTGTATACACTTTTAATGCACTTTCCCGTTGCCCAAAATCCCATTCTGGGGTAGAAAATTTGAAATTAAGAAAAAAGTTATGAATTAATTTTTGTTTCTGATTTTAGCAGGGCCATTCGAAAGCGCACCTTTGAAAATATTTGACATGGTACTTTTCAATTTTTTGTCCGGGTTCACAATATTTTACGGCATGGTAATTGCACCATGCATAAAATGCTCTTTGGGCATTAATGGGTTAAAAAACGAATCGATTTTTGTAATTGTTTGTGTCCTATTATATTCTTAACCAGAAAATACATAATTATACTTACTTTTTTCTTTAACCCTACTGTTTACAAGGACGAGTATACTCGTCCAAACGACATTGTTTCTATATGGGAAAAGAAAAACTCGTGCTCAGGAGGGTTAATAAACTATTAACAATACACAAATATATTCGTGAATTTCTTGAACGATACCGAATAACAGTTCTTGGAATAAATCAATTTCTTATACTAATACATATTTTATAATAGAAATTTGTAATTTATAAAACACTAAACTACCTGTAGCAAAGTTTCAATTCTTACATTTTATTCGTACGGTATAACGAAACACCTCACGTGTCTGCACGATTGCATCGAATCCATAAAAAAGTGATAGCTTTCGACTGTCTCAACTACATCAACTTCGTAAGAAATCTCAAGACCTGTCACTATATCGATAAAGAATCGATTTTAGAATGCCATAGCGTGTTCTTTATTTAACCTGTCTTCAAATAAATTGATACCCGACAAACACTCTTCTCGAAAAGAGTTCTTTTAAAACATTGAAGTATTATTCGCAGTAATTAAATATTTTATAAAATATTTTGTAGGAATTAAAATAATATTATTAAAGAAATAATTACAAAAAGTAATTTTTAATCAAGCATATTTTATTTTAAAAATCTGTTAACTGCGTTTTCTTAATTTTAAAAGTATTCTTTTTTATAACATTCGTTATTTCTTTCAGCAATTTTAACAAATTTCTGCTAAATTCTGAATTGTGAATACGTAAAAATTTGAGTTGTTACACGAGATAAAACAACAGATTTCCTTTTGCCATGATCTGTTCGAAAAGTCGTTCAATTGCGCCACTTTGTGAATTACGGTTTTTGCTATAGATGCTGTCATTTGGCAGAAACCAACCAAAACTTTGAAAGTGGCTGAATTGCCCCACCACATAAGGTAAATTGGCCATGCCATGGGATCATTCGACCACGTATTTTTATTTGATTTATGTATAATAAAGTATAGTGGGATCACTATGAAAAACATATCAATTCTAAATTCTAAATATAAATGTTATTTGAAGATGTTTATCCACTTTGACATGATATATATTCATTTATTTTAATGATTAAATCACATTACTAAATTATAAGAGATAATAAGACTATAGACAACACATAGTGCTTTTTACAGATGTAGAAACAAAAATTAAACAAAACCAAAAAAATTAATTTCAAAGATTTTTAAAAAGAAATCCCTAATGAACGGTTTTCCCATAAAAAAGTGGCCGATTTTCCTATCTATACATTTTTACTAAAAGTTTTTACTATTATCTGAAAATGCTTCTTACACTCATTGCTGCTAACACGGCTCTAAACTTAACAAACAACTGTAGTTTTCAGATCCACCACACAATTCATAACAACATTCTCTGCGAATAATCTTATGAACAAAGCCAAAATATTTACAAAGTTGAATCGCTAAAAACATATCACACCCGATTCAAGGTATTAACAAAATGAAAAATAACATGTTTTTGAAAATTAGATATAGGGGAAGGCGGGGCGAAGCGGCGAGGATTTTTTCCGTGTATCATATCTCTCATTAAATTTCAGGTGAAATGGCGAATCCTTATTTTTAGAGGTCTCTGAGACGACTATCATAAAATTAAGTGCACGTCATAATCTTTTAAGTTATTATTGTTTATATTAATAAAAATAAAATTTCCACGTTGGTGGAAAGAACCTCTTCAGATATATCAAAGTTTCTAACAACAGCAAAAAAAGAAATCGCATCTTCGGAAGCTTTGAATACACGTATTATATCAGGATCACATATGTTAACTTCGTCTTTAGTTACTCGATGCATTCATCAAAAGGGAATTCTAAATTAAAAAATAATTACGGAATAAAGACATCCGGGAAAAAATTTCGCCGCTTCACCCCAAAGAATCATTTGGATTTCCAGGTACGATATCTAATTATAAACACACAAAAAAGGAACAATTCATGTTTTATAAATAAGTCCAAAAAATATACTTTTAGAATAAATAAATAAATAAATAGTGATTATTAAACAGCCAAAATGAAAATATTGACCAAGCTGAGAACAAAGTACAGGAAAATAACTTTGTTTAAAAATTACATTTCTCGCTCCCAAAGGTAGGTAAGAGAACAAAAAATGAAATATCATGCCTCAAAATGTGAAAAGTGGTGTAAACAAAGAAACCACACATGATATTTTACAATCAGTATGATCATAATGGCAATATTTGAAATTCGTCACTTCGCCCCGTCTTCCCCTACACCATATAAATATTTCAAATTTGTATATAGGGTGCTTTACGTTTTTTTCAACATAGAGAGTCATCAAGTGTCCAATATATCTCACTCCTATAGAAAGCTAAATAACTTAAAGTAATTGCTGGAAAAGAAACTGAATTGATATGCTTCAGCTAGAAATATTTGGTTAACAATTTAATAAAGTGTCAATTTTTGGTAAAAAGAATAAAAGTTTGAGTAGTGGATATCCTTGAAAAAACACTGAAAATGATAAAGAAACCTAGATAATTACATGAAAGTTCTCGACCGCATATGATACACAGTACGAAAAATAAATAAACAACCAAAACGACGTAACGGGGATATCAATTCACATCTAGCGCAATAAATCCAGCAGTACTTGTATGTAAAATTCTGGAATCATCTACTTTTAGATTTATTATGAAAAATCATCCCTCTAGCGCTTAAAGTTTGAACTATTTTCGAAATGCGAAAATTAATGTTGTTTACATGAATAACAATATTTCACAATTGGTCGTCAAAAAATTAGATGACCAGAACCAAACCAATTTCAGCAACCACAACAGAATTTGGCAGCTACATTGAAACGTTCTGTTAACAATTTCGGGTTTGAAATTCATGGTGGGAATCCGAATTAAGGATTAAAAAGGTAGATAATATTTTTCGGCAAAATATTGAACTTAAAATTTCAAAACACCTTTGACATTTTGAAAAATGCTTTGATTTCAATAAATCTCGTTTATTCCAGCGCTTTTTAAAAAACCCTCTTCCATAAAATTTTTCCTCTATTTACGAACTTTTCGCTAAGTGAAATTTCTCTCCTATAGTATCGGAACGCTTTATTCAAGGCGTCGGTCGCCGTAAATATTCAAACCTCCTTTACACTTTGGTTGTCAAGTTACATTTCAAGAAGGTCGTTTCTGCGTTTAGACCCACCGGGGGGAAATAAGGGGAAATTTACGTCGACAGGGCACGCATTCACCGGGTGTAATAACGTCACCTCGGTATATTATATTGTTTCGAAAGAGCAAGTCTTATCTCTGCACCTAACCTCAAAACCCTTATCGGGCCTCGTAAAGGTACCGAGGAGTTGGGACCCTTCGGAAACCGGAAGACGAATCCACGCGACAAGTCCGTGCTTGGGCTGATAAAACCGGCTAAATCGGCGCCGCTTTACGACCAACGGCTCTTACGACATTTTGCCCCAACGGCAAATGAGAAATCCTCCAGGTCTCGCGATGCTCATAAAATATAATAAGGGCGACCGACCTGGTTGTACCGCTTCTGCGTTTCTTCATGAAATTCAGCATTTTTCGTAATTAAAACGATGATGGGGGAAATTTTCCCCAGTTCCTTCCATGCCGAATGCTTATTTCAGAAAAGCAAAATTATGCACATTCGTTATCAAAGATTACCGGAATCAGAAATTCTCGGATGTAATGATAAAGTATGAAACTTTCATGTTAAGTTCAAATTAATGCTAGATTTTGCTTAATTTATCTTGCTGTCTGCTAAATTTGGACGGTTTTTGTAAAAATATACATTTTTACGATTGTTGTTTGACAACGAATCGTCAGTATTTAGATTTCAAAATGTCGTCAACAAAGTGCTATTGATATGAAACTTTTTATTTATTTATACAGTTTAAACAAAAATAAATTTTTAATTACAAATTTGTCAAAAAGTACAATTAAAAACAAACTGGTTTTCGACTATGTATTATGAGATCAATTATTGTACAAATTTAAATAAACTTTTAAATAGTAATATTATTTTAAAATAAATATTGAATTTGAACTTCATAATAATGTAGTCTAAGAAATCATAACGATAGACATTTACACACATTTTAGTAAACCCAGAAATATTGCATTTACACTCGTGTAAGCGAGGAAAGTAAATGTTTTTATAATTAAAAGAATCCTTGAAGGACTTTGTGCACGAATGGCATTTCTTGCAGAAGGGTGAAATGCTTTTTAGTTAATGAATCCAGATTAGTTCTGACGCCATTACTAAAGCGTAGATTTCATTTTTACACATTTTCTCCTCTGATTTTATACTATATTTTCCAGTTTGCCAATAATAATTTACAAAATATCTCACATCTTTTCATGTACACATTCAATTTTTTAACAAATATTTAATAACTGAAAGTTCGACTTTAATATTAATGAATTTCCGAAATGTGAAAATTATTTTTCTGATGTACATTATGAATTATTTGTTCCGGTAAATATTGCTTAATGAAGTAAAATATGCTACAAAAAGGACGCTAAGTTTATATTATCCAAGGTAAATGTATTATTCATAGCCTCAAGCTCTTTTGAAGAGTTTATCGCAGCTCTTAAGATGAAACGTCCTGTGATATCCTCCATCGAAAAAAAAACACTTTCCGTCTAATTACCGACAAAGATACCGACTCCGTGCTCAAAACTCAAAGGTGAAAGCCCGGATGAATAACACAAGCTTCCGACAAAGAGATGAAACGAAGCCTTGTTAAGTTGTGCCCTCTATAATATCTATCAAATGATTCGTTCGGTGCTCTTTTCAATTAAATCCTGTATTTGATCTACTTCTTCGTTTAATAACAAGCGGGCTGAATAATCAACTCCCTTAATTTATGAAACTTCAAATTAAAAAAAGGGTTGAGATTTTCTCTTCTCAATAGCCGTGCCTTACACAATGGAATATTTTTATATTCAAATCTTGATTTATATTCAACCTGTGTTCCGTAAAATTGAAATCTCGTAACTCTCAAAACTTGTAACCGAAACACTCCTAACTAATATGTGTGATATCTACGTTAGACATGTTTCGAAAAGGTTTGTTTGCTACAACTAATATTTGGTTTAATTAAACGGTATAACTGGTTGTTGTTGATTTAACCGAACTTCCTGGTCGCTAAGGTTCAGAAATAGTATGTACGTCTAATTCCATTTTTCATATCCCGGTATTATAAGTGATGAAATCCGGAAAGTATTGCCAAAGATTTGCCTGATTTTCAACTGACATACCGAAGGTCGAAATGACAGATAGACATTTTACACGGAAATAGACAAATTTAATTTTTATTTACTTCGTGCAAGTGATTGATTGATTATGTAAAACCAAACCTGTTCGGTTGCATCTTTCAAAATACTTTAATTACGAAAACCAAACGGGTTCAGTTCCATGTTTCAAAATAGCTTAGTTAAGAGAATCAACCTAATTCCGATGGAATTGTCAAAATAGTTTAACTATCGCAGCCAACTATTTCGGATTTTCATTCGTCGTACACTGTAAATATTTGGCATGTAATTCATAAACCAAACCCGTTTGAACGTCGCAACCTTAATTTTTCCAACCATACTCATTTCAACGCCACAAACAGTAAATTCTAAACAATAGTAACAAGCTGCTTATTTCTGGGGACTAGAATTCTAGTTGCGTCAAAGAACCTTTTTCAATGTAATTCATCTATGTTCCAGATAAATAACGCATTAGAATGCATGATATTGTCCACACCAAACCAGTTTGGTACTAATAAACAAACTTATTTAGAACTGACAACTGAACTAGTTTGGTTGCCATGGTCAACTACTGAGTTTCAAACTAAATTGTGTACAGTCAAACCAACTCATTTAGAACTCACAACTAAACCGGCTTGATTCTCATAGTCCACAGCTGAGTTTAAAACTAAATTGTGACCATACAAACCAGTTTGGTACTAAAAACCAAACTCATTTATAACACTGAACCGGTTTAGTTGTCATAGTCAACCACAGAGTTTCAAACTAAATTGTGCCCGACCAAATAGTTTGGTACTGATAACCAAACTCTGTTTTTAAATAAATATAATAAAATATTTTTTAAGAATTCTTTACCTGTATTAGTAAACATTCATGACAGTAGAAGTAAGTTTCAAACTGTTACACTAGGAGGGATAATTATCCTGAGTTCCAAGACCATGTAATTGAATCTCCATACACTTAGCTCATAATTAACTGTAACTGTGAGAAGTGGAACAAATAACTAAAGTTTGATATGAATATAAAAAGTTTATCCATGTTAGAAACAAGATTGTAGTGATAATAATACTGGAAATTTTCGCAAAGCCGACTTATACTCCATCCTGTCTACGTACCAGTTTCCCCGAAGCCAGAATCGGGAAGTTTGGAAGTTTCAAGTGGCTGATAATCCTCGTCCAGTATTGCAAGCTAACTATATGTAACCAACGCTTAGGTCGATGCTTCTACTTAACGTATAAACCATAACAGCCATAGACATAAAATAAGCTAAAAAATGGCATTATTGGTCCCAGAAGTTGTTTGAAAATTTTCTTACAAATTCTTGTTGGAAATAAACCTTATTAGGCACTATAAAACACAATTACTTTTTTAAATCAATACGACTTAACCAACTGTGATTGTTTGCAAGCATTTTAGCGATCGTTAATCGTTAAAGCAAGAACGCGTCGAAGTGTAACTTACGACTGCACCCGAGATTGGCAGCCGTAACGCCAGAGATAAAGCAACAGCTACTCGCACCCCAGCTTTATTGTAGGGTTGCCGTTCAGTCTACCCAGGCCATCAGCCTCTTTGCAAGAGTTTGATGGCCCAACGATAGTCGATCGATTTTCCATAAAACTTTATGAAAGCCATGGAAAGCACGGAGTTCCCTCATCTCGTCGCGTCCATTTCACGTCATCCCATTCGGAAGCGCACAGATCCGTCCCACATTTTTTGCCTTATCGGCGATACCTTTTTTTCCTTTTTCAGATTATTATGAAAATTTCAGAGTCAAAGGACCTGAGGGAGTAAGAATTGAACCGTCGTTTTCCATCTGGTACTTCAGTCAGTTCGTCGAACTTTGGGAAAAAGGCTAATCAACCTTTCATCCACTCGGTCTATGCTAGCATATAGATTTTTCTTGATTATCTTAATAGGGGTATTGTTGTTTGTTGGTTTTCTTTTGCTGGATGTAACTCTCCATTCAAGTATCAATGATTGATATAAAAATACTAGACATGTAAAGTATATTGATGAAATATTTGAAGTGAAGTCCATTAAAAAAAAGCGTCGACATTCTTTTTCTGAATAATTTTCATGCGATAACTGATTGGCATAAAAAACACGCCCAATCCGACAGTAAAAATCTTTATTGACGTCATAAAGTAGCTACCCTGACATTTATTCCCGGTTGCAACGTTCTTCGATCCACCGGTGCTGTTTTAGTTGGAAACCCATTTTCCATGACGTGATAAAGGGAGGATTTTACCGATCGGAAGCTCAAGCCCCAGCGCCTACTTTACCTCAAGGACGCATTAAACATTCCGGGACCATTTTTCACGATATATGTACCTGCGAAACTGTCGGATCGCGAAATCGTTCAGTTTGACAAAGAGCTTGGAATGAGAATAAATTATATCACATAACATAGGGACGGGTGTTCTATTTATCAAACCATTCTGATGTATTGATGTTTTTATCTGTGTGCAAAGTTCAAAAAGCTGAATTTCCATCGTGATATTAAAATGGTCATGAATATATAATTTATGAGAAGAATAGGGAACGGAAACCCTGATTTATCAAATTGGATTCGTTTTTATATTTAAACGTGCAAACAGGATCCTTGATCTATTGAATATATTAACTATTTCCATAAATCACCATTCAATCTATGACAGTGCAGATAGAATTTTGTTCGTGGTACCTTCAGAAGTCGATTCTATTCCGTGAAATAAATTTTCCGAAGTAGATCAAACTGCATTAAAAATGGGAGCTCCCATTCAAAATGTTTCAGTTACCTTCTCTAAGACAACGGGGGTCGTGTCGATTATCAAAATATCTTTTAGTTATTCATAACCCTTTAAGATTTACCTTGTACTTTCTATATTAAAAATGTTTGCAAGTGATACTTTTAATATTAAAAATATACCTTAAAAATGTTGATGAAAATTAAAGATATTTTTAGCAATGTCCACAAGCCAAGTTATTATCACTACGACAATGACACCAATTTTAGTTATGAAACCAGTATTAATATTACTGGCTTCTAATGATTTTAATATTTTAATGTAATACTAATAGCTTAAAAATAATATGCGCCGTAGGAAATAGTTCATTCCGCTCCCAAACGGCAGCTTTTGCTTTATGACATTGACAGTTTTTCCCGTGCATGTATATCTTTAAACTTTAATTCAAAATAGACAGAAGTCGGAAGTAAACGAATTTAAATATTTGTTTTCGGGAATGAATTTTTTAATTGTCATTCCACCTCAAACAGGCTGTAATTGAATAATTCAGTAGAAACATAGATACGTACTGGAAATTTTCGCAAATCGAATTAAAACACCGGCACTTTGATGTACGAAAATTGGGTTCTTGTCCCTTTCGATCGCTTTTCCGAGTCATCTAACACGAACCTCCATTCACCAACACTAGAAAACTCTAGAATACAGGGGACCTTTGAACCTTGGTTGAGTGTGCGCGCGCAGTAACACCAGGGTGGCATTTTATAATTATCGGTGCTTGTTAAGTCGAGCGCATGACGCCCTCTTGATATATTGCATCTTGTACGAGCGTGTACAGAGTGCAACCAGAGGCTATGGTGTGCCTGATAAATCGTATTTTCTTCCCGAAATTTAAAAAAATAATTTTCGATTATGCCTCATGAACTATTTTAACATTTAGTTTGGAAGAAATTGAAATTTATTCTATACAAGTGTGATCTGAGGTCCCTAAGTTATGGATGTTTTTATTTTTTGTTAAATGGAGTCAGAAATAGAGTCCATTTTGTATTGTATGACAGAGTGTAATATTCAATTCAGCATTTTGTTATTATCTTCAGTGAAAAAAATTAACCAGCCACATCTGAAACTTCAATAATAATGAGATATTATAAACACATTTAGCCATATTGATTCTGCCATTATGCAAATTCATTCCATGATCACAAATGTTGGCTTTAAAACCGTTACAAATTAATTTTTTACGTATATATTTTTGTGTTTTCTATCCCCATAAAAGTATATATAACATAAAAACCCAAACGTATTTTCATGATATTTGTTTTATAAATTCATATTTTTATAGGAAATGATTTTTTTTCTTTACAAAATCAATCGGAAAAGTTATCCCCATCTCCAAAGAGTGAGATCATGATCAGAAATTTTGTTCTTCAAGATGGTAGTTTCAAAATGGCGACTTAAAAATTTGTATGTATATACAAACGCCGTTTTTTAAAAGATCATATATAGAGGTTTTTGAGGTCGCTGATAACGATTCTGACATCAGAATTACAAAATACAAGACGGCAGATCGGCTCTGGAATTTTACTTATGAGCACATAGCTTAGTTGGCCCGGCAACCGAAATGTCCCGAATCTGTTCAGTTGGGTCCTCAGTTTTTAAAAAAATAAAACGGTCTAAAAAAATTCGTAAAAAACTTCCTTACGGCCTAAATAATCAATTTTCCGCCCATGGTACACAAACTCCAAATTTGTTGAATTTTGTAAGGTAACAGAAATTAATTTATTGCATAGATTATAATTAAACATATCATTTGACATTTCAGAAGTGAGGAGTCATATAATGTTTACACAGAAACGATGCCTTGGCTGCGGATACCTTTTTCTCAAGTGGAAAGGCGACAAAAATTAGCCATGGCCCTCGATGTACAAGCCATCCCGACACTTGCGATTCTCGACCCACGAGATAACATAATCACGTTGGAAGGTCGGGCGGAGCTGCTCGAGGATCCCGAAGGACTGGTACGTTATTAAATCAGAAATCAGAACTTCGCGTTCATGTAATCGTACGAGAAGGTTCAATATAGAAAGAAAATCTCACGTAATATCCTTAACTTTCGGAAACTTGTTTGGAAACGTTGATAATAGTTCTTGAAAAAAGAAAAGAAAAAAAAATATTCAACAGTTTAAAAACGAAGGAAAAAACACAATTGAAAAATCCAGATAACTTATGAAAAATATTAAATTTCTTAGAAAAAAAATTGACTAAGTAGTGGAATTTTTTAGCTTATTCATTGAATACTAACTTTTTATACCAGTATTCTCCAAAAAGAATTTGAAAACATGGAGTGTATTGTTGAAATAATTTTTACAGGATGTTATTATTTGTATACATTTTTCGGTAAAAAATAACAAATTAAGAGATGGGAACTTGCGAGAAGACGTGTAACTTATAAGTACAACATTCGACCAGTAATCGAAATGTCCGAGTTCGATTCCTAGCGCATCCAGTCTCTCCAGTTCGATTCTCATTTCTTTTTTAATCAAAAAATTATTTAAAAAATCATTGAAAATTTTGCTCACTACTATGATAATTGAATATGTGTGTCAACAAAATTGCAAATAACTAATAAGAAATGAATAAATAAATTATCATATAATTATTGTGTATATTATGATTGTTTTATTGAATATAGAGTAATACTTTATGCACAGAACTTTCCATGGACTAGTCGACTAGTGAACATACTCACAGAAAAGTATGCAACCTCCCTACACGACGCACCTGCAATTATTCTTTTCGTGGGTAAGAAACTGATTTTATTACTTGTAAATTAAAACGCCAAAACATGGTTAAATATAAACATTAATCCACGCGCTTCAAATACACCAACAACAATTTTGTATAAATAACGCAAATGATTTTCTATAAGCATAAGACACACTTCCATAAATAACCTAAAAACAATTAAAATAATTCTTGTAAAAATCAATTTTATTTTAGGTATATTTTTACATATGGTTGTGGGGGTTAGCCCACTACATTTGTACGCAAAAGTAGTACATTCTACTTGTCCGCGATTATTTGTCATTACATTTGTATTTTTTATTAATTCTAGTGCATCTTAAATTAGTAAGTGTAAATACAACCCTTGTACTCTCTCTCTGCCTAAAGGTTCTATCAAAATTGTAAGATGTTTTTCAAACAATTGAATGAAGACTTTATATTCGACCTTGCTGATGACCGCCAAGGTCATTTGAAGGACAAGTTCATATTTTCAAGTGAACCCTATACTTTTGACGAGAAAAATTAAAAGACTGGGGAAATTTGATCGAGTACAGTGGCCCTCCCCGTATTCTAACTCCTCTTATTTTAATTGCGTCCTTTATTTTAACTTTTTCTCGTCCCTTATGTTAACTTATTCCCCTCATGAGTTCCCCCACCATTCGCCATTTCAAAGGACGCCACTATATCTCCTTTCTCTGTTTTTATTCTCTCATACTGCCAGTGGTGGGGATTAAGGGAAGCGGTAAAATAAGGGAAGAAGCCGCTATTTTCCTTGACTCGAAAAGTTAAAATAAGGGGAAGACCACTGTATGACCGTTACAAACTATTAAATATCATACATAGATATCCCAAAGGCAAATACATTTGTGACTTGTTGAGCTCGAAAGATACGAATCCCGGAAAGTAATGACCTTCGATAGAGTCGAAATTGGAGAATTCAATTCATATATTCTGGTGGTGATCTTAGATTTGACCTAGCGAATGACTCTTTCTTCGGGTTTTTAAACATCCATTTCCACAATTATGCAATCGATCCGGAACTTATAAAACACCTTGTATATTTGGTTTGATATTGATTATTTTAATTATCATATTCATTCTGTATTCTTATAAAGCTCTGACATAAAAAGCAAAGTTTATATTATTACAAATAACAGAAATAGTTCTTTCGAGTTAGTATTCACAATTTTTCATAACAATACACACATCCATATTATTAGACATTGTCAACAAATGGACAACGAATAAAAGTTTTTCATTACAATGCAGCAATACAAGTACTAATCACGACTTTCTTTCTCATGCAGAAGGCGAGGACTGCGAAATCCAATTTGGCGAAAGCGTTTTGTTACCAGCAGCAGAAATTTATAGGAGAGAACGACCTGATTACGACCCAAACTACGACGATCCTGATGACACATTGCAGTTTTACATCGCTTTGGATGTGAGTTCAAATTAGATATATTGTTTCTGCTATTCTTTTTTTTAAGGGTGTACCCCACGAAAAGCATCTATATCAACGTCAACAACATCTGGGATCGACCCTCAGTCCTAACGCCGATCGTGTGTTCATTATTTTTATAAATGATCTACCATAACACGTTCAGATAATCGAAAGAAAATGTTGAAAATGTAATTTATTTGTTGTTTTAATTTTGCAATATTATACGTAATTTTTTATCTATTACTAATTGCATATGTAAATTGCTATAAATTTGTTTTCTGTTTAATCCATTAACGTCAAAAAAGACATTTTTCAGGATCCAATTTCAATAGAGAATTTCGTAATAGAACCAAAGTTAAACAAAATTGAAAGAAACATATCCTACTATTTTCGAGGTCGCTCTTTTCAACGGTGCAAGTTCAAATATGTCTCAAATTTCAATTTGTTTATAATTTTTGCATAAATAAATAAAAATTACGATTTTTTCAGGGAATTTTTTTTTTCAATTCAACTTCTGTCCCGGATATCGAGTTCAGATCTGACCTCAGGTTTGCGATCAGCGACCTCAATTACTCCCTAGTATACTAAGTGTCATCAAAATGGAGGCAATTAACGAATTTTCTCCCGCCATATTGGATCCGCCATTTTGATTTTCAAAATTCTGACTCTTGATTTGTGATCAGCGACCTCAATTACCTCTTAGTACTAAGTTTCATAAAAATACAGACGATTAACAAATTTTTGCCCGCCATTTTGAATTTCAAAATTCTGACTTCAAATTCGCGTTAAGCGACCTCAATTACCCCTTAGTACTAAGTTTCATCAAAATACAGACGATTAACGAATTTTCGCCAGCCATATTCGATCCGCCATTTTGAATTTCAAAATTCTGACTCCAGATTTGTGATCAGCGACCTCAAAAACGTAATAACACGTTTTTGTATCACCTACATTCTTTTTCGAAACATGCTATATTTGTATACGCGAATATCTGGGAAGAATATTCTCGATTAGGCCGCCATCTTAATTGCGCAACCACAAATTTAAAAATCCACCAGCATAACTTTTAAGTACAACTATCGCGTCCACGATTCTGATACGTTTTAAGTAATTTTAAACCCGATATTCGGGACAAAAGATGAATTTAAAAAAAAATTTCCCTGAAAAAATCGTATTTTTTATTTAATTATGCCAAAATTATAAATAAATTGAAATTTTAGACATGTTTGGACCACACCATTGAAAAGAGGGACCTCGAAAATAGTAGGCTACGTTTCCTTCAATTCTTTTTAACTTCGGTTTTATTACGAAATTCTCCATTGAAATTGAATCCTGAAAAGTGTCCTTTTTTACGTTAATGGGTTAAGAAACCTTAAAAATAACCCTACAAAATAACGTAGCATTAACTAACTACAGTAGAACCTCACATTAGGGACACCGACACATAAAATTTACTTTTATCTAACACTAGTAATGTAGAGAGGGAAGTAATGTTTACCCCCACCTAAATAAGTGTCTTACTTGCGCATGCGCAAATATACATACACAACCTTACGACTGACACACCTACTATGACGTAGTGGGGGTAACAGACAGAACTGAAGTGTGAGTTTTCATTAGTGGGGGATGTCACTAACGTGTGGTTCACTATTGCGAAGCCCTGCGTATTTCATACTTTATTGGTTTGAATGGTTGTAATTTTGTTTTCGATAACAGCTTAATACTTTATGTGAAAATAGATAATGATTACTTTTATTAGTGAACAATAAATAGGATACAATTTCGTAGGATTCAAATTTTTAATTTTCTACTTTCAAACCTCAACATTTTATGAATCTCATAAATTACAATACAAATAATGCGGAAAACCCCCATTAAAACAATTTCATTATAACGAATAAAATTTTCGGAGCTGGAGAACTTTCATTTTTCTTAACTTGAAAATGACTCACAAAAAATATTAAAATTCCATTATTTTATTGTTAAAGTGCGAGACCTCAGACATACTTCGAGAATTCGTCGGTTTGGAAGATGCCGTTCCTTTATTGACAGCCGTTGACATCCCACGAGGAGTTTACGCCGTTATGGAAGATGGCGCTGCAATAACAGTGGATTCCGTCCAACAATTTGTAGACGGATTCAGAAATGGAAAATTACCTACAAACAAAATCGCTGCTGTGCACAAATCACCAAAGTCCGAATAAATAACAGACAAGATGCCCAAGATTAAATAATAATCTTCGAGTCACACAATCCTGAGAAGCTCGGAGACAATGTATAGAGAAACTTTCGCAATCTCATTTACTTTAAGAATATATGTATTATAGTTGGTTGAAGTGTTTACCGATCGCAACACGATATTAATATTAGAATTATAAGTAGTTTTCGTTCGAGTAGATGTCTTTCGTATCTTTGAGGAAATTTGAATAACGATCATACTGTAGAAAACATTTTTTATCGACGTGTCGATTACCTGTTAAATAAAAACGTGTCGTTTTGAATTAATTAAGGAAGTGTATTTTTGTTACCTCTGTGTTTTCTAACCATCTATTTTAGTTGTAACGATACAGGTAGGTAAAATAATTATTGGAAATAGGTGTATGAACAAGAGAGACCGTGGACAATAGAAGATGGACAATAATAGTAAAACAAAATGAGAAAAGTAAAATGACATTTTAACCTTGCATTTTGAAAGGAGTCGATAATAACGTTAAATTTGTTTTGTAATTGCGTTTGTTGCCCTTAACCTTACTAAAGCTTCTGGTTTCTATCGAGCCAAAACAAACATATTTTGGTTGGATAGAATTTTAACCAACGTTTTCGAAAGTATTTCCCCATTTCGAGTCTAGAATTTCTGATTCGATATTTAATTATTAGTTTAACTTAGATTTTGCGATTGAGGACATATTTTCAATTGCAGGAAGCAACCGTTGGAGGGGGTAAAAGATGAAAAATACACAAACAAATTTTAAAAATATTTGAGGATAATTATTACTATTATTAGTGACTTTTTGAAGATAGAAACGAGTTTGTAATATGTTTGAAGTACTAATCAAATTTAGACTGGAGTGTTACTTGGAGAAAATTCTTTCTATACCAAAATCCCATTTCGGATTTCGAAAACGATAATCCACTAAATAGTTTACTCCTCGATTTCTAGTACATCCATTCTGATAAAATTTGTATGTCCATATAAAACCTTTCTAAAAACTTTATAGAATCCTTTCTTTATAAAAGTTGTGTAAAGATTTTATAAAAACTTTATAAAACATTTTTATAAATGTTCACAAAGGCTTAATCGAACATGGTGCTGCCAGTGTTTTGCCTCATTCAAAAAGCATTACAAAAAACTCGGATCAATTTAGACCTCATCTTTACGTATATGTCTGAGCTTACTCCAACCAAATCAACGTTATTCAATATCTCAGTAACATTCCTCCCATTATACTCTAACATCAAGATACTATAAATTTTCGTTTCAACAAACCTCGTCTCCTCTTTTAAAAAAATTAAAAACTAGTTGAAGAATGTAAAAGGTATAAAAAGTAAAAATGTGTTAGATTCTCTCCTTTACTACTCTTTCTTTATAAAAATAACCTACACCATTCCCGAAAATCACAATTTCCATTTCCCCTTTAATATCCAATTTTTTCCTTGTGAAACAAACCTCAATATTTGTAGAGAACGCAAATTAAAGCCACTTCCTCATATTGAATTTGATTTTCATCTCCAAAAGACTTTCCCTAATCACAATCATACTTACTCGATGGCTCCTCAGCATTTAGAAACGAAATTTAATCCTCTGTCAATAGCCGTCATAAAAAAAATGAAGTTTTTGGAAAAACACAGGATCAACGACCATCTTTCTGTCCTAGAATCAGAACTTCTTGACATCCTCCATCCCAATAATTATGTCATCCGTAATAACCTTGTTTCCACTATCATAGTATCAGGAGACTCTACCCCAACTCCAACAACCACTATATAAAAGGCGAGCTAACCACATCAACTTTGAAAATATCTTTAAAATTATTCCTATCCAAAATTAAATTCGTATTTACTTGGTGACCTGCTGACCTTAATATACCAGGTAACCAAACTGCGAACAAAGCAGCCAAATCAGCTCACCTACGTTAAAATGTTAACTTTACCTCTAAAATTTGTCTCATCGGTCAAACTTGAAAAGAATTAACGACATAGCAACTTATTGGAATAAAATTCTTAAATCAGAATTTCAAAAAAAGGAACATATTTTATAAAATCTAGTAAATCTATATGCAACATTAAATCCTGGTACTTGTCTGCTCCAGAACTCCAGAAAGAACAAATCAAGATAATCGACCGTCTCAAATCAAGGCATTGTAATTTCCCGCAACATTTATTCAAAATAAAACGTTTGCCAATAAAGAAATGCATTTGCGAATCATCCAATGCACTCAATTCTCAGTGATAAGATTTGACTTAATTTACAACCTACATAAGGAAAGTAATGTAATCCCATACGAATATCTTGAAAGCACTTGCTACTTTCGTTATCCAGGCTATGGCAGCTTTGGAAGATTACTTCCATTCGTTATCAGTTAACCCTACAGGCACAACCAATTAAAACTTGAATTAAGGTAAGGAAATCACCAACTTGAAGGTTCATACATAAAAATAACGTGAACTTCAACATAAATTTGAAACGACACTAACCACTTCAAATTTGATATACGAAATCTATTAACCTCGGAATAAACTAACTAAGAAAAAATAACCAACCACGTCTATCAACACCCCAACATTTATCACCAGGAAAAAAAATTACTGGACAAAAGAACTACATAACTAGTTTGGGCCGTGTTAGCTTGTCCGTCCTGATTTCTACCAGTTAAGAAAGAACAAGAAAGATCTTAAGAATATCATCAAAGCAAAGGCTGCACAACGACCTCCTAAATGTATATTTTCTAAGAAAAAATGTAAGTTGATGATTTTAATTATTTAGTTTACTCATACAATACAAGATATAAATTTTAAAGAAAACTTCTTTGAACGCTCCTTGTGAGGTGCAACAGCCAGCAAAAATGTTTGTTTGCCATATACACATACTGTGAAAAAGTTACTTTATTAACCCTTTGCGGCGCAGTTGTAACCCAGATTACCACCTTTTTAATTCACATCTTTTCTGTCTAGTTTCATTGCTTTCGAAGCAAAATTCAAAAAATCTTTTTACAGTGGTAGAGGGGGCTTTTTAGTACGTAACGAAAAGGATAATAAATGCAATTACGCAATATTATTAACAAGTATAAATAAATAAATTTAAAAAATCGTCGATTTTTTAGAAAGAAATCGTTTTTCAACGAACTAAAAGGTAAATTAGAACCAAATTGGTGCTCGGGGGTTTTTGGGGTCGCTGATTACGAACTTGAAGTCGGTTTTGAAAAATACAAAATGGCGGAAACAATATGGCGGATGAATTTTTAAAAATTCATCTGATTTACTTGAAACTCGTTACTGGGGGGGTTGCTTGGGTCGCTGAGTACGAATTTGAAGTCAGTTTTAAAAAATTCAAAATGGCGGAAACAATATGGCGGATGAATTTTTAAAAATTCATCTGATTTACTTGAAACTCGTTACTCGGGGGTTTCTGGGGTCGCTGATTATGAATCTGGCCTCGGATTTTGAATATTCAAAATGAAGGATCCAAGATGTCCGATCGAAATATGAAAATGTACCCGATATTGATAAAGCTGTGTACTCGGGTGTTTTTGGAGTCGCTTATTACGGACTCATCAGTAGGGGACTCGGTAAAAATTTGTAATTTTAATTATGTGAAATATGTGAGGACCATATACAATAATAATATAGGAATAAATGATTATAAACAAATCTCGGGTTTGAGATTCTTATTTACATAAAATTAAGATCAAATATTTATCAGAGATCGAAAAGTAAGAAACAATATGCATTAAAAAAAAACTTCATAAATATTTGAAAATTAGTATATTACAGCTGCAATAGCTAACTACGTTTACTTTGAAAACAATATGAAAAATGCATACTTTTTTATACTTTGTCGATTATCAACAGAATGCACTAGATTTTCATACTAAAAAATATTAACATTTATTATTTATAATAATCTAAATAACCTTTTCTTCATAAACCTTATAATTTAGTTTCTCAACTTTTTACTCGAAATTATTTTTCTCGAAAACTATCAAATTCAAAAAATTCTCGTTTCGGACGCTATTTTGGATCATTCAGGTGACAAAACTTACTTTTCAAAACAGTTTTCTGAAGTTCAGACATTCCATTCACCATGTAAATTGGTTTCAAGATGGATTCGGTATTTTTTACACTCATTTTTTGTCTTTTTTCTCATTTTGGATATCATCATTGAAAGATCGATCGAAAATCTATCAATGTCATATGTTCAAATATTTTTTAGGTACAAATTTATATACATTTGATAGGTTTGACTTTTTCGACCATTTTATAAATTAATATATTCTTAAATAGTGATTGTTTTTTCGGTCATATATATAATAGATATTAAAAATAGTTGATTTAATAAAGCTTAAAAAATTAGAGGAAAAGGAAAAAAACAGGTAAGGGTTTATAATTTGGAGTTTTTGTTTGTAATATAAATAATAAATGAAAATCTAGCAACATTTCGACTCGAATATGAGTCCTCTTCAAGGTTGTGTAAGAAACCGGTGGTAATTGCGTCGTATTTATACTAAATTATGGGATATGAAGTTTTGTATGTGTTGGTGGTGTGGTATTAAGAATAAAGGAACCGTTGACAAACTATGTATGAATTTAGAAGATAAAATGGGATTCATTACAGAAAGGGATGGTAAACTTCCGGTAACTTTGATATTTCGAACCAGATGTTGATGGTGTTGTTCTCTTTTTTAATAAAATAATTTTCAAGATGACCTCTATTTGCCCAGTTTTTTTTCTTTTGCAAGGATTATGGTGTTGTCATAATCAAAATCGTGTCCATATTTACACTGTAAGAAATTTCTGTAGCGATTTTCTGAAACATGTAACTGAAGCTTTTTACGGTTTCCGTTTCAGAATTTTACGAAACATGAACAGAAATTTCGGAAACGGTAACCGTAAAAAGCTTCGGTTACATGTTTCAGAAAATTTTGTTACAGTTTCAGAATTTTCAATTACAGTAACAGAATAGTATAAGGGGAGTAAAATTTTTTTGCTTTATCACATTTTTTTGTGTTTTCTATGATTTATTATCCTTCATTTGGGGATGACTACCCTGTTAATAAAAATAGAACATTTAATAAAAACAACACTGTTTTGTAAATGTGCATCAGAGTAGAAAAAATGCGATGTATGTCTATTTATTGCCTTCCTACTAATGAGAATCAACATTATACAATTCAACAATATTTGGATGACACTCGTTATAAACTACTGATGGTTGACCGAGGAATCCTTTATGACCGAATGAAAATTCCACTTCTGCGACTACAAACCACAGCAATGTCACCGTGTTTCACTGATTCCTTCTGAAATTTCTGTTACAGTTTCGTAATTTTCTGATAATATAACTTAATGGTTCTTTCTGTTGCAGGATTTAGTAAAATTTTGTTACTTCGGTAACATAAAAGTATCCGAAATTTCTCAACATTTCTATCAGTGTATATAATCTAGTCAGCTCTGAAAAAGTGGTGAAAAAGTGTCCTGTGGGCATTAATGGGTTAAATAAAATAAATTGATTTTCGGTTTTTGGTTTTCGATGTGAAACCCTTTTCAAAAGCGAATAATATAGTAATAAAATAGTGTTGAAAAATATGTGATTTATAAATTTAATATTAACATTATCTTATCATATCATAATCATATAACAAAAATAAAAAAAGAAATAACAATAACAACTCATGTACAGTACTCCTTCCCTTATTCTAATTTTTCTTATTCTAATGTCTTCCCTTATTCTAATTTTTTCTCTTCTCCTATTCTAATATTTCCCCTCGCGTATTCTCCCCACTGACGTGTGTTGACGTGTGGATTTTCTAAATACAAATAACGGCGCATGCGCAACAAAAGAAAAAGAGACAAAAGTGAGACTACAAATCTAAGTAGTGGGGGGAGAGGGGAAAATTAGAATGGAAGAAGGCCGCCATCTTGCCTGACTGGACAAATTAGAATAAGGGAAGGAGTACTGTGTGTGGTTTTCGATAGAAAATACGTGCGATGGAAACAACTTGTATACATATAGTCGGGATTTCTGATTCTATTGCGATAATTATACAAATCCCGACTATATGTATACAAATTGTTTCCATCGCACGTGTTTTTTATCGAAAACCAATTCATGCGTTATTATGGTTATTTTTTGTTTTGACCAACACAACGAAGAAATAATTTTACGATTTAATTATTCATTAAAGCATAGTTTACATAAATAAATATCTCACCTTTCGGGCACTGCATAATGAAATGACCTAACAAACATAAACACGGAATAATTAAAAGAAACTACTAACATGTTTCATATTGCGTTTATTGAAACTGCAAAACCGAAATGTTATATTTCAGCATTATACATACAGTCTATGTTGATAATAACATTCTCAACGCATAACTTTCTTAAATTTCAACGAATTTTATTAACTTATGGTACAATTTGTTGCGAACAATTTTCATCAACTGTCGATAAATATTACATAACTTACATATATTGTTTCAATTATGAAATTAAATATTACGAAGACATTTTTTTTCAAGTAATCCACAATCGTCCGTATGACATGGATTTCCGCTAAATTTCATAATTTTCACTTTATTTTGAAAATAAATTAATTAATCCCATTTCCGCGTTCATTTTAACGATTCTCTTAACACGGCAAATGTTATTATACACGTTATATTTATTTCTCTTTTATATTTCATTTTTTCGTTACTTGAAGCGTAAATTCAAGAAATTGTACAGTTCTTTAACAACAATACTTTTCTAGTCGGCATAGTGGCATTTTCTCAGATTTAAATCGTGAACTAACTTTATCAAACACTCTTTTCGGTTTGGTGGCTTTGAAAAATAAATGTGCAACTGTTAAACAATTGCTTTCTAACGTAGTTTTTTATCGTCAAACAGTCACTAGTATTGTTACAAGTCTTTAATGGAAGATAAGTATCCGTAGTAAGGTCTAAGAAAAATTATCCTCTGATGATATTTTTTATTTGTATTAAATAAAAAATAATGTGCTAAAGCATTTTTGTGTGATGGTATGAATTGATGAAGAAAAAATAGTATAAATAATGGTTATTCAGTGGCTTTAAAAACTCAAAACAATACATTACACGTCACACTAAAATGCTCTAAATGAATGATGTCTCTTAAGTGTTGCCTAATCCAAATTTTTCAACAAAATATTTTTGTTCACCATTACGAATGCCAAGGTAATCTTGTGCGAAATGAACGGTTTTATAAGTTTCCTTAAGACGTCAAACGAAAGCCAGCATTGAATATGACAAAATTTGAGTTTTTGTCCATTTTTGTATTTCTACTTCGATTTAGGACTCGCCATTTTGTTAATATTTATCCATGCCAGAACTCGGCTATTATAATTCTGAAGAATTTTTTGTCTTTTCGAGATTTGCAGGACTAATTTAACAAACTTTTTCCGAAATATTATAATTTTAGATTTTTTAATTTGGTGGTAATTACAGTAAAAAACGCACAATTTTTTCGAAATTTCATTTCACATTCTCTGAGGAATGCTCCAAAAAATTGTTTTGCTGCAAACCTCTGGTTAAATCGCGAAGAACATTCGGAATAAACATTTATCATAATATTTCCAATGTTTTTACGATTTTTCCATTATTTTTGTTTTATAAAAATCATCTTTATTCTAAATACGATTTTATCACAAATTCGATCATATCATTTAAATAACATAATTTATGTACAAATAAATAGATAGAATACATATAAATAATAAAAAAAGACTGTATTATTTTTTCATGACAAAAATAAAATGTTGTAATGATGCATTTCCAAATAAGGTATCAGATTACGCCTCTTGTCCTCAAGCTAATCTTGGCTAGACGAGACCATGTCTTTAGGGTATCATGAACACCAGAGTATGAAGGAGTACATTATAAAACATGTACAGATGATAAGTTACGTGAGGGATTTAAAAAGTATGAATATTTAGAGTTTGATAGGTATGCAGATGTTAGAAAGCGATCATCTTTGATGGGTAAACGACATACAGATGATATAGATGTATCTTTGATGCCTGGAAACATATGAAATTGAACAAGTGAAGATTCGAATGGATCGATTAACGGGTTACGCGGAGAATGCCACACAGGAGATAAATTTCCAAGATCCTTTTACATTATTTTATGAGATAGGTGTGCAGTTAGATCAGGATGTTGAGGTCCAATCAAATGGATATACTCATTATGAAGCATTGGAGGTTGCTATAACAGCGGTGAAGACTGTTTTAGGGGTCTGCCCTGACTTGATAGGGCCGAGACAGTAGATATTGTGTCTTGGGAAGATGCCCAACTTGGGAAGATGGACAAGTACCGGATTGGATCGCTATGTACCCGCAATTATTGCATTGGGAAAATCAATTGAATCCTTTGAGAACAGAATCGCTCTACTCTGGTATATGTTTGGATGATGAGGCTCGTGATTATGTGTACATCCACAGCGTCGATCGAGCGAGGTTCGCAACTCTATGTTTATCTTGGTATCAATCATTATGGAAATATGGGAACAAGACGTGTCTTATATGTTGATGGGATACCTTTGAACATTAGAATCGTATATCGCGTTGGTAACAAATATAGTAATAAGACAGCTCAGTGGATATGGGAAAAAGTAATGTAGTATTATGGATGGAGACGACGCCATATTTTTGTATCTTTATTGGCAGATTGGTTAATGGGAATTGCAACTGCTTCGATATCGATGCGTAATAATAAGGAGTTCAGTGGCCCTGATATGACATTGATGTCGACATTGTTTACTCAACGGTATTTTAATGTAGGTTGGAGTCTATTTGAGATGTGGGATCAATTACACAGGACCACAAAAAAAATTTCTTGGGAGTTTCTTTTAATCAGAGGTAGTGGATGTTATAGATTTTGGGTCGCTGAAAACGAATCCGTAGCCAGAATTGGGCCATCACGTCAAGTTTTCGGGATATCCTATCCGCTAATTTCAATTTCCGGACACGATATTTCGAAAACCTGACGTGATGGGCCAAATCGGGCAACGGATTCCTTTTCAGCGACCCAAAATCTATAAGATCCACTACCTCTGATTAAAAGAAACTCCCAACAAATTTTTTTGTGGTCCTGTATTATCAACGCTTACTAGTGTTCACATGGATGAATTTACGGAAACTCAGAGTGATGATCATGATGAGTTTGAGATAGAGATAAACCAACATCAGTATAATCAATTTATAAAGAGACATCCCCATGAGAGATGTTTACATCAGAAAGTTTATCAACATTTACCATTCCACAGATATCGCGAATAATAAGTGGCGAGTAGTAGATCATGAAACCCATGTAGTAATAAAGGTACCTATGCCATTGTGTGAGCAATTACATCTAAAGGGATATTAATTGCTAATCCCAAGAGTGGAGGAGAGTTTGAGGTTGATATTTATGGTATAAAACCACAGAAGGTTGTGATGGACCAAGGTAATAAGTATTTTATAGTGAAAGATGTATTGGTATATAATTCTAGTAAGTCTGGGGTGTGTGGTTCTATTTTATTACGAGAAACTCATCAAAGACCAATAATGAGTATGCATTTTACAGGAATTGGAACGGAGACATCGGGTGAAGGTTTTGGTATATTATTAACGAAAGATTAGGATCATTGGGCACTAATAATGTTCTACCAACGCAGATGGATTACCTAATGTATGAAATAATTGAGAATGCGAAATTTGTGTAAAATGTCATTGTTAGTTCGCACGAACTGAACGTCGCGAAGGTCCCGAGTTCGAATCCCCGTCCGTGCAATTTTCTCTGCTTACATCATTAAAGTGGGGGAAATACCTTGTCCTTTTGACAAAAATAAAAAAGCCAACAAAAAAGAAAATCAAAAATCAAGTTTTGTCACATTCAACTTCACTTTTAGACTAACTCTGATCATTTTTATCCTCAAAGAATACTTCACGTGCCTATAGTAATGTCCAAAAATTTATTTTTACTGACATTTTTTGTTTCAACTGTCATAGCTGCACGCTCCAACCATTTGTATTACTCCTACATATGCTGCATACTTCAATCTGATGATCAAGATGTTTTAGAGGGACTAGTTAGTACGCTAATCTGCCAGATACCAAATTGATTGTTGATGTTTCAAAATTTGTTGGATTGGATAATCAAATAACAGTAAGTTATCTCAGTGACGTTCTCTAAATGTATACTTTCAAGAGAGATGTGAAACTATTGTCGTTGTCACGAAAAAGTAGCCAAAGGTACAATTTAGTATCTTTCGGTAGTAATTACGTTTACGAAATTATCTTTTTAGAAACTTGCCAGTCCAAAACTTGATGACAGAATCATATGAACCAGGGTTTGAAAGATGTTAGAATGCGCTTTCTTCCTTGATAATATTTTCAGAATATTTCGTTTGTTAAATTTGAAGAATCTCTTTTTGTTTGCTATGTGTCAAAAGCAAAATGTTGAACAGTGCAACAGTGAGAACAAGTTATTTACATTTTCAACTTAAAACAAATAATGAATGTAGGCAGTTGTAATAAGACTTTATTTTGTACGGTTAATTTATTAATTCATAACGCATTGTTATTACTGTTATTATCATTATTATTATTAGATATTCTGTTAGTAATTAATTTGATTCCAGTCCGTATAGTTAAAAACATGCCAATTGTCTGTTACTAGACTTTGTTGTATATTTTTTTTTAAACTTTTCATATATAATCACATATATATTTTTGAAATTCATAAATAGAGTACATTCGAATTTATGATTGCTTGATAATGGAACATTTTGTCCGGAAATTCTTCGCTTATATTAATAAAATTATATAAAATATATGTAAAAATACTTTGCATAAAGACCAATGTACACAATATATATATAATTACTTGACGATATGCATAAATGCGAATATTTATTGAGACAATGAAATCGTAAATAAGTCTATGTCAGCCTTATAAATGATAAATATTTAACGTAAAACTTCATGACTACGTTAAAAAAAAAAAGAAGTGTTTGTTACAGAAATCTTACAATTCGTTGCAAATGCTTTCGAGATTTTCGATAACTAATGCACGTTCATCACATGCACCTCGTTCGCAGCTTTCTGCAGCAGTCTCTTCTTTTGGCGCTCCAAAAATGCGTTCGCACCACTTCTACAAATCATTTGATACGTAGGAATACGAAAACGAGCGAACACTTTAGTTATAGTAGCACGACTCATGCCAGAATAAACAGCTCCTGAAACAACAGAAATAAACAGGCCATTTTACATCAAGTGTTAGTATTTATTCAGGTAAAAAAATTTACATGTTGGGAATTTCCAATACATGGTAAAGTTTGCAAAAGTATTTAAGATACTTGTCCGCGCCCTGAAGACTAAACTTAGCTTAATATTAACTTAAAACTAGTTTTTAATACCATACAGTGTTGCGAGCAATTTATTTATTATTTGATTGATGTTATTCTATCAAGTTCCAGATTATTTTCACCACTCAACCACGTTTTCAGTGACAATTTATTTACTTTTAAATTAGAAATTACCTTCAATTGTAGTAATAAATTTATTAATTTACTCGCTACTGAGATATAACACCTTTGACCTATATTTTTCCTACTTTAGGGAACTTCAACCTGATTTAAACTATGGGCTCTCGTATTTATGGTAGTTCTCTTGTGGATTACTAAGTTTTTCTGGGTTACAAATAATATTATTGTAAAATAGTATATTTTTCGTATTTCCAGTAATCCACTGCCTTCAAATAGCTTCTTCGATGGATATAAACGATCTTTACAAAATATAACTTTGATGACTCTTTTCTGAAGAACTTCAACAAATTTGAAAACATTTAAAGCATTTCCTCAGGCTAATATACCATAGCTTAATATTGATAAAAACAATGAATGATAGATTGTTAGGCATTGAAATCTTGTTAGTAATTTCCTCAACTTGAGGAAGACAAACGGGAAATGTCTTAGCTTATTTACTATGTTTTTTATACGAATATTCCAGCGTAAATGAGAATCAATGGTTATTCCCAAGTATCTTTAGACAACTACTATATGGACCACTTTTAACTTCTTGCTTTCTGTTAGTGAGATAATTTTTGAACATGTTATATACATTTGCAAGATCAAGAAAAACTCCTATAATTGGTTGCTCATTACCTAACGCATTGTATACTTGTCTACTTTCTTGCCATTATTTTACCTTTAATTTCGTATATAAGCATGAGTGCAACTATAATATTGTACAGTGAAAGTGATTAAGAACGGAGTCACAGAATTATATCATCTTTTCAACATCAGAAAATACAAGTCTTACTGAGCTGTTAAAATTAACCAGCCGTTCTTATTAATCATTTCTTTATAATGGGACAGATTTTAATTTTAAATTTAACCTTTAGACTGCCGGAAAATCAATATTTTGACGCATCATAAAAACTTGTTTAATGTTTATTTTTAGACTAAAATATATATTAATTTATTATTATTTTCACTTATTAAAGTCATTAAAGATAAATTTACCCTCCACACCCCTTTTTACCTACCCCAAATCCATTAAATCTGTATTTTCTGCATTGTGCAAGTGGTCATTATTTTGTTTCCTTCAGACTATAATTACAAGAGAATAAATTTTTAGAAAAGCTTTTTGCTATTACTATGCAATAAAATTTAATATAAATTTATCTCTCCCAACCCCTTTCCACCCTTATTTGCCCGTTCCATATTCGTTATACGAGTGTACGTTGGTCTTTTTAAAAAAATGCAATGCTTTGTTTGCAAGTGTATATAATTATTGTGCTATTACTATGCAATAAAATTTGAAAAATAAAAAACAAAAAAAATAAACGAAAACAAAGAAAAACAAAACTCTACCACAGTCGGTCCGAAGCCCGTGTTTCAAAAACATTCACGCGAGATAAAGGGGTAGTTTTTTATGTTTACCCCATTAAAAGGGTTGTTTTAGGATTTATTGTAATTGAGATAAAAAATTTGGATTCAGTGCCAACAAATACCCCGGAAATGTGTATTTGCACTCCAAAATCAATAAAAATTGAATACCGTATCTAAACGGGTGGTTTTTTTATCGCATTATAAGGGTTGTTTTAGGTTTTATTGCAATTTTGACATAAAATTTAAATTCTGCGTCGAAAAGTACCCCAAAAATGTGTATTACACTACAAAATAAATAAAACTTGAATACCATATTTGATGGGGTGGTTTTTTATTTTTAATTATTTCAGGGGTTGTTTTTGAATTTATTGTATTTTCGTCATTAGATTTGGATTCAACATTGAAAAATACTCCAGAAAAGTGTATCCGCACTATAAAATAAATAAAATTTGAATCCTATGTCTAAAGGGGTGAAATATCTTTAAAACAACTCTTAAAATTTTACTATCAATCCTTCAAATTTAATGAAATCTACAAATTTAACTTATATAATGTTCTCATAAAGAAAGAAGCGTTTTCTACTATTAAAAATACATTTTTTACACTTTATGTATGATCAATCATTGATATGAGGTACCTTAAATACCAGTTTTCTGAGGGCTCTTCTAAATCCCGGCAGTCTAAAGGTTAATAAGCAACACAACATTAGTGTTTTACTATAAATAGGGTTTTAAGATACACTGTAAAAAATGAAAATGAAATTTACAATGCAATGGTAATTTTCAATCATAGAAATTTGGTAATAAGACTACGTTGAGCGTTGAAATTTTACCAAAGTGAGGTTAGAGGTTTACCGCCGCATTGTAAATTTACGACGTCGAGCACAGGGAAAATACTAGACTGTTGTACTTTTACTACGTCAAACGTAGGTAATTTTTCGAGCCTACTTTGGACGTGGTAATTTTACAAACGAGTAATATATTACAAGATTTTGGGAAAGTTACTGTGTTCCACATAGTAAATTCACTGCGTTGAAAGTGGGTAATTTTTGAGTCCATTCTCAATTGTAATTTTACACGATTTTTTTTTTACAGTGTAGGCTTGATTTCTTCAATAAATGTAAATGTTATGGGCTTTGCCTATCACTTGAAAAAAAATTAAAAATGTCTTCTTTCTTCCTTCTTCATGAATTTAAAGACACTTATCACTTTTTAAAATTAAGACTTTATTTAAAATTTGTATGTTTTCAATTGAAGAAAGAAGAAATTTTTAATTTTTTTTCATGTGATAGGCAGAGCCCATAACATTTATATTTATTATTTAGCTCTGAAATGCTGCGAAATCCCATAAAAAAGACTGCAGACAAAGTAAAAAGACCGATAAAAATGAGCCATCTAAATTTTAAAATTTTATTTTTTTTATTAATACTGTTTTATATTTTCATGAGACGAATGAAAATTTTGAAACTTACTTAAATAGTTAATAAGAATGATAAAAAAACTTACCGAATACTGCACTCATGTTGATTTTTGAATAATGTCGATTGTTAATATTTGTTATTTTCCCCGCAGGAACCAGACTTGATGAGGTACATTTATCACAGAGAATCATCAGAATTGAATGGAGTTCTAAACGTATTTCATTACTTGTATCGTTTACTCAGCACTTCTTGGCACTTCGAACATTTAATTATTGTTGCTTAATTCATTCAAGTCCATAATTCTTACTTGGGTTATGTATTTTTGAGTCTTTTGTATCTACATTTTTACACTGTCCCCCGCTCCTTTTGAGGCTTTAAGCCCGGTTTGTTTTACTTTCATGATAAAATCTTGCTTTCGAACTAAGGTTAGTCGCAGCCGGCTGTGGTTGCTACCAAACGATACTCGACGTTGCAGCATGGCCAAATATTTTCCGTCTTTAACAAATACCGCTTAAGTTTAGTTCTCTACCTGGAATTATTGTTACTGGTAGCGCTAGCCAGTTTCAGGGGAAGTTGCTGCTTCACTGGCAGCTGTTGAACTTTCTTCAAATTCAGCGGTACTCTTTTCGAATCTAACGGAGATTTTCTCAGTTGTATCGACTGATTAGATTCGAAAGTTTGAGCCGAATGCGGTAATTGAGCAGATATATTCGAGCCGGTGGTTGCTAGCAATGAAACTCCTTGGCGTTCTAAAGCTTCTAATTTTCTGAACAATTGATCCCGCTGCTGCTCGACATCGCGTTGCTCTGCGGCGAGTTGGCATCGCCACTTAGTCAGCTCGGCTCTCTCCTCTTCCATTTGACTCCTCTCTTGTTGACTCGATATCCGGAACTCAGCCTTCTCTCGACTCAATTGATCCTGCAAATTACGCAGTTCCTCCAACTGTCGATTCGAGTTTGGTCGATTCATAGACGATTTGTTGCCTTCCTTAAATGCTACTATTTGCGCCTGCAGGCTCTCGATTGTCGTCATCTGATTTCCAACGATACACAGCAGAGTATAAACATGATGGGATAGTCGAAGAGCCACCTCTCGTTGATCCTTGCAAAGATTCAGATCCTCCTCTTCCTCCTTGCCTTCCACAACGGAAATGACAGTGGTACTCTTTGCGGCGGAAGGAGTACCCTCGTGAAAAGCACCCGACTCGCGACTTGGAAAACGTTCCTTATTATAATCGAAGCCGGCAAAAGTTTCTGCCCTTCGAGGAATGGATATAGCTGGAGGAATGTAAGCTTCGCTGTGTCGCTCTCCGGCGGAACTCAAGCTTCTCGACAGTGGGGTACTTCCTACGTTGTACGATAATGAACTAGCAAGTCGCATAACTTCCTGCACTGTATCTAATGCCTCTTGCCACAGCTGTGTCGAATTAATCCCTTCGCCACGAACTAACCTGACGTAATCCGGTCCGTCCTTCTTATCTTTATCCCTGCCGCTTTCCCGCCCACTGATTACGTTTCTCGCGTACAGGAGCCTCATGTGCAATTCGATTTTCTGCTCGAACAGGGATGCCTGTTCTTCGTCTTTTTTCCTCAACTCGTCAACAATGTTTTGCATGTGGATTTCTTTGGCACACCGTTGCTTCTCATCCAACGAAATCTTTGGCACGGAGCAGGAATGTGCGTCACGTACGTCGTTACTATTATTGTCTTCAATATGGATATTACTATCGATATCTTGCGGACAGAACTCAACCGCCGATCTTATAGCTTTAATCCAAAGCTGCTTGTCCTTTGGCTTTTGAACTTTCAGTTCAAACATTTCAGGCTCAGTCGGATTGCTACTTATCAAATAAATGCCTCGTGAGTCTTGACCTGCTTTCTCGCGTACCAGTAGTTTCTGCAACGATACGACACCTGCTTTATTCTCAGGTACGAAGAACACGTACTTTTGATCTCTCGTTTCAGCCAGGAAGAATAAAACATCAGACAGAACCACCACGATGATAGGCACCATTTTACTACGACCTTGCATCAAGTACGAAGTACCTTCGAATTTCAGATCTCGATTTGTTTTCATAATATCGGACTTTTTGAACTTTTCATTGCGAAACATTGCGTATGACTTGGCATCGATTCTATTGTAAATTTCTAATTTTCGATCTTTCCTTTCTTGGTCCGCGACGCAAGCATCTACGTCACCCAAAATAGCTTTAACGAGTTTCAATGCGTTCCTCAGGCCCTCGGGCTCGTCAGGTGCTACCCCAGTTTTAATCAGTGGCTCGACGAGCAAAGGATACTTTGTAAGTCTTTGAGTTACGAATAAGATACATTCAGGTATACCTTTTTTCTTCAGCAAGGGATTATTTTGACAGTGTCGAACGAATCTTGCAAAACGTGCGTCGTGTCGTTGATGGTATTTATAAATATCAACAGCTTCTCTATGACGACTACAAAATTCTCCGTAAGCTCTTTTCATATTACGCGCGCATTCATCGGAGAACTGTTCAATGAGGATATCGGATATCGTATCAACGACCGGATTGGCACTCTGCCTGCGACGAAGCTTCAGAAGGAAATTGAAATGAATTTCTATAAGATCGTGCAGTTTGGGGAACATACGTTCGAGAATACAAGAATTCAGATTAAAGTGTCGCTTTAAACCTTCGACGAAAATTTTGTCCATGGCGAGGAGTACCAAGCAATGATGTTTTTCAGTCAGTATGAATTCATAAATGTGTTCTTGCCGTTTGACTTCTCTGTCGCAATTGGCAACCAGTCTTGGAGCTACGCTTCGTCCGATTGCTGCACTCCAGGAATCTGGTTCGTCTCTTCCGAGACCGAGCTCCGGGTGCTCGTGATCCAAATCCTCCAACGTAAACTGATGAGCATCGTCGAAATCAATGTCGTCCCATCCACTTGTAATATCCCGATGTCCGGTATGAACATCCCCGTCTCTCTCTTCGCTAATAGTTTGACTCCCGCCAGATGATAATGTCAGTGGCAAAGACGCAGACGAACCCCGCTTAACGATTAAACTGCTCGATGACATTGGCATATTGGTGAACGATTTCAATGATGATTTAGTGGATTGCTTCGACTTTGTGCACTCCATTTGAAAGTGATCCTTACACCCTTCGCTCTGGTGAACCATAGCCGAACAATTCTCGCAGTGCACGGCTGACTTGGTGGAACAGGACTTCATACAAACGTCGCAAGTAAAGTTCCCTTGCATAGAAATGCTCAATGGTGCCCACTGATGATGCTGCGCTACCTTTTTAATATTTTTGTCTTTCTTTTTACGAAAGAATATCGAACCTCGTTTTCTTCTTGTCTTTTCGGAGTGCATAACGTCGTACGACGTCCCATCAGTCAAGAGTTCGTCCATAGTCGTTTGAGTGCTCGGTGTTCCTTCTCGCAATAAGTCTTCGTGAAATTCATGTTCGTGAGAAATGTGAAGTTCTTCCGTTTCCGTTTCACTTCCGCTTCCCTTGTCGTGCCTCCCACGCCTGCCTGTCGTTAGGGATGGGGATGCTCGAGTTTCTGTATTAGTCTGGTACGGTGTCGGTGGTTTTATTACGATCGATGGTGTAGAAACGGACTTTTGTAACGGAACTCTTAACCCCATAATGCAAGATATCAAACCGATATTTTCATCTAATCTCTGCTCGCCTTTCTTCGATACCACTTTCTTATAATTTCTTTTCTCAAAATCTATATCGTTGAGAGAATGAGTACTCGTCTGCGATCTGCTAGTTCTGTTGCTGTTAACTGCATTTCTTATACGCGTCGTGTCCAAATCCAAATCTAATTCGCTGTCGAGGCTACTTAAGCTTATGCTGCGCAAACGCATATTTTGATTCTGAAGAAGATTCTGGCTGAGTCGTTTATACTGATTGTGTTTCGAATCCTCTACGTCGGTCCAGCTCCGTCTTCTATCGATTCCCTGAAGGAGCTGCGTACGATTGCGGTCGATAAGAGGAAAATGAGTTGGAGAACTGTTTGTAGAACAAATAGTCACAACGTCAGGATCTGATTCGCCTTCGTGATCGTGCGAATAAGCACTCCTTTCGATAACAACTGTACTAAGAGCTGGACAAGAGCTGGTTCTTCGAGGTTTAATATTCTGTTGCTTATGTGGATTCATTGCGCTTAAAGTGAGATCACGCATTCGTTGAATATGATCGCTAATTTCGTGCAATTGTTGAATGTTATCCTCGAGAACGGGATAGTGTTTGAAGAAGCTGGATGAATGTGGCGTTACGTTAATAATCGGTACCATGGGGATCGTTGGATTTTGCACACTTATGCCGGAGACTAACCCATGCTGATGTAGATCGTCAGATTCCTCGGACATTGCTATAACTGCTTCGTCATCTTTGGTATAACTCGGATGTGGAACTGCATTGACGTGCAAATTTGTCGAAGTTAAATCTCCATTAATGACGGAGACTCGGCTGTACCTTGTTTGAGCAGTGCTTAGGTAATCTGTCACGACATCTTCATCACTATCCTCTCCGCTATTGGGATATTCGTCCGATGAGAATAGTGTGGGAGCTTTCTCTTGTTTTTCCATGTTCAGTTGTTTTTAATTGACTTTAAATATACGTTTCACACATTTGTTGAAAGCTTTTTAATAGATATATATGTGCTTAAGTTAACGTGATAGAAACTCTCTCATATTAAAAATATTTATTTACTGAAATAGTCCTTTTATAAATATATTTTCTGAGAATATGTTTATATCTCTTTCAGAACACATTTATCTCATTGAATACACCAAGCGACGATAAATACGTAATGTGAATTGTCAAAATTATTCATCGTTTGTATCTTTTCACGTGCCACCTTGCATTTGTCTTGTCTCCATTTCCTCAATATACGTACAATCTTCCAGTCTCACGTTTCAATTCTACTCTAACGTCTAAAGAGCCCACTCTTACAAAATCATCTGCGGCATACCTGAAAGAAATTGAAAGTAACAACTCAATTGGAGTTACAAATATTTATTTCAATATTAATAAAATAGATTTTTTTATTATTGTAATATCCCAGTAAACAAAAACGAATAGAAAGTTAAAAATACGAATTGAAATGAATTCAAGTGAATTAAAATGAATTAAAACGCATGAAAATGATTAATTGAATCCACTTTTTAATTCATTTTAATTCACTTGAATTCATTTTAATTCATTTTAATTCACTTGAATTCATTTTAATTCATTTTAATTCACTTGAATTCATTTTAATTCATTTTAATTCACTTGAATTCATTTTAATTCACTTGAATTCATTTTAATTCATTTTAATTCACTTGAATTCATTTTAATTCATTTTAATTCACTTGAATTCATTTTAATTCATTTTAATTCACTTGAATTCATTTTAATTCATTTTAATTCACTTGAATTCATTTTAATTCATTTTAATTCACTTGAATTCATTTTAATTCACTTGAATTCATTTTAATTCATTTTAATTCACTTGAATTCATTTTAATTCATTTTAATTCACTTGAATTCATTTCAATTCGTATTTTTAACTTTCTATTCGTTTTCGTTTACTGGGATGAAATAGCATTTAAAAGTTTATAGCAAATAATCTCGTTAAGGAATTCAATTAAACGCATTGTCAAAACAACTGTTATTTTATATAAATTAACGTTAATAGCCGAGTAACTAATGGCAACATGACTGATCGATCATAGCTGGGTCAGAAACATTTTTATCAAAATGAAACTACTCTCGTCTCATAGTGTATGTAGTTTTTTAATGTTATTTAACTGTAACGAATGAAACGCATAAAATAATTTGACAAAACAATTGCTGCAATTTCTCCAATCTGTTTTTCTTGTGATTTAAATACACATTGATTATTTTCTAGATGTAATATTCATTGTTTAGTATGTTTTCCGTTTTACTGTAATTAAATTATATGAAAACAGTTAACTTGGATATATAATTTACTTTTTCTTGCTAAAATAATTTTCATTCAATGATTTGTAACAAGTTTTATTGATTTTTATAAGCACCACCCTGTTTTATATTGTTTTTTAATACTTATGTCTCTTATTACAGCTTTAGGGCAATTTTATTGGTAGTAAATATTAATTTATGTTCACATGAACTCAAAGACATTGAATTTCGTTGGGGGACACATAATCTTAAGAACTGTTACAGTATTTGAATGCATTTGTTTTAATTTTGAATTAAATTTTGTTTTTTTCTACTGTACCATGTATAAAACGGAAATTGAATATGTTACCGTTAAATGAATGCAATTTAGGTTTATCTCTGTTTAAAACGACAATTAGAAACCACAATAAAACATTTATTATTTAGATTATAGATATACATTTTTATCCCGATTTATTTTTGTTATTTTTGTACAACAGATGCGATCTAATGCCACGAGGCTGATTTTTTGTAAAAAGCACCTTGACATCTTACTACACGGACAATAACGTTTATAGATCATTACAAATAATTATTAATAACTATATCGTCTAGAAATGAATAAATATTGTCAAAGGTGCACTCAAATTAGATCTGTCTATAAACATTTTCTTTTTAATGAATTCGAATTGTAACCGTCATTTCAAATTCGTCAGAATCTGTGCGGTAACTACTACTTCCCAAAATGCTGTATATTAATAAAAGTTACTATGTATCGCATTGAGATCTTAAAACTGTTTCGCACAGATTTATTCCTAGTAGGTAAACAGGTTTGTAAGCGAGTCGCGACTTCCCTGAACATCAGCAGATATGTGTAAATATACATAAAAAATATCTACATCAAGTAAAAATAAAAATGACAAATGTTAAAATTTAGTAACAAACTATAGCAACTAATATTCCTGCTTCTATCAAATATTATAGATAAGGAAAATATTTTATCAGTACTTGTACATCCATTATTCTATACATAAGTTAAAAATATAAGCTAGTACGTAACTAATTTAACATATCGTATATTCTACTCCAAAACAATTAAACGAAACTGCAATGTTGACTACAAACTTGTATTATGCAAGTGCTCATATTCAAAAACAGTTGGCTAAAAAACTTTATAAGCTTTTGTATGAATGTTATCGTGGAAATGTCACATAAAACTAAAAATCGTTTGTCACATTAATATTAAACTTCTTTGAAATAACAATAAATTACTTCTATTCATAAAACCAAACACTTTTTAGAATATTAAATAATACAAATAATCCAATTCATATTATTCTTATTTTTCTTAACAGTTTTAAAATTATATAGTTTATTGTGTTTTTATATGGGACGGTCTAAATATATAAAATATAAATTATAATACTATTATAGATGTAACGAAATAAAAAAATTGATAAGAATAAATGGTTACATGTCTAAATAACACACCTCAAAATAACAGGTCAAAAAATGAACAAATACATTTATTCATCAAATTACAAATAACATTTGAAATACTACATACATAAAAATTTTAAACACGGGCATTGTGGGATAATCGACAACTAGAATTAGCGAGTACTAACGCAGTACAACGCAATGCTTCACTAAAAAATATTCTACACACCTCCATGTAACATTTCCCAGCTTGGAGTGTATTGTATTATTCATATAGCAGTTATAATTTAATAATCTTTTTCCTTTTTGGCTTACAACAAACGACAAACTCATGATTTCGAACTAATTAAATTAAATAATTATTCAACAAGTAAAAGACTACGATAATACAATAAGCATGTTATGAATAATGACAATAATATAGTATTTTTTTTATACAAGGCTGTAAAGCAAGATTTTACGGCTCAAATGTGCCGGTCCGGGTATCACTGGATCGCATGAGACCGTAAAGTCTAACAGCTGTGTGTCGAACATTAATTTTTGGTACTGAAAGCTGTAAAAATTCAATTTTGTGGACTGCATTTAGTCCGGATGGGTTATGGGTTAAAATTTCATTTTACGGACTAAAAGTAATTTATATTTTACGGCTACAGTACCGAAAATAGTATTATGTTTACATCATCGTGATTAATATGTATTATGACATGTGATATTTCCATGCGTTTCGTTATTAAAATACCGTATTATTTAATTGTAAATTATTAACTTTTCAACCCTATATTCGGGTCATCTTCAGAATAGACAATGAACGTGTGCATTGCTTGTATTTATAATAAACTAGATACATAGACTTATTATGGTGTGCGTTTGGACTACCAAGAAAACATGAATGAATTCATTTAAATTTGTATTACGGTAGAAAATTTGAATTATTCAATGCAGTTTCAAAAACAACAAAATAGTTTCTAGCCCTTTTAACACAAATATTGCTCAAATCAGACCTGGAAAAGATAAATTGTCATAGAGAAATTACCTTTAGAAGTCAAAGTTAAAGAACACAAAAAGAACTTTCTAACAACCAAGACAGAACAACTTACCATAAAAATAAAACGTGACACGAAAACTTTTTTGTTAAAGAAGAAAATACTAGGGGAGAGTGGGGTAATTTGGCCATATTAAGCCATTTCAAGGATTTGCACAAGAGAAATCAACAGATTTGATTTTGATATGGCTTGTTCGAAAGGTTATTTAATTGCGCAACATTGTGTATTATGCTTTATACTGCAGGTGTTGTCATTCGGCAGAAAACAAACACCTAAAAAAAGTTTAAAGTGGCCGAATTTCCCCAATCCATGGGGTAAATATGCCTTGGGGTAATTGGGCCATATCGTTTTATCCAATTTTTGCACAATAAAGTGCAGTAGGACCACTTTGGAAAAACAAATATTTAAAATTTACAGATAAGGAAATCCAATTCTACATCACAAATATACTTTTTATTTGAAGATTTTTATCCACTTTGACATAATATTTGTTTTAATTACTAAATCGAACAAAACTTTTATAATAACGCTATCGAACCAAATTCTTACAATAAGATTAAATAACTCAACATAGTTCTATATATAACTATATAACTCAAAGAATAAATAACAACAACAATAAATAAACGTTAAAAGAACAAAAAAAAATGATTTTAAACGACTTTTAAACAGAAATCCTTAATGGCCGATTTACCCCATCAAAAAGCGGCCGAATTTCCCCACCAATATTTTTTTTACTAAAAGACTTCTCGCACTCGCCACAGCTTACAGGACAAAACTTTACATACGACTGTAGTTTCCAGACCCGTCACATAATTCATAACAGCATACGGTTTTCTCTGGATAACCTTATGAACAAAACCAAAATATTACAATGTTGAATCGATGGAAATAAATCACTCCCATTACATGGTTTAAACAAAACAAGAAATATAATGTTTTGGAAATTAGATATATACCATAAAAGTATTTGAAATTTGTGTACGGCACGCTTCCCACCTTAACCGACACAGAGATAAATCAAGTGGCCGAATTACCCCACTCTCCCCTACTGTTAACATAAGCTTTAAAAAATTACATCTACCAGAAGTATATAATCCTTTACTGCATTAAATCATTCAAGTTTTCTACCGTAATACAAATTTAAAGTAGATCGTTCATGTTTTCTTGGTACTCCAAATGCACACAACAATAATCCTACACTGTGAAAAGTAAGAGTAACATTACATTTCCAAGCTTTTACAGTTTTCTTGAAATTTCTTATTATTTTCATAGTAAAATTACAATTTTCATGTAAAAATCACCCGAAAATAGAAGGAAATTTACTATAAACGTGTAAAATTCACAATAGAAATGTAAATTTACAACTTCAAAGGTGGAAATAAAAATATCAGTAATAATTGTTGTAATTTTACATCATTGTGTAATTAAAAAATTATAATTTTATATCGTCTTTGTAATATTACAAGCGCACTGTAATTTGTGCTATAGGAATGTATCTGTTATTCCCTCTACTAAGTCGAGGTCCCCCTCACCAATAACCAATTGACGTCTTATTTACAGGGCACATGTAAAATCACATTGATAATGTAACCACAACGCTATAAATTTACCATGATCTTCACTGGTATTTTGATTTCCACCAGTTCCTTGTAAAATTACATGGAAATTTTTCATAGAGTATGTATCCAGTTTATTATAAATACGAGCAATACCCACTCTGAGAGCCTATTTGGAAGATGACCCGAATATAAGGTCGAAACGTTAATATTTTACAATTTTCAACATTTCACAAAAATGTAATTTATTATTCGTTTCTTAATTATTATTTATCTTTATATTTTGATGTATCTGTAATAGTATTGTCATTTATATATCACCGATACCCAATGTTTTTTACAATGTAGATAATCAAGTACTAAATCGGAGTTTGGTACCGAAATCATGTAAAACTGAGAATATATGCTAGAAATCATATGACAGTAACTGTAAAGACAGTATTCTTGAGGAAGTATATACATATGTTGATAAAATTTACTTGCGTCTGAAGAGTCAATCGAAACAGACAACCATATTCACGACTCTTATTTATATCATTGAAAACTGATTTGAGAAAGACCCAGCACAAAATCAATATTGGACCCACTTGTCGCATAAATATTTTGATGAAAGTGTGAAAGTTTACGGAGAGGTGTATCAACTGTCATAATGAAAATTTGTGAGTTGGTAGAAATTAAAGGGATTGGGACAGAATACCATTTAAGGGAAGTTCATTCGATTATCGAGGCCAGGATAATATTTGCGACTGCCACCTCTTTCAGTTAGGTCGATATTCAATAATGGAGAAAAGTTCGCCTGACATGTACATTTTACTAAATGGCGAACTTCCCCTACCATTGTCTACTCTTTCCACTGTCTAAGAATGCCGCGACGTCAGCATTGCTGTCTTTCGTCATTATTGCCATGAAAAAATTGCCATTCCAAATACGATCTTATCTACAGTTATTTAATTTGCAATAATAGCAATAATACGCACCAGACGTATCTCTGTCTCGCAGTTTTCTCCATGCGAAACGGAACGGACATAACAGGGTGAAAAAAAGAAATGAGATTCGACGATTTCTCTTAAAACATTTAACAGTCGGGATTAAAACTCAGTCTTCGTTGCACTAGACTTTATTGCACCAAAACAAAACAAAATGAACTACATGTTACTACTGACTGGAACGGGACGGGATGTGCTGTGTCGTTACTTTAAGCCTTAAGCCGCCTTTCCATGAGCCTCAGGCACATTAAGTCAGCGAAATACCTGCTGCGGGCTGGGTTTTCTACGAAAACACTCCATTTTCTACGTATGTTACGTTCCATTGAAAACTAGGCATAATACGTAAAAAACATGTAATATACGTCCCATAACTTTTCCGAAAACTCGATTTTTTTTTATGTACATGTTTTTATGTTCAACATTTTATTTTAATATGAATATTTAATATATTATGTATTTTTTTACCCATAAATATCATTCATCAGATTTGTTTTACTTTTTGATTTTATTATTTTGTTTATTTGGGAATATTGATAATGATATTATTGTAATCGTCGCGGCTTTTGGTTTTTCGAAAAAAAAAGGTTCAGGCAAAGGTTGTAAATTTTCAAATTTTGAACATTTTTTGTGTTTGACTTTTTTTCTATTTTCAATAGTTTTTGAGAAAAATTAGGTACATTTTTACTGAAATGTACACGATTCCAATGAAAAAATGTCAAAAACAGTAGTGAAATTAAAGTTGGATGTTTTAGCTTTCGTTTTTTGGCTGCCATTTTGTTAACAAAAATTGTACGATAAAAAACCAAAGCTGGTTGAAACGTTTAGATGCTTCGGGCAATTTTGTGCATAGTTGTGACAGTAAAAAAAAATTTCCTTCCCACTCAAATTTTTTATCAAATAAAAATTTTTCGTAGAAAAATCAAATTTTTTGTTTAAATTGTTAATCAACAATTGAAAATCAAAGTTTTGAAATTTTTAAACCATTCTATCGTATAGAATCGAGATATCTTCAAAAATATATAGATGAATATCAATAATCTTGTTTTTAGAGGAAAATATTGGTTTTTCGAAAAAAAATTTCAGACTAAAGTTGTAAATTTTCAAATTTTGAACATTTTTTGTGTTTGACTTTTTTTCTATTTTCAATAGTTTTTGAAAAAAATGAGAACTTGTGACGTAAATATGATAAATAGGTGCTTCATGAAGTGGGTCACGAAATTTCTAACTGTTTTCGTTTTTCAAAACTAATATACCAAGATAAAGTCATAGTAGTGAGGAATATGTCACACAAATTTTCTTGCAAATTATTAACTTACTGCGTCGTTATAAAGAAATGAACTTTCCAGGAGCTTTTTTTTTTAAATTTCATTTCTCTGAAACGAATCGTTCAAAGTTAATGAAATTTTTTGTGTAAGTCAGTGACATGTTATAATTAAATACTTAATCTTTTTCATTCGAAAAATATTTCATTTGTGGGTAAAAAAAAATTATTTTTATAAACAAATTAAAATTTAAACAATTTTTCTGCCTTCATAAATATTTTTAATGCATAGAGTTTGTTTTATATTCACCTAGCATTTAATTTGTGAACTAAAAAATGAGTACCACAATGTAGTTTGTTTAAAAATGTATTTTTTGTTTGTGAGCTTTGCTGAACAATCGATATTTTAGTTAGTTTACTACAAACCTTTTTGAAATTTTTCGGAAAATTTCTTTGTATACTAAGGAACAAATATTTCACTGGAAGTTGGCTCAAGCAGATATAGTCAAAAATATATCAATGAAGGTCAATAATGTCGTTTTTTGAGGAAAAATGTTGGTTTTTATAAAAAAAAAAAAGTTTTAGACAAAAGATGTAGATTTTTAAATTTTGAATACTTTTTGTATTATTTATTATACAATTAAAAATATTTATGAAGGCGGAGAAGTTTAAATTTTAATTTGTTTAAAAAAATAACTTTTGTTACCAAAAAATGAAATATTTTTTAAATGAAAAAGATTAAGTATTAAAGAATAACATGTCAATGACTTAAGCAACAAATTTCATTAACTTTGAACAATTCGTTTCAGAGAAATTAAATTTTGAAAAAAAGCTCCTGGAAAGTTCATTTCTTTATAATGAAGCAACAAGTTAATATTTTGCAATCAAATTTGTGGGACTTATTACTCACTACTATGACTTTATTTTGGTATATTAGTTTTAAAAAACGACAACACTTAGAAATTTCGTGACCCACTTCATGAAGCACCTATTTGTCATATTTACGTCACAAATTCTCATTTTTCTCAAAAACTATTGAAGACAGCAATAAAAGTATAAGATAAAAAAATGTTCAAAATTAGAAAATCTACAATTTTTGTCTGAAACTTTTTTTCGAAAAACCAATATTTTCCTCTAAAAAAACATTATTGATATTCATCGATATATTTTTGAAGATATCTCGCTTTTATACGATAGAATGGTTTTAAAACTTTGATTTTCAATTGTTGATTAACAATTTAAAAAAGAAATATGATTTTTTTATGAAAAATTTTTATTTAATAAAAAATTTGAGTGGGAAAGAAATTTTTTTTATGGTTGCAAATAAGCACAAAATTGCCCAAAACATCTAAACTTTTCAACCAGCTTTGGTTTTTTACCGTACGATTTATTTTAACAAAATGGCGGCCAAAAAACGAAAGCTAGAACATCCAACTTTAATATCATTACTGTTTTTGACATTTTTTCATTGGAATCGTATAAATTATTCATTTATTTCAGTAAAAATTTACTTAAATATAATACATTTTTTAAAAAGAACTATAAACGTGAAGGTCTATGAATTCAAGTGTCTTCTTTCTTTATTTTTTTAAAACTACAAAAACATTATTTTTCATATATTTTTTATAGTTATTTTTAGGAATAATGTTATATTTAAGTACATTTTTACTGACATAATTGAATAATTTACACGATTCCAATGAAAGAAACATTAAACAAGTACTAAAATGAAAGTTTGATTTTTAGCTTTCGTTAATTGGCCGCCATTTTGTTAAAAAAAAAAAATCATATGATAAAAAACCAAAGCTGGTTGAAAAGTTTAGATGTTTTGTTTTGCAATTTTCTGATAGTAAAAGAAATTTCCTTTCCACTTAAATTTTCGATTAAATAAAAATTTTTCATAAAAAAACCATATTTTTTTTTTAAATTGTTAATCAACAATTGATAATCAAAGTTTTGAAAATTTTAAACCATTCTATCGTGTAGAGCGTACCCAAAAATAGTAGGGTTGGATATTTTCCAAAAGATTTTCTTACTTTTTCATAAAATTTCCTGAGCTCAAATGTAAGATACAAATTTTGCCATTTTGGGATTTAATGGGTTAATGAAGAAATTAATACTTTAGAAATATTATTAAGTATTGAAAACTGAATCATTCATAATACTTCATAATCCTATTTGAACTATTCAAAATGAATTAGAAGTAACAATTACATACAGTGTAAACACTTGTAAATTATACAAATATTCCAAAAATTATTCAGAAGGATTAAACAACATTGTCAAGATTTCGGTAAAGAATATTTGTTTGCAAGTATTAATCACAAAGACTAACAAATTTTGAATTTTTAATCACTCTTTATTTGCTTGGTAATTAAAGACGATAGATTATCATTATTTTTTCAAGACTCTAGAATATTACGAAAACAAATTCTTTCATATTTATAATTATGGAATAGTAGGATATAAAATCTTATAAATAGAACACGACTCAAAAATAAAATAACAATGCAGAATGTGATTAATAATAATCAAAAACTAAAACGATAAAAAGTTTAAATAATGCTTGAAGCGTTTTGAGTATATTTAGTGTCGTTTTATTTCCCTTCTGTATTATAATCATGTTCCGATACAATAGTTTTCACTTATACTAATTTTAAAGCCCTTTTGTGTTCTGGAATTACGTATTTTAATCTGACCATTAAGAACTTATTAGACCTTCAATAAAACATTTTGTTTACTAAATTTAATTAAACTAAGAAAAAAATGTTTTTACAGAACATATATATGTAACACATTTTATTATTTTTCTCAACCTTTTTATAAATTATATCTTTTATCAGTCAGTATAATAATAATCTATAAGATTAACTTAAGGTTATAAAAAAAGGTCTGAAGATGACCCGAATCTATGGTTGAAACGTAAACAATTATATATCACCCATCAATCGAAATTGTATTGAAATGTATTGACTTGGATTAATTTTTCGCTTTTGAATACGCAATTTGAAATTTTCGAATACATTCAAATCCAAAAATACTTCACTATTATTTTAATACAAAAATATGAATCTAAATGAATACATAAATAATATCGTTGCCGAACCTACTAAAAATACTCGAAAAAGGCAAAAGTCGTGAATCCATCTGAATACAAATGAAGATTGAAATGATAATTTTTTAATACAATCGAATCCATAAATAATAACAGATAATTACCGGAATTAATGAATCCATTTCAATACATAACTGAGTAAAATAATGCCTGCTTTAATCCAAATGAATTTAAAATAAATCAATACAAAAATTAAAGTGTGGTGAATTCATTTGAATACAAATTCTTAATGATTCTTCATTTTAATACAGATGAATTTATAAAAAAAAATAACTTCCGCTTTGAAGTGAAAAAATATTAAAATTATGTTCATTTCGTAATTATTCATTTCAATTACAAAAAAGTTATTTTCGAAAATAAAAGCCACAATGACTTTTCATTCAAAATTTGGAATATGAAATGTTTATTTTAAACCAATTTCCAATTAGATTTAGCAGTGCTCTGTTGGAAATGGTACACTTTATTTAAGCGTTTAATACACAAGAGTCCAAAAAATGTTGTACACTTAAATGAAATGTATTTGTACACTTATTTTCAAATTTACACAATATCTCGTAAACAATACGTGAAATCTGATGAAATTTTGCCACGATGTGCGATAATTCAGCTGACATACACAATTAAAAAATTTCATAATTTTAGAAATCGAAAATTTCGAAAATTCTCGAATCATGTACAGTGGCTTCGAATTATCGCACCAAGGTACCCCTGATTTATGTCAATTTCGTCAAATTTCACGTATCTCGTACCGTTTTCAAGATATTGCGTAATTTAGAAAAAAAATTACAATATTTATTTTACCAACAAAAATATCTACTATCTATATGCATTCGTTCTTTTCAAAAGTCGATAAGCAAATTATTACAAAAATGTAAAATATAGTAATAAATTTAGCAGATTATTTTTATGTACACAATTCATAAATGCTCCACGTTTCAACTATTTGTTAGTTTCGCATCATCTTTTACAGCGAGGAGTGTGGTCGAGTGATTATGGCTCGAAGTTGTTCGATTCTCGGTCGATGCAAACTTTTTTTTTCATTAAATGTATGAACTGGGATTATTTTTGGATTTAAATATATTGCCATGCATTAAAATTTTCAATACATTTCAATCCTTTTCAATACTTTTAAGATCAAATAGCGCCTTCAAATGTATTGTAATGCATTCAAAATTTTCAATACATTTCAATGCATTTCCGATTGCTGGGCAGTCTATTATTTTAGAATATTAAAATTATTTCCACTCCATTTTCTTTTTTTATATATATTTTTTTATAGCCTTAACTTAATCTTATAATTAGTCATTATTAATACTGACCAATAAATATCAAAACCAAATTTAAAGATACAATTTATGTTACATATTTTCGTATCTATATTGCAAAAAAAGAAAGACAAGTTTTAAGTTGAATGTATAATATGAATACACCCTGTGCAGTAATTTAATACCAGCACTTGTAATTTAATGCATTTAACGTGACGATCTAAGAATATTTTGCAACGGAACAAAATTATTTCTTTTTTAACATATTTCTACTATTAAAACATACAACTGTATATTGACTTGAAAAATTGTTCATATTTATTCTGAACACTAATTTTCACATTACGTGTCTACTTACAACTCGTTGATTGTTCATTTTTGTCGCAGTGACAGTTGTCGCGATAGACTAATCCTTTAATAAATCTTACAACAGTAACCACCGGTTATAAAGTTTGTTCAAGTTGGCAGACCTTCATACTCTTCATTTATATACATATACATACATACACAAATATGTATTCATATCTCGGATTTCAAAAGAATTTTAAACATGCATGTCACACGTACGATTGACACAAATGTAATTCACGCCAGGAGCTATTTTCAACCGTAATATTCTATATATCTTAATTTTTATCTATGGAAATTATACATAGAAAATTTTGAAGTCTCTCTGAATCATTGTAATAAAAATAATTTTTAATATGAGAATTAATAATCGATCTAAGCGGTTGTCTATTAAGTCCGAAATATTAAAATTTTTATCCATTGTACAATTTCTAATCGTAACCAAAAATAAACAGTCTATGACATTCTGGCTTAGAAAGTCACCAATTATTAAAGGATATTAACCCATTAACGCCTGAAATGACAATTTTGATACTTCATTTTCAATCAAGTATTTCGTATCAAAATCAAAGTTGAAAACAATTGAGAGGTACGTATCCTACTGTTTTCGAGGTCGCTCTTCAAGATTCCGAGGTCAAAATTGAGTTTCAGCCATCAGAAATTCCAATATGGCGCCGAATTTAAAAAAAAATTCCAAAAAATTGGGAATTTTTTATACTTATCAATTTTTTTTGAGCTATTAGAATATTGGGATTCTACTGAAACTCTGAACAAAGGTGAACAAAATACTTCAATTTTAAGGAAAAATTTTACTTTTATACCCCACTTAATTGTAACGACCTCAAAATGGCTGAAACAATGAAAATTTCTTTGAAAAATTTCTGGACACTCTAACTCAAAAACTACGAACTTTTAAAAAAAATGCCCAGAATGAAAAGTTCTTAAAATTCATCAAGCGATATAGTGGAATTTTTTCAAAATTTTTTGATGACATTTTGAGACATTTTCTTTCAACATTTTTTTCAAAATTGTAATTTATTTACAAAAAATTCTGAAAAAAATTTAGTGTATTCTCTGATGAATTCTAAGAGTTATTTGTTCTTTGCAATTTTTTCGAAAAGTTGATAGTTTTCGAGGAAATGAATTTCAAATATTATAGTTGAGGATTTTTTCCCCCCAAAAACTATAACTTTTGGAAAAAATTGCAAAGAACAAAAAACTAGTAGAATTAATAAGTGAATACACTAAATTCTTTATAAATAAATTTTGATTTTGAAACAAATTTTGAAAAAAAATTTCTCAAAATGTTATCACAAAAATCTGAAAAAATTCCACTATATTTCTCGATTAATTCTAAGAACTTTTCATTCTTAGCATTTTTTTATAGCAGCATGTAGTTTTTGAGTTAGAACATTCAGAAATTTTTCAAAGAAATTTTCATTGTTGATGCCATTTTGAGGTCGTTACAATTAAGTGGGGTATAAAAGTAAAATTTTTCCTTAAAATTGAAGTATTTTGTTCACCTTTGTTCAGAGTTTCAATAAAATCCCAATATTCTAATAGCTCGAAAAAAATTGATAGGAATAAATAATTCCCAATTTTTTTTGAATTTTTTTAAAAGTTCTGCGCCATATTGGAATTCCTGATGGCTGAAACTCAATTTCGACCTCGGAATCTTGAAGAGCAACCTCGAAAACAATAGGATATGTACCTTTCAATTGTTTTCAACTTCGATTTTCATATGAAATACTTGATTGATAATGAAGTATAAAAAATGATATTTCAGGCGTTAATGGGTTAAATCAAAGTTTGTTATATTACTTACAGAACTACAAAATATCCATGAAAATCACAACTTGCTACTAAATCTCAATACTTCAATCTTCGTTTTATTTCAGAAGATATAATAACAATAATTGTGGTTATTGATAATATTCAGATAACATTCGATCAATAATCACAATAATCTATTAATGAACGTAACAGATATCGACAAGCAAGTAATAAATGGCTGCTTTACAATCTCGCTCTTAATCATATCAAATTTCATTTTTTATACTGATAAAACTACCATACAATGCGTTTTATGAACCTATTTTGATTTCCCAGATTTTCCTTAACTTATGCAAAGCGAATCGGTCGTCACTATCAAATCATTTTATTACTAGGTCATCGTTGTCGTTAGTTACCAATAAATGATTTTTTATATAACTTATAACGTTAAAAAATACTCCAAAAAATTGGAGTTCGAGTATGTAGAATAAGTACCAGTTGTCTCAATGATAAAGTTGTAACGATAATGAAATGAACAATTTCTAATTGTTGGTAAAAAGTCAACGATTGTAGTTAAAATTTCTATAAAAAAATGTGTAACCATCGTCAAAGAATAAACTTTTAAAATCTCAGAACACAAGACATTTTACAGTACATTAAATTTGAAGGAACTTTTAACTTGGTTATACTCCTTTTGATATTTAGGTTAAATAGAGGTTTGAAATTCAGCGTATAAATACTTTTTTCCATTGCTTACCTAATGTTATCACATGGAACAATTCTTCGTAGAAGAAAATAAAACTATCTTCAATTGTCGAAATTTGTTCTTTCAACAATGAAGTGAAAGGCTTAGAAGGTTGGATCAATCCGTGTTTGGTTGCATCGGTACCTAACATGCGATTGTAAAGAAAAAAACACATTCACTAATTTTTACACGGGTTCAAATACGATCCTGTTTGTTTCCCAACAAAAACATACACAAAAAAGAGTTCATTACTGAACGTACAATAATAAAATAAAATGCCAGTTGACGGAACGAATTTTTTTACACTTGACGATAACCTATACGTAAATTCTTGAAATTGCGACAAGTCGTAAGGACTTGGATTAAATTGGTTGACATATGGATAGAAATATCTTACGACTTGTTACTTTTGGAATGTCCCTGGATAACATCCATGAAACGCACACAAAAACATCGAACCACGTGATACGTTATAACCTAACCTACCGATTAGTAGCGATAGATACGAAATTCAAATTTAAATCTCCTAAAAAGCATTTAAAAATCACGCGTAATCTTTATACTTTTTAAGAGAATTCTAGAGACATAACTTGAACCTTTTTAATGTTGCGAAAAGAGTGTGCTCAAGTGTATGAAAAGACTTTTGGAGCTTCATCGATGGATTCAGCATCTTCACCGCAGGTCTCGATTTTTTTCTGTACTTCGTGTATTTAATGGTAATACTCTTAATGTTTTATTGTACTGTTTTCTAATTCCTGAGCTAATTTGAAACTACTTAACGAACATAATGCAGTTACCATCACGACAAATAGTTATTTTATATAAATCACTTGTAGTCTCAGTCGTAAACTCATCCTCGGTTTGGTCCACTTATGAAAAAGCAAAAATTCCCTGGGGAAAATTTCCTTAAAATCATATGATAAATCATATGAGATTTTTATAATTTCTTTAATATCTTAGAGGAATGCAGATTATTGTAATTACAGGAGAAATCACATGAAAAGTTTCCTGGATCGTCTGATATTTTAAAAATCTCATATGATTTATCATATGATATTACGAACATTTTCAGTAGGGTTGAAATAGTTCACCATTAGAAAGTCTCTGCCATATTTTTAGTTTATGAAATTGCTTATAGAATTTTCGAATCATTCATATGGGTTTTGAAAGTTCTTAAACTGATTTTAAACCTTTGAAAAATCCAAAAATATTACTGATATTTTTAAGGATAAAACAAAATTCTCTCAAAATATTATTTTTTTCTATTTTTAATCACTTTTCGAATGATTTATTTAGTTTTCAACTGTTCCCTCCCACATTTAGGTGAATTTTTTAGATTAGTTTCTTACGATATCGTAATCCACACAATAAACTTTGGAATTACTATTAATAAAGTTGTTTAAAGTATAATTGTTGCATCAAATAAATTCAGTATGTGAAAAAAAGAAGTCTCAGATAATTTATTTCAGATTTTTGGGCATGAATTCCTCTGCTATTTAGCTTTTAAATCCTACACAGCGATGAATTTTACTAACTACAACTATTTTCCAATTGCTAAATTGAAAAGATTGTTCTCTTTAAAAAAAGAATTAAATGATGCAAACTTTGTTACAACCTGGTCTCACACAATATCGATTGAGAAGAACTAACATTAACGGTTGAAAGAATTGCTTATAATTTTTGTGATTCGCAATCCATCGCTGAGTCCAGCTACTCATTGAATTTATGCTGTTATTCAAAGCGCTCATTTATAATCTTACCATTGTGGCAAGCCCAGTAAACGAAAAAAGATTGAAAAGTATTAAAAAGGGATCAATTGGGATTAAAATTTGATTGTTTTAATCTCATTTTGTTCAAAAAAGGTATTGGAATGATTTTTAATCCCAATAAAACTCCAATTATGAAAAGAATTTTAACTTATTGAATCATCTCAAATGCTGTTCTACAAACGGTCATCAAAATGAATTCCAGCGAATACAAGATTTGGAATTAAAAAATATCTCATTGAATCCCCTCAAATTCCTCCCATTAAAAAATACCAAATATGGCATAAAAGAATGTATTACCCTCAAAATCTATCAATTACCACTTTAAAATTAATTCCACTGTATTCCATATTTGGAATTCAAACTCATTCTTGAATAACCATGGCCCTAAATTAATTTTGAATTCCAGCTCCAGAATTGCAAAAGATATATTATCGATCCTCTTGAATACCAACGATTCCAAACATTAAAACTTATCCCAACGGATACAAAATTTGGAATTGTGTTCAGTGACTACTGAATTTAATATTATGATAAAATTATTAAAAACATAAATAATGATCATTGAATAGATGCACGAGTTCATAAAATTATATGTAAATTAACTTTTGTTTCGTATAACAAAAATTTGAAACAATATATTTTCGAGCGAGAAAAATAAGATTAAAAAAAATGTTTTATGTGTGAATTGTGGTATTTAATGTTTTTTAGCCTGCCGTACGATTTCTGACGAATTTCAAATGGCGGTTAACATTCGAAATCGTTAAAAAGAACATTTTTATAAGTAGATACACTTTTATTACACTTTTTTGAATAGTTATTCATAATTTTCCGACTATTTAGGTATTAATAATTAATTTTAATAATCTATAAACGTTGTAGAAACGGGAAAACTTGGTACTTTTTTCATTCTAAAGCTTCTGTATCGAAAACAGTGCAAGATACACTAAAAATGCACCCAACCTTTTTTATAAAGCACAAAATTTCCTACAAAAAAGTCAGCAAAGGCCCTAGACTTCAACATTAATTCCACTGTATTCCATATTTGGAATTCAAACTCATTCTTGAATAATTTATAATAATAATTAAAATAACTAATTTGAAACTACTTATTTTGAAACTAGTTATTTTATACAAATCACTTGTAGTCTAAGTCGTAAAATCATCCTCGGTTTGGTCCACTTATGAAAAAGCAAAAATTGAAATAGTTCACTATTAGAAAGTCTCTGCCATATTTTTAGTTTATGAAATTGCTTAAAGGATTTTCGAATCATTCATATGGATTTTGAAAGTTCTTAAACTGATTTTAAACCTTTGAAAAATCCAAAAATATTACTGATATTTTTAAGGATAAAACAAAATCATCTCAAAATATTATTTTTTTCTATTTTTAATCACTTTTTGAATACTTTATTTAGTTTTCAACTGTTTCCTCCCACATTTAGGTGAGTTTTTTAGATTAGTTTCTTACAATATCGTAATCCACACAATAAACTTTGGAATTACGAATAATAAAGTTGTTTAAAGTATAATTGTTGTATCAAATAAATTCAGTATGTGAAAAAAAGTAGTCTCAATTTATTTTAAATTTTTGGGTCCATATTTAGAGGTCGCTGTCTTTGTTTAAAGGTGTACACTTTTATTACACTTTTTTGAATAGTTATACATAATTATCCGACTATTTAGTTATTAATAATTAATTTTAATAATCTATAAACGTTGTAGAAACGGAAAAACTTGGTACTTTTTTCATTCTAAAGCTTCTGTATCGAAAACAGTGCAAGATACCTAAAAATGCACTGAACCTTTTTTATAGAGCCCAAAATTTCCCAAAAAAAAGTCAGCAAAGGCATTAGACTAAAGTTAATAGTTTAGCCCTGAGCAACGATGGAATATGCCTCATATTTTACAAAAATTCTAAAATATTCATAATTAACTTGTAAGACAAAATTCCAGCGTTATTTATAGATAATCTATTAACTTTAGACTAGGGCTCTCGCTGACTGTTTTTTAGGAAATTTTGTGCTCTATAAAAAAGGTTGAATGCATTTTTAGCCTTGCACTGTTTTCGATACAGAAGCTTTAGAATGAAAAAAGTACCAAGTTTTTCCGTTTCAACAACGTTTATAGATCATTACAAATAATTATTAATAACTATATTGTCTAGAAATTATGAATAAATATTCTCAAAAGTCCACTCAAATTGGATCTGGTTATAAAAATTTTCTTTTTAACGAATTCGAATTGTAACTGTCATTTCAAATTCGTCAGAATCTGTGCGGCAACTACTACTTCCCAAAATGCTGTCGCATTCACTTGAAATTTCTTTGCGTGTATATAAACACGTAGAAAAATAATCTACTTTCTGTTTCAACTATTAAATTGCGAAAACTGCACATTCATAGTTAAGACATCCAATGTTTTTAAGCTCAGCAAGCACAAATCGCTGCTGGAATGAAGGCCAAATAACATCTATTTTAATTTAGTTCAATTTACGGACTTGGTTCGATTTATTCCGCTATTCCAAGATCTTCTGTATTAAAATTACTGTCACTTAAAAAAAAAATTGCGGAAAAGAAAATTCTTACATATCAATTCCATTGCATTTATTTCATAAAACAGCCTTTAAACAAAGACAGCGACCTCTAAATATGGACCCAAAAATCTAAAATAAATTGAGACTACTTTTTTTCACATACTGAATTTATTTGATGCAACAATTATACTTTAAACAACTTTATTATTAGTAATTCCAAAGTTTATTGTGTGGATTACGATATCGTAAGAAACTAATCTAAAAAACTCACCTAAATGTGGGAGGAAACAGTTGAAAACTAAATGAAGCATTCAAAAAGTGATTAAAAATAGAAAAAAATAATATTTTGAGATGATTTTGTTTTATCCTTAAAAATATCAGTAATATTTTTGGATTTTTCAAAGGTTTAAAATCAGTTTAAGAACTTTCAAAATCCATATGAATGATTCGAAAATCCTTTAAGCAATTTCATAAACTAAAAATATGGCAGAGACTTTCTAATAGTGAACTATTTCAATTTTTGCTTTTTCATAAGTGGACCAAACCGAGGATGAGTTTACGACTGAGATTACAAGTGATTTGTATAAAATAACTAGTTTCAAATTAGTTATTTTAATTATTATTATAAATTATTCAAGAATGAGTTTGAATTCCAAATATGGAATACAGTGGAATTAATTTTGAAGTCTAGGGCCCTTGCTGACTTTTTTGTAGGAAATTTTGTGCTCTATAAAAAAGGTTGGGTGCATTTTTAGGTATCTTGCACTGTTTTCGATACAGAAGCTTTAGAATGAAAAAAGTACCAAGTTTTTCCGTTTCTACAACGTTTATAGATTATTAAAATTAATTATTAATACCTAAATAGTCGGAAAATTATGAATAACTATTCAAAAAAGTGTAATAAAAGTGTATCTACTTATAAAAATGTTCTTTTTAACGATTTCGAATGTTAACCGCCATTTGAAATTCGTCAGAAATCGTACGGCAGGCTAAAAAACATTAAATGCCACAATTCACACATAAAACATTTTTTTTAATCTTATTTTTCTCGCTCGAAAATATATTGTTTCAAATTTTTGTTATACGAAACAAAAGTTAATTTACATATAATTTTATGAACTCGTGCATCTATTCAATGATCATTATTTATGTTTTTAATAATTTTATCATAATATTAAATTCAGTAGTCACTGAACACAATTCCAAATTTTGTATCCGTTGGGATAAGTTTTAATGTTTGGAATCGTTGGTATTCAAGAGGATCGATAATATATCTTTTGCAATTCTGGAGCTGGAATTCAAAATTAATTTAGGGCCATGGTTATTCAAGAATGAGTTTGAATTCCAAATATGGAATACAGTGGAATTAATTTTAAAGTGGTAATTGATAGATTTCTAGGGTAATACATTCTTTTATGCCATATTTGGTATTTTTTAATGGGAGGAATTTGAGGGGATTCAATGAGATATTTTTTAATTCCAAATCTTATATTCGCTGGAATTCATTTTGATGACCGTTTGTAGAACAGCATTTGAGATGATTCAATAAGTTAAAATTCTTTTCATAATTGGAGTTTTATTGGGATTAAAAATCATTCCAATACCTTTTTTGAACAAAATGAGATTAAAACAATCAAATTTTAATCCCAATTGATCCCTTTTTAATACTTTTCAATCTTTTTTCGTTTACTGGGCTTGCCACAATGGTAAGATTATAAATGAGCGCTTTGAATAACAGCATAAATTCAATGAGTAGCTGGACTCAGCGATGGATTGCGAATCACAAAAATTATAAGCAATTCTTTCAGCCGTTAATGTTAGTTCTTCTCAATCGATATTGTGTGAGACCAGGTTGTAACAAAGTTTGCATCATTTAATTCTTTTTTTAAAGAGAACAATCTTTTCAATTTAGCAATTGGAAAATAGTTGTAGTTAGTAAAATTCATCGCTGTGTAGGATTTAAAAGCTAAATAGCAGAGGAATTTATCCCCAAAAATCTGAAATAAATTATGAGACTTCTTTTTTTCACATACTGAATTTATTTGATGCAACAATTATACTTTAAACAACTTTATTAATAGTAATTTCAAAGTTTATTGTATGGATTACGATATCGTAAGAAACTAATCTAAAAAATTCACCTAAATGTGGGAGGGAACAGTTGAAAACTAAATAAATCATTCGAAAAGTGATTAAAAATAGAAAAAAATAATATTTTGAGATGATTTTGTTTTATCCTTAAAAATGTCAGTAATATTTTTGGATTTTTCAAAGGTTTAAAATCAGTTTAAGAACTTTCAAAACCCATATCAATGATTTGGTAATATCCTATAAACAATTTCTAACTAAAAATATGGCAGAGACTTTCTAATGTAAAACCCTGCCAAAAAATGTTTCGTTACCTTTTTTAATCATCTCTCAATTGATGCAATTATGTTTTATTTACGTTTTGGGTACACAGCACACGCAACATTTGAAAACAAGTGAAATTACAAGAATTAATTCGAGATGATTATTGCATTTTGTGTTCTTTTTTATTGATCTAAAATATAATAAAATAAATGATTTATTTGGACCCGAGATAGTTACACATAAGGTGTAACTACGTTGTGGACATCAGTCATGGATCACGGTGCTTTTTAATCCGATTTAAGGTTTTGGCACTTGGGATTTTCCTGTTGATTTCAATTCCAGATCATTAATTCAAATCATTTTTCGACAAAAACGAAAATCTTCTGTTGAGCCGTTTTTGAAAAATGTCGATTTAAAAATTGAAAATGACGAAAAGTCAACTTTTCTGGAAGAAATATTCATTTGAGAAAAAATCTCATAAGATTAAATTTGTAGACATTAAAAAAAGGATTTTTTTTTGTCTGTATCAATTTTCTCTACAATTAATAGTTTAGGAGAAAAGCGAGAGAAAGTAACTTTTTGCATGTGTTTTTCATTTTTTAACTGATTTTTTATAGATACATATCTTTTTTGTTTTGTAAACATAGTAGGCACACTTTAAGTCGTGTGTAAGAGCTCGACTTTTAAACATTTTCACTATTCAGCTGACAATAACAGGTTTAATTTAATTAATAAAGTTATTATGATTAAAACGTTAATATTTACGTTTAATAGTAATTTACAATTAATAGTTTAGGAGAAAAGCGAGAGAAAACCAATTTTATACGCGTTTTGTTAAGTTTTTTAACATTTTTTACTAATTTTTTAACTCTGTGTGACAATATTAGTTTTATTATTGCCAAGGTTGGTATGCTTTAAATTTTGATCAAAACAATTGGTAGCCGTAATCTTAACAGGTGTCATGAAAAGTTTTAAAATAAAAACTATCATTATAACTTTATTAATTAAATTAAATTACTATGTTTACAAAACAAAAAAAGATATGTATCTATAAAAAACAGTTAAAAAATGAAAAACACATGCAAAAAGTTACTTTTTTTCCTTTTTCTAATAAACTATTGATTGTAGAGAACAATGATACAAAAAATGTCTTTTTTTAATATCTATAAATTCCATCTGACGAAATTATTTCTCAAATGAATATTTCTTGAAAAAAGTTGATTTTTCGTCATTTTTCAAAAAACGGCTCAACAGAAGATTTTCTTTTTTGTCGAAAAATGAGGTGTATTAATGATCTGGAATCGAAATCAACAAGAAAATCCCAGAACCTTTAGGTTAAATCGGTTTAAAAAGCACTGTGGGATAGGTACATTATATACTTTTACGATTGTCGGCGATCCTGTAAAAATGTTTTTTATTGTAAATCCAAAATATCTATAAAAATATTAAACTTTGCTCTATTTAGCAGCAGCGTCAAAAATAATACCATCGGCAGAAGTATAATTTACTAAATATATTTGAAAAACTACAAAACAATATTGTAAAAATTCTTTTAAGTCGAATTATACTTGAGCTCAACCGACTACGATCTGCAAATTAATAGAATCGATTCTTTCACAACTACCAAGACCAAAAATTAATAAAAGAATACAATAAATCGCATAAAGTTAAAGTGAAATTTTTTTTTTACTTATGTTTTTAATACATGGACAGAAAAAAATGAGTTAAAAAACGTGGAAAAATGCTTGCATTAAAGATTTAGTTTTCGATGAAGAAATTTTAGTCATGCGCTTTATTGAAATGTCACATCCTCTTCGCCTGCAGTGGAACATTATAGACAATGATTTTGTTACTACAATTAATCTACTATTTACAAATGTAACGATGAATTATCGAGTTTACATTGTATTTGTTTCGTTTCGTTTCTTTAGCGCCGATTATAAAGTGGTAAAAACTATGTCGATGAAATATGACGTATTGTTTGGCAATAATTCAAAGGCACTCGCAGAGTGTTGGATCAATTTGAAGAATTGAAAAACGTAATACAAGTTAAGTTGTACGAACACAAAAAATTCTGCTCAGCAGACTGAAAAGAATACGGTTTTGTCAGTTTCGCAGCGTTGATTCTATCGAAGACGTCTTACGATGCGTGTTAATGAATGTCGGTGAAGAATTTAGCACAAAAACATGAAAACTTAGTAACTTTGTACAAACGCTACAGCTAAAGTCATCCCTGGTTTTTAAAAAAAAAGAAATAAACGCCCGGATGAAATATATACATAAATACTCTATCTCACGGTACGCAACACTAAATAAGACAGCTAACTCGATCTTACTTGTCTAGTTCTTAAAAATTAGTCAGGTTTGCACTCTCACTTGCGACTTGCGTTAAGTCACTGTAGCGATTAAACATTTTATGAAGATTCGCCTACTTTCTGTATATCACGATTACACTTCCAAGTTTACGTTACGTCAGGAGAGTTGCTAATGCGTCGAAGAACTTTGGTCGATCATCGATTTTCAGTCTTACAACTGCAAATTAAACATCGTTTAATTAAATTATTTATTCACAAAGTAAAATTGAAAGTTTAATCAAACTCACTAGTTGTGTCAAAGTAGTCCATTACGATGGCAGAGTTTGTGTTCTTGGCTGCTTGCTCGAAAGCTTTGCCGAACAAACTATAAATGAGACAAAATTAATAATAAATTTACATTTAGTTAGGTTAAATTAATTAATCTAGTAGGTGAAAATAATTGGCCATTGCGGTTCCATTAATTAATTTTTTATTAACCCTACGTTTCGACATCTGGTTTGATGTCCTCCTCAGGGGTTTTTAACCTTTAAAACATATGTTTTTTACAATCACGAAATAATATGAGCAAAAACAATAATAAAAATAAAATTAATTATCGGTGCGACTTACAGTAAAATTTACAATCCAAATTTTTTTTCTTGTTTTTGACAAAAAAATAAAATATACATTTTTTTTATTTGAATATGATATTCAATATATGATTTTTCAACGTTTTTCAGAAAAGAAAAAAGTACCTTTTTGAAATAACTCGAAAAGTATTCATTGTACAAAAAATGTTATAAAGAATCAAAGTTTCCTATTGATTTATAATTTACGTAGAAACCGAAAAAAAAAATGTTTAATCCATAAGTTTGACAATTTTTATAAACAAATTAGATTATATATTTGGGTATGTTTGTTTTTTTACTATTTTACACTGAAAATGCGTATTAAAGTCCGTAGAAGATACTGTAAAAATTTCAGAATGTTCATAACTTGTCGAGATATAAATAATTGTTTATAGTTTTGAATCTACAACAATTTAATTTCAATCACTAATTACACTACCGCCCAAAAGTTCGTGAATGCTCTGAATTTTTTAACTCGTCAAATAATGCGTTCTATCTCTGAATCATTAACGATAATGATAAAACTCGTAAGATGCCTTTTAAAGTACACAAATAAAGCTTTCAATTGGTGTATTTAGTTTTACTTCAGATGTTATAGTTTGGCAGTCAAATTTAAAAAATGTTAAAATTTGCCATTTTTTTCTTTCGGCTTTTAACACTAACAAAAAGTCTAATAAATTTTTCTGTATATTTTCAGTTTTTGGCTAAATACTATAATTCAAGAGCTTTGACAAAGATCTGGTAAAAAGTCGATACGATTTTTTTTGAGTTATCAACTTTTTGCCTTTTTCCAGAGAATTCTGACAAAATGAGGTAAACTATAGCAATTTTCAAAAAATCATAACTCAGGAACAAAAAATCGTATCGACTTTTCACAAAAGCCATTTTAAAGCTCTTGAATTGTAGTATTTAGACAAAAATTGACTATATGCCGAAACATTTTTTAGACTTTTTGTCAGTGTTTAAAGTCGAAAGAAAAAATTCCAAATTTTAACATTTTTAAAATTTGACAACTGCCAAACTATAACGTCTGAATTAAAACTAAATACACCAATTGAAAGCTTTATTTGTGTACTTTAAAAGGCATCTTACGAGTTTTATCATTATCGTTAATGATTCAGAGATAGAACGCATTATTTGACGATTTAAAAAATTCAGAGCGTTCATGAACTTATGGCCGGTAGTGTAATTAGTGATTGAAATTAAATTGTTGTCGATTCAAAACTATAAACAATTATTTATATCTCGACAAGTTATGAACCATTCTAAAAATTTTACAGTATCTTCTACGGACTTTAATAAGCATTTTCAGTGTAAAATAGTAAAAAAAAAAACATACCCAAATATATAATCTAATTTGTTTATAAAAATTGTCAAACTTATGGATTAAACATTTTTTTTTTCGGTTTCTACGTAAATTATAAATCAATAGGAAACTTTGATTCTTTATAACATTTTTTGTACAATGAATACTTTTCGAGTTATTTCAAAAATTTACTTTTTTCTTTTCTTAAAAACTTTGAAAAATCATATCTCGAAAATATTGAATATCATATTCAAATAAAAAAACACGTATATTTTATTTTTTTGTAAAAAACAAGAAAAAAAATTTGGATTGTAAATTTTACATCAACATAACTGTAAGTCGCACCGATAATTAATTTTATTTTTATTATTGTTTTTTCTCATATTATTCCGTGATTGTAAAAAACATATGTTTTAAAGGTTAAAAACCCCTGAGGAGGACATCAAACCAGATGTCGAAACGTAGGGTTAATAAAAAATTAATTAATGGAATTATTTTCACCTATTTTAAATGTTCACAGAATTATACAATTTCAAATAATTAATCTTACCTCCTGGGCTGATCTTCCGAAGTTGGAGGAACACCAACCATTAGACACATGCCCTCTTCGGAATGTTTTGCCGACGCTACCATAGGCCACCCAGAAGCACGCTTACTCCTCGAGTAACTGACGTACGCTTTGAGAACATACTGCGCTATCATGAGCAGGGCATGAGAATGCGAGAATAACAAACTGTCCAATGTCGATTCTGGTAGGAGAATGTACAAGAATGTTCCAGCATTAACGACTTGCTTCATCTCCAAAATTCCTTGAGCAGTTTTATGAATGTTAGTCAGCATTAATTTTGCTTTGTCTATTCCATCTTCCAACAAATCCTTTTTGTACCTCGTCAGACAAGTCGCAGCTTCCAAAAAACAATGTTGCGGGAGCCTATCCTTTGTCTGTAAAAACAATTTCTTGTTACGATTCCGAAAGAACTAAAACTTTGATATTAATTTAAAAACTAACAGTGGATTCTAGTAACGCCAGCATTGCATAAACGACGTCTGATGCGCAATATTTGAAACGGTAGCCGTACTGTAAGGTGAAACTGGCCCCGACGATGTTATCCATTTTGTATTTGCTAGCTACTTTTTCGATCATAGGCCTAAACTCTTGCCTCAAGCTTAGATCCATGGCGGTGAATCTCTGTTTCGCTTGTGCGAGAGGTAAGCCCATTTCAGCTAAAACTTCTCGGAGTCTCGCTTCCCCTCGTATGGACCACAGGCGAAGCGCAACTGCTGTAGGGACAGAATGTTTCATGCTTGCTTCGACAGACCAGTGACGATACAGTGCCAATTGGAGACTACACGAATGGTTAAGGAACTTAACTGTTACTAAATTAAATGTTGAATATTATTTTGCCAAAAAAAGGATACTCTTTGTCATATGTAACTTTTACAATGCTTTGTTGAACTTTTTCGTTGGTGCCTCGGATGTGGCTCAAACGAGAAACGTGACCTTGTAAATTTCCTGCCTCTAAGAGGCTTGTGTCCGAATCAACTTTATTCGTAATTGCCTGTTCTGTCGCTCCTATAATAGCCCACCATGCCATCTCTAAACTGTCCCGTGACATTTTCCATGTCATTTCGAAAAGCAAGACGGCACTCTAAAATGTCAAAAATTAGTAAAAATAATTTGTATACTACAAAAATTACTTACCGACTTTCCATAATAACTGTACTGGGTGTAATTGAATAAAATATTTTCTCTGGTTTCTTCCCACTGTCGCAATGCTCGTCTTTTCAAAATATCTTCTTCGTTTAACCTTCGTCTTTTTGCCTGATTTGATTCTTCCGCGTCATCTTCCGACTCAGCATTATCTTCTTCGTCAGACTGGAAACAAAATTTATACCATCAAACTAAAAAAAAAAACTACTTGTTGTATATAATTACCGATTCGTCCCGAAATACTTCGTTATATTCCGGAATGTCTTCGTCTGCGTCTGGTTCCCCAACGATTTGAACTTGTTTTTCGGAATATATATTACACAAATCATACGGTCTGTGGTTGTCAATGATAAAAAAGGTCACATCCTCGCTTGGTTCCAGAAGCTCGACAATATCCAACGTACCACCACAGTTTACGAGAATAACGTATTTCACCTGTCAGAAATGTCAGAATTATTCGTTATTAAAATAATCTTTAGCAAGAAACTCACCTCGTCACGGTTTTCTTCGTAAGCTTGAACCATGTCCTTGACACCCTGTACAGGGACCAGCGTGTACACCATGTTGTCATGTTTAAATAAAGTTTGTAAAATTTTAGAGGCACAAATAGCATCTATGTCAAAATTTACAAGAAGAAGGCATCTCTGAAATAATAAACAAGATTTTGTTTTTCTTACCAGACATCTCTTAACATTTTTAATGTTGCAACCAAAACTAACGAATTATTTTTAAATTTAAAATTAGTAAAAGGCCAGTTGAAGGATGAAAATGTTGAAAATCTACTTTGAAGTGTAGGTGATGGGATGCAATGTAGATCTTTAGTAGATATTTATCAAGTTGAAATATTTATGAAATTTGAAAATTTACTAACGTTTCCGTATATCACGTTGTAGAAGTCATAGTGGAGACTCTTTACAAACATATTGTGTAGATGTTAAAAACATAAAGTTACTTTTGTAGCTGGCCGCAGAAATTGACTCCTGCACAGTTTGCCCGCCAAAACAATACTGCAGGAAAGGTGAGGTTATATTTGAAGAGGACAACGAACGAACCAGGTGGACAAACTTGTAACGTCTTAAAGTCGCCTTTCCATAGGGTATGAAACAGCTTTACGTACGTGTGTGTTCTTTTTCCGCTTCTTTTCAGTTCAGTGCTGTATAAAAAATGGGAGACTTCCTAGGAAAAAGATTAATGGCTCTCCTGCGCGAGGAAGAAAATTTCTATCGAAAAAACTCCGACATTATTACTGGAAACGCTAAACCGTCCGTTCTAATATTTCGAATGGAAAATTTCCGCCAAAATTTTTGAATTGGTTCTAAGAATTATGACCAATTAGCACTTCAATTCCGCAAATTTTCGAGAAGACTCCACAGGAGACGAAGAAAAGAATTCGAACGTAAGAATTTATAACAAATCAAAGTTAAGTTCAATTAAATATAATCCTAAAGAAACTACTGTTTTTCTTTATTACAGAATTGTACCTCACGTTATCCACATTTTCGTCAAAGTATTCAACAAGAGCGCGAAACTGGTATGAGGTTATGTATACGGTAAATTGTTTAACCCTTTGAAGCATGGTGTTGCATAGCTACACCTTTTTGTAATTCATTATTTACACATTTAACCCATTAACGCCCAAAACGTCATTTTTTCTGCTTCAATTTCAATCAAGTCTTTCGTATCAAAATCGAAGTTCAAAAAAATTCAAAGTACAGTAGTACTTCCCTTATTCTAATTTTCTCCTCTCCCCCACTACTTAGATTTGTAGTCACACTTTTGTCTCTTTTTCTTTTGTTGCGAATGCGCCGTTATTTGTGCAGTAGTCCTTCCCTTATTCTAATGTCTTCCCTTATTCTAATTTGTTCACTTCTCCTATTCTAATATTTCCCCTCACGCGTTCTCCCCATCGCACCTGCAGTACTCCTTCCCTTATTCTAATTTGTCCAGTCAGGCAAGATGGCGGCCTTCTTCCCTTATTCTAATTTCCCCCTCTCCCCCCTACTTAAAATTGCTGTCTCACTTTTGTCTCTTTTTCTTTTGTTGCACATGCGCCGTTATTTGTATTTAGAAAATCCATACGTGAACACATGTCAATGGGGAGAATGCGTGAGGGGAAATGTTAGAATAGAAGAAAAGAAAAAATTAGAATAAGGGAAGACATTAGAATAAGGGAAATTAGAATAGGGGAAGGACTACTGTACATACATATCCTACTATTTTCGAGGTCGTCCTCCAAGATTCCGAGGTCAAAATTAAGTTTCAACCATCAGGAATTTCAATATGGCGACAATTTGAAAAAATTTGACAAAAAATTAGGAAATATTTATTCTTATCAATTTTTTTCGAGCTATTAGAATATTGAGATTCTATTGAAACAATGTAGGATGGTGGAGGAAATACTTGAATTTTAAGAAAAAATGTTACTCTTTCTCCTCACATCATTGTAATGACCTCAAAATGGCGTCTAAATGAAAATTTCCTTGAAAGATTTCTGGACGCTGTACCTCAAAAACCACGATCTTTTACAAAAAATGCTAAGAATGAAAAGTTCTTAGAATTCGCCGAAAAATATAGTGGAATTTTTTTCAGATTTTTTGGGTGATATTTTGGAAAATTTTTTTCGGATTTTTTTTTCAAAATTTTAAATTATTTACGAAAAATTCTGAAAAAAATTCAGTGTATTCTCTGATGAATTATAAGAATTTTTTGTTCTTTGCAATTTTTTCTGAAAGTTGATATTTTTCGAGAAAATTAATTTCAAATATTATGGTTTAGGATTTTTTTCTCAAAAACTATGAGGGCATTACAATGATGTGAGGAGAAAGAGTAAAATTTGTTCTTAAAATTCAAGTATTCCCTCCACCATCCTCCATAGTTTCAATAGAATCCCAATATTTTAATAGCTCGAAAAAAATTGATAAGAATAAATATTTCCTAATTTTTTTGTCCAATTTTTTTCAAATTTGTTGCCATGTTGAAATTCCTGATGGTTGAAACTTAATTTTGACCTCGGAATCTTTAAGAGCGACCTCGAAAATAGTAGGATATGTACCTTTCAATTTTTTTCAACTTCGATTTTAATACGAAAGACTTGATTGAAATTGAAGCAGAAAAACTGACGTTTTGGGCGTTAATGGGTTAAGGTAATTATTAATTAATTTTGCTGCAGTTTTTTGCTTCCTTACTTCGAGAACATGTTAGGAGACGTGAATAAATCAATATTTTTAATTAATTATCATGTCATATTGTTTAAAAAAATTAAACAAAGTGTAAAAATGGTGGATCTTTTATGGAAAATATATGTGTATATGTGGAAAAGAAAACGTCACTCAAATAGGACGAGACTGGGTACTCGGAGGTTTTCGGGGTCGCTGATTACAAATCTGACCTGAGATTTTCAAAATTCAAAATAGCGGATCCAATATGGCCGACGTAAATGCAAAAATTTACTTCATCGAGGTTAAATTGGGTACTTGGGAGTTTTCGAGATAATTGATTACGAATTCAAAATGACGGATCTAAAATGGCCGACCGAAATGTAAAAACAAGTCAGATTCACCCTAGATTTTAGTCGGCCATATTGGATCCGACATTTTGAATTTCGAAAATCTGTGGCCAGATTCGTAATCAGCGTCCTCGAAAACTCTCGAGTCATAAATTTCAGCTATTGTCAGCGTAAAGAAAAATGTATGCTTCAAAGGGTTAAATTCGCGTTTTCTGAATTGACCCTGCTAAAAAAGTCGGAAGAAATTCGTATAAAATGCAGAAATTTCCAGAAATTTGATTATTATATTCCTAATCAGTGATCAAATAACCCTTCTGTATTTTTTATTTTTAGAATCTGACATCAGATTCGTAATCAGTGACCACAAAAAACCAGAGTAACCCCAGATAACACATGATATTCTCCGTATATTTGAAATTCATACGAAAATCTCCTGTGAATATCCGTAATATTCTCCGAATATACTCAGAATATCATAAACAGCATATAAAAGTTCATATATCCTATATAGATTCTCAGAATATCCAAAATGGAATATTATATTTATTTCGAAATTCGTATATTAGCCGTATATCCCAAAGTCATCCTGGATTTCCTACACATACACGTTAAGTACGACGCAGCTATCGTATATTCTGTATATATTCTCAGAATATCGGAAACAGAATACAGCAGTCCCCGTCCTAAGCTATAAGTCGGTTCTTTCAAAATGGCGGAAGATTCTCCAAAGTTATAGCCTCTCGCTATCCCCACTAGTGTTGCCGTTTTGTCAATCAAGACAAGAAATGTACAAGACAAGAAAAAAGTCTTGCTAAGAACAATAAAGTTTCTTGCATTATCTTGTCTTGATTTGTTTCAAATTTCACACGAGAGAATTTGTCGAGAGTATCTACAGCTTCGTTAACAAGATAAGAAAGGATCGAGAACAAATGATTATTTCCAGCTGTCAGGATTTTAAACCACTATTGTAATACGAATTGATATTTTGAAGCTCGGTAAAAAATGAAACGTGCAATAGGAAGTACAGCACCTAGGGATCTTGAATTATCACAGGATCATAATAATTCTCTAAATGAAAATAATTCTGAAGACGGCGTTAAAAAATCTAGGTATTAATATAGCTCAGTAATTCATATCTATCGAGGTTAAATTCATTCACGTAACGAATCAAAGATTTCATTCACTATTGACGGCTGGACATCGATCGCGAATAAATCCTTCTATGGCATAACAGGGCATTTCATTGATAGTGAATGGAATTTACATTCCTTAGTAGTAGATTTTGTCCCTGCAAATGGTAGACATACGGGTTACGACATAGCTCATTTGTTTCACAATATGTTGCATAATAGTGGCCTGTTGAAAAAAGTTCAAGGATTAACAGTTGACAACGCATCCGCAAATACAAGCTTCCTCACAGAACTGAGCTTATTACTAAATTCTGAAGTGGACGATATTGATATTTTTGATCCAGAGAATAAGCACTATAGGTGTTTTGGGCATATATTAAACCTTGCAGCTGAGGATTTAATGAAAGTTTTAAGGGCTGATAATGAAGAGGAAATCGAGGAATCGGAATGTGAAGAGACTGATATAATGGAAAATGTTGATTCGTCATCAGTAATCAGTAAACTTCGATGTCTACTGAAAAAAATTAAATTTTCTGAGCAGCTCACAACGAAATTAAGATCCTGTTGTGAGACGGTTAATGTTCAAATGCTGTCAACACATATTGATGTATCAACGAGATGGAATTCGTCATATGACATGATGGTTAATGCCTTATCCATGCGTCAGGGTCTTAACTTACTCTGCGATAACAATAATGTATTGACATCATTTAGGATTTCTGATTTAGAATGGACACTGATCTCTGAAGTAACTAAAATATTACGACATTTTAAAAAATTAACATTATTTTCGGGAGAGAACTACGTCACCTTACCTATGGTATTAGTTGGATTCAATATGCTACTAGATAAAATTGAAAACATTGCTGCTAAACATAGAAATAAAAAACAACAGACATCGGCCGAAATGCAAATAACTGATCCGATATTAACAGCACGTGATAAATTGCTCAAGCATTACAATTTGTGCAATTGGATGTATTGTGTAGTGGTTATTTTGGATCCGCGTCAAAAACTCCATACTTTTATATCAACATCATGGGGGAAATCCCTGGAAACTGAAACATCCAAGCAGTTCGAAACTATATTTAAATCAAAATATTGTACGTCTATCAGCCAGGATGCAATTTTTGAAGATGAAATAGCCAGGCAAGAAACTGAAGACAGTGACGAAGACATTGATTTCAGTGTTATATTTCAATCGAAAAAAAGTCGTAGTAATGTTGATTACTGGAAATATGAATTGGAGATGTTGGGTTTTTAATAAAAACACCTGGATGCTGGTTTTAATAAACAATATATTTTGGATTTGGTTTTCTTCTATTTCACACGCTTCGCGTATCACGCCGAAGATCTGATTGATAAAGCTTGCGCCGGAGAAAATTATAAACTGTTGTTTGTTTACCACGTGACTCTTTGGCGGGAGATTCAAACGTATTCCTTACAGTATGTTTATGTTTATTCTATTGTACTTATTATTTTTAATAATCTAACACTCCCTCTTAGAATATACATAAACTTTTAAATTAACCTATTTTGGACTCCGATTTTTCTTCGTAATATTTCAAACCTGTTTTTAGCTAAGGGTTTTGTAAAGATATCCGCCAACTGGTTTTCACTACCTACATGCGATATACAGAACTCTTTGTTTTCAAATTTCTCACGTACAAAGTGGTATTTTACTTCTATATGTTTCGAACGTTTATGGTATTCCGGATTCTTTATTAACCGAATAGCTGACTGGTTGTCAACGTATAATATCGGGGTATCTAACCTATAGCCTACAATCTCGCTGAGCAATCGATTAGCCCATACAATTTCTTTTGTTACTTGACTAGCCGCTATGTATTCAGACTCCGTAGTTGACAGCGCGGTTACACTTTGTTTGTACGAGCCCCATATAACCGGACTTGAATTTATTTGGATTAAATATCCTGATGTGGATTTTCTTGAGACAGCGTCTCCTGCAAAATCCGCATCACTGAATGCTTCGAGCTTGATTTCCTTAACTTTGGCATCGAACACAATTCCATAATTTATTGTGCCTTTTATATATTTCAAAACTCGTTTAATAGCTTTCCAATGCATCAGACTGTGTTTCTCTACATACTTACTAAGTATTCCTACACTATACGCTAAGTCAGGCCTAGTTATCGTAGCTAAATACAGCAAGCTTCCAATTGCTTGTCGGTAGGGTACCGTATCTATGGACTTGACTTCACTTGTTTCGAACATGGATAGTTCTTGGTGATTGTCCATCGGTATAGCCACTGGATTAGCTTCGCTAACGTTGAACCTGGCTAACAACTTACTTGCGTATTGAGCTTGATTTATAAAAATAGATCTATCCGCGAGAAATCTAAACTGAATCCCTAAAAATGACTCTAATTCACTTACTTTTATTTCGAATTCCGCGTTTAACGTTTTTATTATGTCATCGATTAACTTAGAGTCTCTAGCAGCAATTAGTCCATCATCTACAAATACTGCGATTATCACTCTCTCACTGTTTTTTGTAGACACAAATACACACGGATCAGCTTTCGTTGGTTCGATGTTCATCTTCTTCAAGGATTTCACTAACCGCTCGTTCCAGCACCTGGGGGACTGTTTAAGTCCATACAAGCTTCGCTGAATTCTGCACACCTTTGCAGTTCCATCTTCAAAGCCCTCCGGTTGTCTCATAAATATCTCTTCTTCGAGGTTTCCGTGAAGAAAAGCTGTGGTCACATCAATCTGTTTAACGAATAGCTCCTCCGAGGCTATTATTGACAGAATCATCCTGATGGATTCGTGTCGTGCCACCGGGATAAACGTTTCGAAGTAATCGTACCCGAACTTCTGCTTGTGTCCCTGAACCACCAGGCGAGCTTTACGTCGATCCAATGTTCCATCTGCCTTAACTTTAGTTTTGAAGATCCATCTGTTTCCAAGGGGGCTTCTCCCTTGGGGTAGTTCCACCAATCTCCATGTTTGGTTTTTCTCATGAGCCTTCAGTTCTTCTGACATGGCTTGTTGCCAACCTGGAGCATCTGGTCCTTCAACGGCTTGTTTGAAGCTCAGTGGTTCATCGTAGACTGCGAGCAGTAGTTCGTCCTCTCTATCGGTTCTAGTGTCGAAGTCAATATATCGCAGAGGTGCTCGGAGTGACTGCCTATCACGGAGTCCATATCTCAGCTCCGGGTCATGTTCGGTAGCCATTTCGTAATTGTCTAGGCTTGAATTTTGAGAGCTCACCTGGGATTCTTCTCCCTCTGCCTCTTCTTGCGCCAATATATCTCCTCTCTCTTCTCTTTCTCCCTCCTCTTGCGCCAATACGTCTCCTCTTTCTTCTCCCTCTTTTTCTGTATTCGGTCTGCCAAGGGAAATGGTAAAAGATGGTTCACTGTCTCTTGCTGTGTGACTTTCTCGAGGTCGAAACACAACGTCCCTATATATTTCCACTCTATTGGACTCTTGAAACCAGATTCGATAGCCCTTTTTATTTTCATCGTGTCCGACGAAAATTCCCTTTTTTGCTTTGGCATCCCATTTTTTTCGGTTTTGGTCTGGGATGTGTGCGTAGGCAACGGTGCCAAATATCTGGAGGTTATCTATTTTTGGTTTTTTCTGAAACCACAGTTCGTAAGGAGTTTTTCCATTTTCCTGTGTAGGCCCTGTTCTGTTCAGCACATACGCTGCCATATTCACAGCTTCGGCCCAGAGGAAAGTTTGGAGTTTTCCAGCGGTGATCATTGTCCTGGCTGCTTCGGTGAGAATCCGGATTTCTCTCTCCGCCTTGCCATTTTGTTCCGGTGTGTAGGGTACTGACGTTTGGTGCCTGATGCCGTGCTGAAGACATAATTCCTTTATTATTTGATTTAAAAACTCCAATCCATTGTCCGTTCGTATAGTGTCGATCAGCTGTCCAGTTTCAGCTCGAACTCGTTTCACAAACTCCACTATACGTTGAGGCACTTCCGCTTTACTTTTCAGCATGACCACTTTCCTAAATTTGGAGTAGTCGTCCTTCATAACCAAGAAATATCTTGAACCTGCAATAGACTTCGGTTCCATGGGTCCACACAAGTCTGCGTGGATAATCTCTCCGAGTCTTGTAGTTTTTGTGGTGCTCTCCGGGAACGGTAGTTTGTGTGCCTTGCTTATTACACACGCCTCACAGAATGGGTCCTTACCTCTGCTCGAAATCCCTTCGGTTTTCAGGTACCTCCTAACCTGAGCAAAATTTTGATGCACCAGCTTCTCGTGCCAAGTTTGCAGCGACGTAATGTTGCTTGCACCAATGGTAGTTTGTTCCACCGCCATGCACGAATCAGGCTGCATCATAACCTTAAATTGCATTTGATACAAATTATTAACCCGAACACCGATTGCTACCACTTTGTCCTTTTTACGAATTTTACAAGTATAGTTCGTCGATTCTTCGACATATCCCTTGTCCAAAGTGGCCCCAAGAGAAAATAAATTATACCTTAGTCCTGGGACATACAAAACGTTTTCCAGGTATTTTGGATTCCATTTTTCTCCATCGTAGGCCAAAACATTTATTTTCCCAGATCCGAGCGCTGACAGTTGGGTTGCGTTTCCTAGGCGAACTTGCGACGAATGCTTGAATGGTTGATACGACTGGAACCAATTCCTGTTTCCAGACATGTGATTACTCGCCCCCGAGTCCATGTGCCACTCCTCCGCTGGAGATGATTTGTGTTCACTCTCAGGATCCTTTTTCACACTTATCAACGCGTCAGCGTGTTGATTCCATGACTGCTTACGCTGATTTGCACCACCTGTCATTGTCCCCTTTGAACGACACTCGTTTTTCCAGTGTCCTGGTTTACCGCACTTGAAACATTTCCCCGGCATCTTCTTTTCCATATTTGTTGGACGATTTACATTTCGACGATGATTGACCACCAACGCACATCCTGCTTGAGCACTTTCTTGACCATTTACTCTGGCTTCTTCCATGACCAACCTCGACGTCAGATTCGCCAAAGTGCGAGCATCCTCTTGGGTTGACTCCCATGCAGCCGCGAAGTGAGCGTATCCTGGGGGTAAATTCATGATAATTTTTGTGGCGATCATATTATCCGATAGGGCCTCGCCCATCCCTTTAAGTCGAACACTAATGTCGATGACCTTGGCAATATAATCGGCCATGCTATCACCCCCAACCTTGCTCAGTTTAAACCACTGCTGCTGCAGCATGTGTAGGCTTGTTGACGACTTATTTTCATATACCGCGTGAAGCTTGGTCCACATTTCATGTGCTGAATCGCAGTGCATAATGTGGAGAAGTACTTGCTCACCTGTGGTAGTGACGATACATTTTTGCGCCATTCCATCCCGTTTTACCCAGTCTTTTAACTTTTTGCGGTGTTCCTCCAAGGCCTCGGCGTCGTCTACTCCTGGTGGTTCCGGTTTCAACTCCGTTCCATTTGCAATTCCTAGCACTTCACTTGCGACCATAAGCACCCGAATTTGGAATTTCCACGACGGCCAGTTTTCGGCGCCAACGAGTTTCTTTATTTTTACCGTTTCCTGATCCATTTCGGCGTGTTCAGCGATTTTTCCGAGGTCGTCTCGCACTATCGCACGTGGCCGGCTAACCTCACTTTTCTCGTGTCCTTTTTACCACAATTTTTTGTTTATTTCCCAGAACGTTTTGCACAACGGCGTTCCTGGGCCCATAACCTGTTGGGTTTTTAATAAAAACACCTGGATGCTGGTTTTAATAAACAATATATTTTGGATTTGGTTTTCTTCTATTTCACACGCTTCGCGTATCACGCCGAAGATCTGATTGATAAAGCTTGCGCCGGAGAAAATTATAAACTGTTGTTTGTTTACCACGTGACTCTTTGGCGGGAGATTCAAACGTATTCCTTACAGTATGTTTATGTTTATTCTATTGTACTTATTATTTTTAATAATCCAACAGGAGACATATTTAACTTCACCTTGTGCTGATGAGCAACAGAATATTCTCTTATGGTGGAAATGCCACGAAAATAAATATCCACGTTTAAGCCGCATGGCAAAAGACTTTCTGGCGACACCTGCCACATCAGTACCTGCGGAAAGGTTATTTTCACGAGCATCGCTTGTGATCAGAAAACACCGAAACCGTTTGAATGCTGAATCAGCACGTACTTTGTTATGTTTAAATTCATGGGTTACATGCAAACTGCATTCAAAGATTGCAGCTACAATGCTCGATTAAGATATATATGTACAATTCTATAATGTAAATAAATAAACGATAAATGTTTAAACTAAATAATAAAGCAATTTTAATAAATAAATAATACTACGAAACTTCTCAAAATTTTCTTCCATGAAAGATGAAAAATAATTTCCTATGTAGTTATTTGATTCTGAACTTCTAATTCTTGTGCATTCACGCAAATTTATTCTAAATCATTTACAACATTTTAAAATATTTTATTCAATTCTATATTTTTAGTCAAGTTTCTTTGCTGCGTTGTGCGCAAAATCAGTTTTTGCGCAGTTTAATGCATGCAGAAATGGACATCTTTCGCACATGTTAGGAAAAATATTTGCCTTTAGCTCGGACAACAACCTTGCCCTTCACACACGAAACGTTTCTCGTAATTGTATCGAAATATAGTATTTTTGTAGATTAAGAAACATAAGTCAACACAATATATAACTAGATTATAATAGTAGTTTGCCATACAAGTGCGTAACAGCTCTTCTAGGAATGCTATGATTAAGGGCCGCACCGTAAAAGGTCCGCATTCATATACTTCCTACAAAGAAATATTCGCGCATACGTAAACAATATTTGTTATGCAATAGTGGCCAAAGTGCATTTAAAAAATGTCTAAATTATTTAAAGTCACACTTTATACAAAATACATTATATTTTCTAAACATTAATTATAAATATTTTTACCGTATTTGATAGATTATTCGTAAGTAGTTTATGCATGTAAAGTTTGTATAATTCAAATCTATTTTACTACTATTTCTATTCAATAATTTGGTATTCTTTATGTAACCTAAAAGAGCGCAAATCTCGTTAAACTTCTCGAATCGTAAGGATTGGAGACACACAAGATTTTGACAGATCACAACCTATATTTTCAAGACAAGAGCTAACGCAAGACAAGATGTCTTCTTGTGAGATTAAAATTTTTCTTGTTTTGGCCGGCAACACTAATCCCCACTTCCGTGATTCTGTTTATATCCGTGCAAGGAGTGCTTCTGGGTATGAGTGTCGGGGGGTGTGGTGGGGAAAGGAGAGTAGGAGATTGGTATAACTTTGGACGAGCAGCATACTTTGGATCACCTACAACTTTGGACGGTATAACTTATAGCGGGCCTACTGTATGACATGAGACGCATTAGCATCTTTCTCGCAAGTGGTAACAGCCGAGTCCGGCACGTATATAAGAATCAACCAGCCTGAGACAGACAAGTACATCGATGCCTGTCAGAAAGTCTGATGGTTTACTACCACGACAAAGATGGCTATAAAGAATTAAAATGCGAATAAAGGAAACTGTTGTTAATAAATAAAATTATGGAAGTGTTTCAAGAAACTTCGAAGTGAATAAACTTCACGAGGCCCAGTCTGAACGTGTACGTTTTGTATAAACCTCATTGTAAACAACTGGTGGAAGGGCTTGTAAATAAAAACACGCGGTTTGATCGGCCGACTAAAAAACGTATTAATTTATAGCGATCAACCGGTGACGATCCGATCGCGGCGCAGACTTCCTAACCTTCTCACGTTCCAGAACGTTCTCTCTCAACCCGATCGTCACTTTTTCACATCTTCGTTCGATCTTTCAAACTCTCGAACATTTAAATAGACTGCAACGTCGTTTTATATATCGATATCATACTATTCGAATTACAAATAATTGTATCGAGATCGTCACCATTTCGAAGGGCCTTTTACATAATTTACCTAACAGGCCTGCTTCATTTTGTGAGGTACCCCCATTCGGGTATGCAATGGCGTAGGGAAAACCACCTTTGTGGGAAAAAACCTACGCCGGGTACCGCAGTCGATAAAACATCGATTCTGTCCCTAACACTCATACTCTCAAGAGGTGAATAGTTATTTTCGTACGGTGGGCGTAAAGTACGATTTTACGCCTGAAGGCAATTCTCATGCCGGAGGGACGGCGAAGTGTATATATATATATATATATGCAAAAACTTGCTTTGTTTTAGTTTTTTAGAAGGAACTGAAATAAATACAGCTTTTGGCCTTGCAAATGGAACTGATGATTGTTCCTTGAGTTTTATATTTTCCGACTGTTTTTGTAATGTTGCGAAACCCTTTGAGGTTGTCGGCTTATTCAATAGATTCTGCACATCTATATAATTTGAAGGAAAATGATTATGTAGTATAATTATAAATATTCACTACTTATTAAATGTTATTAAATGTTTTAAATGTTAAAAGAACTTACTAACTGAGTTATTATATTTTGGGACTCCAGTAAAGGATCGCTTCACCGCTCCAATAGGTTTCTTCTGGGGAACGATATTTACATTTGACATATTGGATCCTTTCAGCGACATAATTCTTAACCTTTAATTGTAATCCTTTGTCCTTGTATTTATATCTACAGTCTATAATAATAATTTGATTTTATATAATAATTTGCAATATGTACATGTATAACAGTGTGAGCGTGTATATGTGCATTTTTATATAAAATTGTCTCAATAAGAATTTGTGTGAAGTAGGGAGAAAATATAAAAGCAATCTTCATAAGGAATTTGAAATCCCTTTTGTTGAATTTCGTCCACTGCCCGAACTTCTAAGTCCGACAGACATTTTACTTTGGACACACGTATTAATTGCGAGTCGCAAGGATAATCAGGCAGTGTTGACGAATCTATGAATCTGCGGCAAATAACGAATGGAATCAGTCCACGATAACAAATTTGATCAACAAGAATGATGTCTCCATTCCGGAAATAACAACAATTATTGAATTGTTTATCCGTAATAGTGAAGTTTTTGAATTTTATTGCAGAATGAGGTTCAATGTAATTTGCCATCAACACAGGGCCTTGTTTTGGTCCAATTATCGAGTAACCTATGTTCACTTTAATCATTTTTGGAGTGCTGAACTTGGCCCTTTCTACTAATTTGGGCTAAGGGATTTTCTCCTTTTCTTACGTCATTTTTCAAAGTTTGAAGGTAGTTTTCAAATGGGAATGCACTGAATGCATCAAGAGGGCCAAATTTGAGAACATCTGCAGCAATGTGGCATGCATTGTGCACATTAAATGTTAAGGTCTCTTCACCATATAAACTTGGCATATGTTCAACAAAATAATGTAATAAGGAGTCAGCATAGGCATTAATGCGTATGTATTCTTCAGGATCGCACAGAATTCTAAGAGCGTAATTTAAAACCAGGAAGTGAATGTATCGATGTTCAGATAAAAAGTTACAGAGAATAACGGGGCCTGTGTATAGACCAATGGTTCTAAACTCTGTGGCTTTCCAACGGCGTATTTCGTCAAAGCTTCGTGGCTTTCTTGAAATCTCTAATGGGACACATTTGACTAGTTCACGATGAGATTCACTCAATGACTGTACAATCTCCAATCCATATCGCGATTTGCCAAGCTCGTCTAAAGCGGCAATTAAAATCTTTTTAATAATTCCTAATAGGAATAGATGCATGTAATCAAGAGGAACTTGAGACACCATGCCAACACCTATGCCTTCTAAAGGACTCATTTCGTTTACATATTTATCAGGCAACTCATCGCGAAAGTTTTCGTCTGTCCTCAATGGTGCATCTCTATCAGGAAAAATCATTCGACCATTAAAGTGACTTCCTGGTTGAATGCATTTAGCACATCCAAAATAGGCGTTGTGCGGAGGATATACTGTTAACCAGTTTCGAGCAACTGCATCAGCGATAAGTGCTGAAAAGTGGACAGTGTAAACTGTATTATTAAATTGAAATCCATGAATATTTAATTGATTAAATTCGAGAAGAAAAGGTAATAAATATTCAGAAACATTGGGAGGCTTCGAATCCCCATGGTACGCTGCAACAAAGAATGGTTCGCCAAATTATCTTTTTTTTTTTTAAATTTTATTTCGATCTGAAATACTTGATTGATTTCTAAATTATTATTCAGAATACATTATTTTCTAAAATGCACAACAGCATGCCATTTGGCAGGTCAATGCGCCCAAAGCGGTCCAAAATGATCGTAGTTATATAACTGCTCCTTTTAGACGATTAAGAAGCGCAATTTTGCTGGAATTTTTCCAGGCATTTTTACAATTATTATTATTTATTATTATTCCCATATAATTGAATACAAAATTCCTTTGGGAGGTGGTACACATCCATAAAAAAAAATAAGTTCATATTTGGGCGTCATATATACAACAACATGTAACATAAAAATCATATAGCACAAATAGGACAAATATAAATAATAGCAGTCGCAACGCACGCATAGCGAAGGCTTACAAACTACCGGATCAATGACCAAGTAAAAATCTCTACGCTTAAAGATGCCGGTTACAAAAAAATATAGTAGCTTCGTCGCGATTTGATCCTCGGCGCAGATCAGAATGGCTACGAAATTTCCCTCTGAGCACCGTTCCAACCTATAGGAGCAAAGAACCCTATTCCAACACGAAGCGTAATGCGGACAGTCACAGAGTAAGTGAGAAAGTGTTTCTAATGCTCCTTGGTTACATAAGGAACACTGCTCACTGGGATCATATTAGCTGTCCTGATTTGCATCTTTACTCGCACAAACGCAAGGGGACAGCGCTCAGGATAGAAAAGTCTATAGCCCTCGGAAAGGCTTCTATAAAGCGGAATTTGCGGAGAATCTGAATCATAGTACTTTTTAAGGTCAAGTCGTCGTTGTACATGAGCAAAATCATAGCAGATCGCCTCGATACGCGACTCCCAGTAGTCCGCCGATAAGTCCACCCACAGGTCTTCATAAGAGGACGAGCTCATCACAAGTTTTAGATGCCGAAACCAATTAGGCGCGGAGGGATCCGAATTACGCGCACTGAGTTCCCACAACCTAATCAGTTCCATCCTTGGTAGACTAGTTGGTGGCTGTCTGAGAAGTCTGACCACAAATAACATCGTCCGACGAATTATTTCAACTGATATTGAATACAAACCCAGTTCTAAGCGCAGTAAGTAGCCCGGTACCGATCGAGAAAGACAAAATATCTTTTTAAAAAATTCTAATTGAATCGATTGTAACAGTTCTAGGTAACAGAGCGACCAGCAGGGGGCAGCATAAAGTAACGTAGAAACTATCGAGGCTTAATACAATTTAAGAGCCCCACCCCACGAGTCTGCTTTAATGGAAGCCATGGCAGCCAAGATAGAGGCAGTTGCCTGTCTAGCCCTGGCCGTCATGTTTTTCACAGCCTTTAACCATTTCGCCGAAGAAGAGACAACAATGCCCAAATACGAGTAGGTGGACACAACTTCAACCTGTCGACTGTCAAAGGTAAAGGTTTTAGAGGAAGAGTCCAACGGACCCCCTCTTCTGAAAACAACAATCTTGGTTTTAGCAATATTAACTTCAAGGCCATTTATTTGACAGTACATTCTAAGAACCTGAAGCTTTCACCTCAGGTCGGCAGGTGAATATGCAAATATTGCCAAGTCATCCGCGTATAGGAGCATCATCAGGTCGCAAGACAAAGTGTAATCGATACCCCTCAGACCCTTATCACGAAAGAATTTTACAATATCCGATAAACAAATAAGAAACAAAAGTGGGCTCAAAATCTCCCCCTGCAGGACTCCTTCTGTTACCGCGTACAACTCCGTCGCTCCTGCATCGGTTTGCATATAGACTTTCGCTGAGTCATATAACGCTATTAACATCCTTACCAACTTCGCGCTGATACCCAGACTAAAGAGCTTTTGCCATAGTTTTTCGTGCGGAATTGAATCGAACGCTCTGCGGAAATCCACAAAAAGCACATAGCATTTACTGGCCTTTTTTTTCTCAACATGATTTGCACGACTGCGTTGAGCGCGAAGATATTGTCCTCCGCAGAGCGTCCCCTTCTAAACCCCGCCTGTTCTTCTGGTAGAATAGAGTGAGTTAACAACCACTTCTCTAATCTCATAGCAAAAATCTGCGAGAACAGCTTAGTGATAGCATTTGAAATGGCTATGGATCTATAGTTGGAAGGATCCGTACGGTTGCCTTTCTTATGGAGCATGAATAGACTAGCAGTCATCCAACCTTCAGGGAACTTTTCTTTTATCATAATATCGTTAAACAAGGTTAAGATAAAATCAAACCAATTACCAAACAGATGCTTTAACAATTCCGCCGGAATACCATCCGGTCCTATTGCTTTTCCCGTTTTTAGTTTATTCATGCTCGTACAGAGCTCTTGTCGTGAAATCGGAGCATCAAGCTCTTCGACATGAGCACCGGAAAAAGAGATGGCAGGAAACGGTAACCTGGAATAGAGCGAGGCCAAATGTCTGTCCCACGTATCAAGTGAAACAGACGAACTACCGAAAGACACTCGTCTGTAACCCCGGATCGCAGACGAAAACCTACCAGCATCACTAATACCCGCGAAATCGTCCGCCACCATTTGTTGATATTTTTTCTTAGCAAGAGCAACCGTATTCTTGTAATATTTTTTGGCTTTAAAAAAATCTGCTTCAAAGAACGGGGCATAGTTATTTGTTCGCATGCGGGTTAGAGCACTATTCATATTTTTTTTTGCTTCCTTACATTTTACATCGAACCATCTAGGAGCCATTACAAAACCACGAGCCGGCACTGACTTACTCGACGATACCTTTAAGATGCCCGCGTCTTTAGCCAAATTTAGCAAACCCGTACAGAAAGTCGGAAACAGCTGGTCTGTCGTCATTTGATTAGAACTGTCCGAGTATTACCGAGTATTTAACGTCAACTCTTTAAAAGAAGCACAACCTACAGACGACCAGCTGATTCTACGGATTTCATTTCGCTGAATAAATAAACGCCTAACAGTCGAGGATGTCCAGGTCACAGAAAGAACGATCGTAGCAGGGAAATGATCCGAGCAACTGCTATCGGTTCCAATAAAAAAGTCTTTGACAAGATGCAAATAACTGCCAGAGACCCAAACCAAATCGACCACGCTTCGTCCTCTGTTATCGAAGTAACTATACTGGGCAGGCGAATCGCTAACCGAACGACCATTTATTAGGACAAGATTGTTGTCATGCATGAATTCATACAGAGCAGTACCACGCGTATTTGATCTATGATCAACAGAAGACCTAATCATGTCCAGCTGAGTATCAACAAAAATGTCCGGACAGTTGTTTTCTAAATCTAGGTCACCCAGCCATGCGTTGAAATCGCCGCCAAGAATAAAAATACTGGAGGGGATTTGAGCATAGAAATTATCAAGATAACGATTTTTAGCCATATTCCGTGTAAGGATAAATGTGTGCTTCAAAGAGTTAAGTTCTAAATTTGATAAATTTTATTTGAAACTTAAATCTATATTTACATATGACTATTATATCGCCTGCAGAGTCTGCATACAGAATTAGTGCACCGGCGCGTGTTTTTACATAGTTTTTTGCTTCTTCTTTCAACTGCATCTTCTTCGTTCGTATCCATTTCATTTAAATATATGCAATCGGGTTCAATGTGCCTCTTACAATAACTGTAGAGTTCCGATTTAACTGAGAATGTTATGTTTCTCAAACAGTGTAAGCACATGTTACGAACGTTGTCAGATTCCATTAATATGTTTTCCGCTACTATTTATCGGAATGAAACAGGATGAAACTTTCAATTGAATGGTTTATTTTGCACAATGCATTCAATGTAATGTAAAACAAATAAGCCACAGTTAGACCCATCGCTCAATGGTTGGTATGGTCTATTTGGTTGATCTTCTTTCCATTGCATTTTCCTCAAGGAGCTTAATGTTGATTGTTTACTACAGTCGTTAAAATATTTGTCTACTGCCGACATTACTCGGTTTTTGTTATTAGTGCGTTCATAGAGGTCTAATAACGCTGCTGTCTGTTTTTCTGTGTTTAGAAATAATAATAAATGTTTCAACTTCATCTTTAAGTTGTACATCGTAATTTTCTGATTTCGACGTTTATTTCAGGAATTACCTATGACTGTTCACCCAATATCGGTTGGTATATAAAGGACGTCGTTAATTCATTCGCTCACCTGATTTCGCATGTAAGAATCTAAGATGAGTCCATCCAGCAATCGCATCGGTTCGTACAAACGGCGCTACCGAATTCCCTAGCGTTTATTTTGATTAGCGGAAATATGGTGTCGACATTGGGGAGTAAGGAATAAACGCAATTTTTATTTTCGTCGATCTGGATCCCATATAGTATTCAATACTGTCAATGACACCATTTTGTAATTTGTCTAGTTCTGATCTGTCATTCATAGGTATTGTAAGGGACGCTTTCAGTGCGTTACTAATATTTTCGTCGGCTGTAATTGTGTGCAAGTTTTTAGAGGACAAGCTTTTTGGCGAAGTTTTTGGCAAGCTTACCTTGTTGTGACTTTTTTTATTTCTAATTTCCGTAAATTTCATCTTTTCTTATTCTTCTACATTTTCTTTGTTCAACTTTTGACTTATTTTTCCTCCTACTTGAATAATTTCTTCTCCTTCCATATATACATTTCTTCTCTTCTTAGGTTGCAGACTTGAGATGTCCTTCTTGTTCGACCCCATTTTTCATATTCAAATGGATTTGAGGCTGCTTCCGGAAACAATGGATAATTTTTTATTTTTATATTGGTTTTTGTATTTTTCCCGCACAATAAATTTTCTTGCACCAGGCATACATTGTTTTGTTGTATCAATCGGTAGCATTCTCCAACACTGCTATTTTTTCGTCCGCCCAGTATTTTCTTTTTGTATATGTTCATGTGACATTCCACATATACCTTTGTGGCTCGGGATATAGTCGGATCAATTAAGTCAAACAACATCCCGGTCCAGAACGGACAATACGGCATGAACATCTTAACGATATACTCTATATATTTCGGAGCGAAATGCTTATTTGTGATGGACTGTTCATCTTCAACTGTTACGTTCTACGTAACGGACTTAGATTAGCTATTTTCGAATTGTCGAACATATTATTTTTATTATTTTTATTCTTAATACATTTTTTGAAATAATATTTCGCTGAACAATCTTCATAATATTTTTTTTTAGAATAAAACTTTTCCTTTTTCAAAATCCTACAAGAAACTTTCGAAACGTACACATGGCCCACGAGAGTCAGACCCCATTCAGAAAAGATATAAAACGATTAGATTGGGAAAAATGAACAACTGCTTATACACGGTGTACTGGAAAAACCCAACCGACTACGATATGCTTTTCCTTATTTTACATTACAAATTCGATAAACAATATTAAGCTTTACCAAATTGATAAATAAAGTTACAAACAATCATTTTCTCCTTCACCTTTCCCTTTACGTTTTTCAATTTTTACAGCCCGCTGTTCTCATTACCGCCCGCCACTCGTTACCGCCGGCCTGTAAGGTGGCATTTTTGTCGACAGGTGTGACAAAAGGTATCGTGTGTACCACAGGCGGAAATGCATTACACGCTCGGGCGATGCTGAGTCTCTCGTCTACGGCATGACTCGGCTCGCCTCGTCTTCGCCTACGACTCGAGCTGCAGTACCGCCCGCGCCGTAATACATGCCTTTCCGCCCTAGATACACAATATACCTACTATTTTTTAACGACGTGCGCTATGTGCTTTGCGCACTGTTTTCAGTGTGCAAAGTAAAACAGTGTGCTAAGTAAGCACTTAGCGCACGCTAATGTACAGTGCGTGAATGTTCTACTTTGCGCACGCAAAACCGAGCCGAAGGCGAGGATGGCATTCACATTCGCACAAAAAACATTTTTCCACATGTGCCGTACGATATTTTATGTTACAAGCGTGGGGAAAATGCGTCCGAAAAAAGTCGAGAATGTGAAAAACCGCATTTTTCACACGGAGTAACATAAAAGTATTTTTTCAACTGAGTGCGCGAAGTTCAATTTTGCGAAATGCAGTGCGCAAATGGGGTACTTTGCGCACTCAAATCAGTGCGCGAAATAATTTTATGAAAAATTACGCAATGGATCGATAATGTAACTCCTCTCACTTTATTGCTGAAAGACTATTACGTATGTATGACCTTCTTTCTTTCGCTTCGATACATGCCCGAGCGCATTAAAAACAATCTGCGGTTCCCGGAAAACGTAAATAACGTTTACAATAACAAAACGGATTCATTAATGTATGCACACACACACACTCAATTGTTATTGTTCGTTTTGCAGACAGTCTTATTCTGATACTTATTTATTCAATAAGTATAATAAGTACAGTCAATTACTAACATAAAATGACATATCTAATACTTAATAATAAATGTATACTTTTCATATGAATTTGACAAGTTCTAGAAATATATTATTTCATTTCATAATGTTTGTTTATTTTATTGGGAGGCTTCGTCCCCCAAACCCCCTTTCCCCGCCCCTGCCACCCATTCCTCTACTTATAATACTTTGCGCACACGTTAAAAAATAGTATACGATACACGTGCGTTCAGGGGATTCCCTCACTCGCGCTCTTGTCAATTTCTTCCTCTATAATAAACGATACACAAAATAACTATATTGAATTACAGAGGATATATATAAAAGTTAAAGGATTGAATGTTGAATATTGCCCAAAAAATGGAAAAGAATTATATTAATTTATGCATTATTAATTTTAATCATTCAAATTACACGCAGATTAATATAATTTTAAACAATAGAGCGCAGTTTAAAAAATATTTCTCACCTTTATGGTAAGTTTAGCTCCAATCTTTATTTCTAGGTTAGGTTACTTTCTTCGTTTATAAATTAAATGAGAATTTTCATTAAATAATGTAATTTGAGATCGTATAAAGGGAGAATTAAATTGATTGAATCACATCTTGATTTGTTGGGTATAACTTAATAATATGTTTTTTATCTGCATACTAACCTTCGAAATCTGCATGGTATTTTTCCAAACCCCAGCTGGACAATTTTTGTTTCACCCAAACGTCCATTATTGGTTTTTATATGAATTACTTATCAAGATTTTGCGTCTCAAGCCTCTCATGTGAATAATGTTGCGTGAAAATGCAGCTTGGCATAGTTGGCGTTTGGTCGAGAACGTCGAGAACAACAAGTGCAGACTACATGCACAAAACATATAAATATATATTGTTATGGGTTTTGGGTTCATTGAACATTGCTTTTTTCCGACAGTTTTTCCTGTTCCCGGTTAGCCAAAAGTGAACTACACAAATGTTGGTGTGGACTCTCGAGTATTTTTTTATTTGGTAGCAGTTAATGTTCTCCAACAGCAATCTGGTATTGCTGTCACCAATGTTGTCGCAACGTGCATAATGGACATTTGACGCCAGCACCTACACGTTTTGTTCCTGTTACGATCTTGTTAATCGGTTGGTAGCAAACGAGTAATATTTCTATTTTAGCCAAAAGTCTGGTTACTGCACCATTATGTTTAGGGGCCATAACAATTTCATTAGTTCTCTCAGCCTGTATACGTTTCTAAACATTTATATTGCTGTACGCCCCAAATTTTTTTCAGTGTACTCGTAATTTAGTGGATCATTTAAAATATAAAAAAAAATATTGGCCATTTCCAGAAAAACATTATTTTATACTCAAAAACTTTTTTTTTTTTAATTTTTCTTTTAAACTGACTCACAGCTCCAGTAATTTTTACTCGATATTAAAGTTTCTTCTTTATTCAGAACAGGAAGGATATATCTTTGCCACGCTGTGTTATTTACAGCACGGAAAAAATCTTCAGAGGATACGGTCAGAAATATGGTTACTTCTGGTAAAAATATGGCTGGATTTATCGTATTATGGCTGGAGTAACCATATTGCTGGCTGTACCTTCTGTACATTTCTTTCCGTGATCGACATATTAAAGTCTCACAAACATCCAAACGAATATATCTTAAAAATTTTCATTTTTATTCAATTTTTTCATCGTTGACAACAATTTTACGACATTATTTGATCTCGAATATTATTTTCGTTGCCATATCTTGAAAGTATATGTAATTCCGATTAAAATAGCCTATTTGTTTACTTGAATTGGTTAAAATTTGCCTGGGATACGGGATTTTACGATTTTTTATATTTTAAGCAAAATTTGAATATAGTGAAACGTTGAATCGTTGCCAATATTATGCACAATATCACGTAATAACAAAAATGTAAGTACTTTTTAAAATGTTTACTGTTATTTGTTTCGCGTTTAAGTGACCAAGCATAATTAACAGTTCGCAAGCATATTGATGGAGCTTTTTACCTTGAAAACGGGGTTCGAAAGCTACTAATTCCTGATGGAATCTTTCACCCTGTTCGTCACTGAGTTGGTCAAGATTTTCGGGAAAAAAATGATCGACATGTTGCAATTCATTGTTATTACTTAAAAAAATTATCGCACAATGAAATAAAACTAATCCAACCTCGTCTTTCTAGGGCTTCCAGTTTATTTGGAAATTCCTTATCCTGCATTATTTTTCGAATTTGGGGTCCAACAAAGATTCCTAAAATTATTACAGAAAAACTTTTTCAACGGATTTGAACGGCACTGCTGTTTCCTATATATGTATACAGTGGGACTATCAGACACGAGCTATGCATGTTTTTGTGTACAAACAGAGGCTACAATATGTCATCTGTTACATCCTAACGAAAATCGTAAATAGGTCATGCCATGAAACGCCGGCTTTTCTCCATCGATAAAAATAGAACAGATAAGAAAGGAACAAAGACGTTTTCTAAAAGAAAGATATTAGTGCACAAAACTAAAATGAACATTAATAATGAACATTAAGTGAACCTAGTGATTAGTGAATAGCGTTAAGAACTAGATCATAAACTTAAGTTAAGAATAAAAATGAAATATGATTAAATAATACTCAAAACAATAATTAATTTTTGTTTCAAACTAAACCAAACTATTAAGTGTTTGGACTTTTTTTAACGCTAAATTCATCACTTGAGAGTTTTATGGCCTACCCAATAAAACTACTGCACTCGGCGGAAATTCATTTTTAACGAATAGGAAAATTTAAAAGATAGACTTCCGCTAGAAAACTCTTGCCGCCAAAAGTTTTTAACCAATAAGATATGTATTTCCTATCTCATCTTCTCTTTTCGTCCAACGCATGCAAGTATAAGTAAAAATTCTGTATAAATGCAGCCTCCTCGAACCAGATCTTTACTGCACTTTAAACGCTACCCAGCGGTTGAGGGACAGTGACGACTTTAGACGCTAACCAGCGGTTGAGGTCGTTCCTAAATCAATCCTAAATATTCCTTTTCCCGAATAGCAAGTAAGTAAAAAGAGAAATAAAATAAATATATTTATATATATAAAAAATGTTTTATTCACAATCTCCCTTCCCTACAGTTAATTCCCCTCGACCCGCTATCCCTATAAATCCTCTCTAATAGCCGATGATGACGAAACGAGCAAAAAGGGATATGATATCCACAAAATTAATCAATTACTGATTAAATAAAAGCTCAATACTGAGGTTATTTTCCCCTTCCTTCCACTCATGATCATAGGCCAGCTCCCAGGTAAAGGGCTTAAGTGCCTTGACCAAAAAAATGGCCAACTAAATATGTTCCAGATCTGCTTCTCAGATTTGGGATATAACACATCTTTTGGCGAAATCGAAATATTGGCCGAAAGAATGAAAATATGAAATCTTAACTAAACACCCAAATTTTGCGTGAAATTACAAAAATTGTAACATCCAGTCATGAGGGTCAATTTTTAACCAATTCAAATAGACAAATAGGTCATTTTAATCGAAATTACGTATACTTTCGTTTAAATCTTTGTGAGTCTTTAAGATACCGATGTAAATAATATAGCGTTGAAAAAAACATATCCTTCCTGTTTCCTAATAACGAAGAAATTTTAAAATCGAGTAAAAATTAATGAATCTGTGAATTACTTTTAAAAAAAAATGTAAAAAAACGTTTTTAAGTATAAAATGAGTTTTGGGGGTGTATGAAAATTAACAAACATCATTTTCCTCAGTTTTTCACGTCCGACAAGATCTATCATGCCCCGTTAAAAGTATATTTTCACTGACACACCGTGTTATTCTTACTTATGTTTTCGAGGTTGTTGATTCCGAATCCGATATTAATTTTTCGAAATTCAAAATGACAGATCCAACATAACAAGCAATATTTTTAAAACTTAAGTAAAGTTCATGAGGATCAATACTCGGTGATTTTCGAGGTCGCTGATTACGAATCTTTTGTTTTTCAACGGTCAAGTGGCGGATCCAATAGGGCAGACAAATTTTTCAAAAATGAAACAACCTGTATTTGAATAGTCCTACATACTGCACAAGGTTTTGAAATTTTGTCGCCATATTGGCTTTGTCATTTTGAATTTCGAAAAACTGACATCAGATTCGCAATCAGCGATTCCGAAAACTATGGGTGTAGCGTACACTTTTTCATTTGCATTTACAAAAATGCATCGTCTCAAAAATGAAAAAACGGGATTTTTTTTTCAGAGTATCTTATTGTATGAACGAGCATTAAAATTAAAAACTGTGAGAGCTACTGATGGTAGAAAGTAGCTGTCGAGGAAAAAGTGATGAATCGAGTGGCTAATATCGGGGGTGACCAGTATTCAGAAGGCTAATATTGGGAAGTGCTGTATCTAAATAGATCTTTTAATAAAAAATGAGCACTGAGGTAATAAACACACTTATATGAGTAATTCCGCGAAACTTTTAAAATTCGAGGTACCGTGTTGTAACGTTTCAATTTAAGGGATGCAATGATTTAAAAATTGTTTAATACGGTTAAATTGAGTTAAAAGAACAATATTCTATTACCAGAAATCGACCATAAGTCGTTAGAGTCATGCGTGATTACGAAAACATTCGAAATGAACTAAATTCTCAGGTGGTACCAAGAGAAATTCTTATCTGTTTAATGTAATAAAAAAAATGCATATTGTCCAAAGGATTCGAAAATGGAGTAAATTGTTCCTCTTACTCTATATTTTCAAAAACTGAAGGTTATATGCATGTGTCTACCATGCACGACGTACTATAAACAAATATGTGGGAGTAACTCGATTTTCATGAAAATGGTTAATTTTTGGAAAAAGCAATTTTAAAAAAATGACTTTCATGATCCGCAATATGTGAAAACGGAATATTACTTAGGACAGTTTAACGAATGAAATAGTCCCGGTCCCATAAGTGTGCGACTCATGCTAATTATTGATTGGCTGCTTTAAATATCACTATCTCTAGCGTATTTTGGTTTTAAAAATTACTTTTTTGCTTGTCACACTCAAAAGGTAGAGAAATAATCACTTTTTTTTACTATGTTCCTTACATCTCAGTTATGAAATGATATAAAAAAAATATGTCAACTTTGAATTCAAAGCTTATCATAAAAAAAATTCATGTCCATTATTTTGAAAATTTATCAACTTGATTTCATTTTTTGTTAGCACACAATTTCAATTAAAAAATAACATTTTCATCGTACTTAACATTTTTACAACTTACATTCAGACTCTTGAAGAAGAGACTATAGTTTGTGTACACTCTAAAATTGTTGGAGTGAAGTGTACTCCATAGGAGTGAAATGGAGTGAAATGCATACCAAAAGAATAAAGTGTTTACTTTTTTGGAGTGGACTCCAACAATTTTAGTGAGTGTGTGTTTTGTGCGTTTGTGTGTGTGTGTGTGTGTGTGTGTGTGCGTGCGTGCGTGTGTGTGTGAGCGTGTGTGTGTGTCTGTGTGTGTGTATTTGTGTGTGTGTGTGTGTGTGTGTGTGTGTGTGTGTAATTTACATAATATTTACATGTAGGTTTAGTTATTATTTACTTCAGAAAATTACTAATAAAGGTTAATTTGTTTAATTTTATATTGTAGAAAATAAAAAATATTTTCTTGACTATGTGAAATATATCGTAAAATGGTGTATTAAATGCCAATAACGGAGTATTAAACGTCAGTGGTATCAAAGATAACAAATGACGTTAAAATGCGCCAAACGTCATTGTCATTAATAGTCAACGTTGCCAGTTTTCAAATTCACAATCCCTCAGGGAAACATAATAACAATTGTCGGTAATGCAGATTCAAAGACAAAATATAGTTCTGTCGTTTAACGTCGTGCATAAAATAATATTTTGTAATTGCTTGCGTAGTATGGGTTCGCATTTAAAAAAAAAGTTGACCTTTAAATGACCTTAAAGGGAAAGCCCAAGGTCGAGGAAAAGGTCATTTTCGGAGTACTACTTGAATGATAATTCAGATCTGTCATTAATCCTTTTTCCAATAGCCACTTATTTTGCAAGATTTTCTTGCAAATGTAATTTTAGCCTTATTTGACTTCTAGAGGTCACGTTGACCTTGAACCTCGAAGCTTATTTTAATGTAAAATTTTACGCTATTTCGAATCCCGACCTCAAAAGTATAGGTTCGCATTAAAAAAACAGTTTGACCTTCAAATAACCTTGAAGGAGGGGTCCAAAGTCGAGGAAAAGATAATTTTCGAAGTACTACTTAAATGATATTTCAGACCTGTCATTAATCCTTTTTCTAATAGCCACTTGTTCTGCAAGACTTTCTTGCAAACGTAATTTTAGCGTTATTTGACCTTTAGAGGTCACGTTGACCTTGAACTTCGAGACATATTTTAACGTAAGATTTTACGCTCTTTCGATTCCCGACATCAAAAGTATGGGTTCGTATTTAAAAAAAAGAAGTTGACCTTCAAATGATCTTGAAGGTTAGGTCCAAGGTCAAATCCAAGGTCATCACTGGATTCCTCGTTGAATGTTACATAAGACTTGACCTTAATATTTTTTTTTCATCACCTACCCACTTAGATTTTCTGGGGTTTCCATACTTTTTCCTCACCCTGTATATATATTTGCATTTATAAAAAATGCATCGTGTTAAAAATGGAAAACGGGCCTTTTTTAGTCCTTTCTTATGTGTATAGAAGTAGAAAAAACAAATTTTGCATGTGTGCCTTAAATTTTAATTTTTGAATTTTCTCGAACTCGAATTTTAAAAGTTCCACGGAATTACTCATATACGTCACTATTAACCGTTTTAGTCCCACCTACATGCTATTAACTTTTCAACGTTTATGAGCAATTCCCTATCGATTTCGTTAAGGATTTTTGTTCCTGGCCTTCCTAAGACTCCAATAAATGTTAACAAACAATAATATTGCACAATTATTTAAAATAATTATTGATATAAACAAATTACTTTTAAAAAAAGCATAAATTTCAGAATAAATTCATGCTAGGATGAAGCAATATCATTTTGCGATATTTGGTATATCCGGTGTTAGATTTTCAAAATTCAAAATGGCGAATCCAATATGGCCGACCAAACATTTAAAAAAATGGTCACGTTTTATCATATTTGGTATGTAGAGATTTTCGAGGTTGCTGATAACGAATCCGGTGTTAGATTTTCAAAATTCAAAATGGCGGATCCAATATGGCCGACCAGACATTTGGAAATTTGTAATTTTGTCTGATATTTGGTATATAGGGGTTTTCGAGGATACTGATTACGAATCCGGTGTTAGATTTTCAAAATTCAAAATGGCGGATCCAATATGGCCGACCAAACATTTAAAAAAATGGTCACGTTTTATCATATTTGGTGTATAGAGGTTTTCGAGGTTGCCGATAACGAATCCGGTGTTAGATTTTCAAAATTCAAAATGGCGGATCCAATATGGCCGACCAAAAATTTGAAAAAACGGTCATGCTGTCTCATATTTGGTATATAGAGGGTTTGAAGTAGTTGGTGACGTATCGGATGTTAAGTTTTCGAAATTGAAAATGGCCGAGCTGATGTGGTAGATGAAAAATAAAACAAAATATATTTTATCAGAAATTTGATCTTTGAAGGTTTTGAAGTATTTGATCACAAACAATTGAAATATTCTAGATTTCTATGAAAATGCTTGTGAATTTCTATCTTTCATAATTATAATTTAATTTAATACTTTTTTTTTATTGTATATTTGCAAATTTTATTGGCAACAGCTCTCAGTCAAAACCAGAGACACTAACAAGGACGTGACTGATGAGGTCTCCATTTTTTTTTTGTATTTTTAAGAATTTTATTATTTTTTTTTATATTTTTAAGATTATTTAAGGAAAAATTCGTGACTGAAAGGGTTAATGAAGACAAAACCAACCTTGATTATGCTTGCTTTTGAATTGTTCAAACCCAACGTGGCGATGTATCTCGATGTATGCTGGAGCTAAATGTAAAAATTAAATAGATAAATGCATTTCAATTACGTTCAGTGACATTTATTTGCAAATATGAATTAGATATACAAAAAAAAAAACACTATCGATGGATATCGACGACGGTTAAAATGTTCATGCCTTAAATGGAAGCATGTCCCTCATCGGCAGTTTGTTTGGCAATTGATACCACACTATTGTGTCAGTGGTCTTAACGGTAATGACTCGTGCCGCGAGGCGATGCGCGAAACAAAACGAGGTATGCGATTGTATGACTCGATTTTCCCGATTTCAAAATAATGATTCGTTTTACACGGTGAAAAATACTTTGTTAAAAAATTCTTAAACATCCGTTATACATCATATAAATGGTAATAATAATAATAATGTTATGAATAATATATCTTTAAAGCCATCTCTTCGCGTCTCGACAACGGTCGAAGCGACTGGGCAAATCTAAACAATATACCCAATGACGCTAACCAAAAAAAAAAAACACAAACGGAAGTAATGCATTCATTTAAAAACATAGATTCGTCGTTAAATTGGATGCATCATCCCGTAACAAACAAAATGGGTAAATAATTCTGAACTCGATCGTTGCCGCGACTCGAATGAGAGAAATGCGCTTACAAAAAAGATTTAGCAGCGACTGAATCGTCCACATCATATACGATTATCATAAAGAATCGATAATTATACTAGTTTTAGTGATGAGGTTCGCGTGTCGTCATGCTTCGAGAGCAAGATCTCGAACACTCTTTTATAATACACTTGCTTTAAGGACGACCTGCCTTCGTTCGAGTCGCGACTTCTCACATTTCCATGAAAATCAGCAAGCGTGAGAAGTCGAAATCTAGAGTTGGTCGTTCAAGAAGGTAAAAAACCCCCGAGAATGTTAGAATTACATCCGTTGCATTTCGAAAAGTTTTTTTTTTGGTTTTAAAAGCTGTCGGAACGCAACGGCAAAGTCACAACCCACCTCGGAACGTGACATGATTCGTTAACTGTTTTAGTATTAGTTTCGACAAGTCTGTACATATCCTACAAAAAATGACACAAAGTTGCAATTAGCCGAGTCGCTGGCCGAAACTAAATCACCGACGCTTAAGTTGATTAAGACGGCTTGAACACTTGGGTAATATTCCAAATCTGCACATCGATCGGACACTGAATTTCGCAGCGAATAGAAAAAGTCACGGCGCCATTTCGTCGTTCGGAAGAACGAAACAAAACTTTCACAATGAGTTGCGTTCGCTAAAAAAAACAGACATGATCTATCTTAAACCTAATGGCACTCGGCCATCGAAAGCTTTCGTTTATAAAAACTGATTTCTTGATTTGTCGAAGCGCGCTTCGGCCTCATGTTTCGGTAAAGTCCAGTCTTAGAGATTTTTGCCGCCAAAATCGCCGGCTCACATTGCGGATTAAAAAAGAGAAATATTGTAAAAAGTAACCGTCGTTAAATGATTCGTCTGATTGCGTTTCGTAGGCCTTCGATGAGAATGCTTTTATCTCGAGGCAGCACCGCTGCTCGTCAAGTGTATTCAATTTCTTACCTAATGTATGCAGTTTCGTTAAGTGTGTGAAAAAAAAAAAGAAAAAAAAAAGATGAAGAATCTATGCGTAGCAGCTGGACGCCGATTTTCGATGCCGCTCGAAAGCCACCGTTTAAATTATTTATAAAATCTCTCCCTGAGACTCGAGGGCAGATCAACAGTGTTCAGCCGCTAAGCCAAAGATACTAAATGATCTGAAGCTAGAACGGGACCGGCCATTAACCTATCTCGATCATTTCTGTATCGTCCATGTTCGATCCAACACCGTTGTGCCTATAAAATGTTAATTGCGTCAGAAAGTTTACGTCTAGCGTGGCGAAATTATGTCATTTCTCTCAGAACTCAAGGGCTGGAGTCTTCGGTAGAAAATCAATAACCTCTCGTGGCTCACCTGTGATTCTGAGAGTTATGCAACGGAAAATGATTCGCCCTTGGCGAAAATCCGCGCATGTGACCCTTGTGGGGGCTTCTCGCGTTTATCACTCGCGGCTGCGAGTACATATCTTCCAGGATGCTTGGAGCTACGTACGTGAATCCCTGCAGGTACAAAAAAAGTTTTGTTTTACAAAAAAGTAAATATCAAAGCTTGTATTTTATTTTCGTCATACGTACTTGGAAAACTCGATTTGCTGACTCGCTTAACGTGCATTCGGCAGGCGAGTCTATTGGCGCGGAGCTCGTAAATTTCTTATCGAATTGCGAAACGTCATCTTCGCTGGTAAGCGTTGGTCTGAACGGTGGCTCTTGCTTGCGATTTATGACGTCATCCCAATTGATATGCTTGAAGAACTGATGGCCCTTCACTTGTTCAGCGTCGGAAGGCGCTGATCCCAAGCGCTGCACTGCTTGTCTCTGTTTTTTTTAAATAATTTTAATATCGTTCAAACCAAACTTTTTATATTTTCATATTTTTCTAACTTACCTTCAATAATTTTCTTATAAGATCTCGAGCATCGGGAGTTAAGTATTGCGGCATGATCAACCGTCCGCGCAAAATCTTGTCCATTGTCTTTCTTCTATTATCCGACGTAAATGGAGGCTAATAAAATTAATTCATTATTTTTATGCTGTTAATGAATTCAACTAAATGTCGAACAAATTTTTTGTTCGTGATAAAAAATTCGCGTGCAGATATTTCATATTTTTGTGTTTATGATAATCAATAAAGTGACAGATTTTCAACATTCAAAATGGGGGATGCCAAAGTGCAGATTAAAATTACAGTAAATTAATTCTGTACTTTATCACTTACAGAAAATACTTACAGCATCTATGAAGATTTAAATTTCATCCAAACAACGACAAAATGTTTGTTCGTAGTAAAAACTATTTCCATAAATAAATAAGTGTTAAAATTTCTCGGCCTTAGTTTTAAAATATATATAAACAATAAAATTCTTGATTATAAATGGCCACTATATAAATGTAAATGGAAAATATTCATTTCTTCTATGTATTGTTTACACCCGTAGATAAATAAAAGTAAACATAAACAAAGGAAGAGGATACTTGTTGATCGACACCATAAAAAAAAACAATAAATATTTCCATAAATATCCAACCTTACTATGAAAAAAAATTTGCAATAACAAATGTTAAGAGTTTTATTTTCCTTGCTGCACTAATAATTTCAACATTTCGATCCACAATCTTGAATTCCCCATTTTAAATTTTGAAAATCTGATGTCGGATTCCAAAGATACAAATAAATGTCTGATTTATTTTTTGTAAAGTCAGAATTTCAAAATTAAAAATGGCGATTTCTATAGGATGGACACACGATTTCTATATGAAGTTGGCCGATTTCGCACGCGTTGCTAAAATTCTAGAGTTCAAAACATTTTTGTTTTTAGATAATTTTATATCTTTCATTTAAAAAATCAACGCTAAACCCTAAATGAAATCTAAAAGAGAAAATCTAAAAAATATTCTGCAAAAAAGGAAATAGAATTAAATCTAAATAGTCCTAATTAACCCATTAACGTCCAAGTTAACGAGATTTTTAGCTGATGTTCAAAGTTTTCTTGCAAATCGAAAAATGAAAATATCATAATGAAACGAACTTATTTTACTATTTTTAAGTATGCTCTAGCGATTTATGGGGTCAAAATTGCATTTCCATGCTACAGAAAAACAATATGGCGGATTTTATCTAAAAAAGTACAGAAAAATTAAAAGACTTTTGTTTTGGAAAATTTTGTACAAATGGATAATGGATGGTGATCCATTTCAAACTATGGACAAACGTGGACAAATAAGTTGCAGTTTAGGGGAAAATCTTTTTTAGTGAGATTCATTCAGTTTATCCTATTAAAAATGGCAGAAAAGTGTGAACATTTCTAAAAATAGGTGTCTTTCCTAAATATTTCTGAAATAAATCGATATTAATCAAAATTGTTGTCTTAAAATGTAAAATTTCGATTTATTAAACATTCATGGTCACTTTTTAATATATTTGACGATGTTAAAAATGGCAGATTCAATGTGGCAGCTGTGGAAATAAAAAAAGTAATGGCATTTTTCACATGCCTCGTCGGTAAATGTTTCGGTGCTTTGTTTTATTACATTTCTTTATGTTTAGAATTATATTGAATTGAAATGCAATTAGAAATTTTCAAAATCCAAAATGGCCAAATTTTACATTTTAAGACAAAAATTGTTATTAAAGTTGATTTATTTCAGAAATATTTAGAAAAAACTTGTGTTTTTAGAAATTTTCACACTTTTCCGACATTTTTTATAGGATAAACTGATTGGAGATAATTAAAAAAAATGTCCCCTCAAACTGCAACTTATTTGTCCACGTTTGTCCATAGTTTGAAATGGACGCCATCCATTATCCATTTGTAAAAAAATTGTCGAAAACAAAAATGTTTTGATATTTCGGTACTTTTTCAGATAAAATCCGCCATATTGTTTTTCTGTAGCATGGAAATGCAATTTTGACCCCATCAATCGAGAGAGCATACTCAAAATTAGTAAAGTAAGTTGGTTTCATTATGACATTTTCATTTTTCGATTTGATAGAAAGCTTTGTTACGTATTGTTTCTTTCTGTTACAGAATTTATTAAAATTCTATTATTTCGGTAACATAAAAGTATCCGAAAACGTTTCTAACAGTGTGAAATCGAAAAAAGCATGTAGGACAGTAACATTTTCCATATTTGACAAACTTTTCTTATGAAGAAATGAAAATCAGTTTTTAGAACGGGAAACATGGCCGCCGAAAATAGAACTTCGAGCGTCGTAACTGCGCCTAGCGGTGAGAAACTTTACTACACTGCTGTAGGAATCTTTTCAGGGAGAATTAAGTGGATATACAGAAGTTATACCAAAATGCAACTTTTTTTTTCAAAATATGTTCATTATATGGCATCCGCTATTTTGAATGTCGATTTATAGTTTCCAATTTGTTATCAGGGAATCAAAAATTATAAGCTACTATTAATGATCTCTTTCTGTAAGTTTTTCAATATTTTTATAGTATTATTTGCTAAGAAATTTTCCAACTTAATAATAACACTCTTTTCTAAAGAATTAATCTAAATTCAACTAATCAATTCTTAATTATTTGAAATAAAATTTCTCTCCAAAGTTTTATCAGAGTGTATTTTAGTATCGAAAAATTTAAATTTTATAATAGATCACACAATACATAGAAGAATTGTGTTTTAAATTTTAAAATATCGCGCGTACGTTACAATTAAATGTGAACGTCACGAATACTACGAGTGCAATGCCGGAAAATTTATTCATACACAATGACGTGATACAAGGAAATGAAAGAATCTTGCTGCTTTCGTGAATAAGAAGTATAAAAAAAAAGAATAATTAATTAGGTATTGCATAGATTAGAATGAAAGTGATGCTTCGAGTGAAAACAATTACTTTTCATTATCGAATATGTTTGCAATTTTATGTATAAATACTTCATAAGACGAGATAATAAATTAAATAACAATTCAAAGAATAAGATAAAATAAAAAAACTTTATCCCCAGATGTTAAGAGATTTAAAAAGCAAAACCTGTTAATTGTTTATTCCCATAATTAGAATTCGTAATTTTATTTATCTTACATTTTGTTTTTGCATTATAATTATAAAATAAGTATATGGAGATAATAATTACTAATATTTAAACTCACCGAACCAGTCAACATGTCGTACATCAAAGTCCCGAGACTCCACCAATCCACAGCTTTACCATGACCAGCTTTAGTTAGAATTTCAGGAGCCCTGAAAATATGTTTTTCATATATTTTCTAACAAAATATTTCTTACTACAGCAACATAATATCATATTTTCCTAGCGCATAAATATCAATTTATATAGATATTCATACAATGGACAACATATATTGGTTTATTTATTGATCAAATGTATAGAACCGTTATATAAAAATATATTCTCGCTGTTCGGTATAAGCATCCTTGAAAAGTAACTAAATAAAGATTATTTATTTTACAATCTTAGAAAATACTGGGAAAGAAAACACGTGAACTTTATTATTCTATTTACGTAATGTCCTCCATTTTGAATAATAATAATGAGTTGTGCAATAGTTTTTTTTTTAATAAAAGAAATAATACTTACATGTACTCGATTGTACCGCAAAACGTGTGTGTGACGCTGCCGTCCTGTATATGTTCTTTGCACAATCCAAAATCAGTCAATTTGATATGCCCATCGATATCGAGTAAAATGTTCTCTGGTTTCAAGTCCCTATAAATTTAACATTAATTAAGGGGTCCATAGAAACAAGATTATTATCTATTGTAGAGAATTATACCTGTATATGATGCCCTGTAAATGAAGATGCTGCAGTGCCAATATAATTTCGGATAAATAAAAGCTGAAAAAAAGAATTCAATATTCAGTTTCTGATAATTATATGAAATCATGAAACTTTCGTATGATTCTTACCATGCGGTATCTTCCAGGAATATGCCTTCGTCATTAAGATGCCGGAAAAGTTCACCACCACACATATATTCTAAAATCAAGTACAACTTGCCTCCAGTTTGAAACGCATACATCAGGTCAACAATAAAAGGATGCTAAAAATTGAAAAAATAAGAAATTTAGTTCCGTTACAATATTTGTTTACATCGTAGGAAGTAGCGTTATTATGATGTACCTTCACAGCTTCCAATATGTTCCTTTCTGCTCTCGTATGTGCAGTATCTTTCTGATTCCTTATTACAGAAGCTTTACGAAGTACCTGTGATCGTTAATTTTTACCATGAAATATTGTTTTTACTTTGTTTCAAAATAAAAAGATCAGATTCAGATAATTTTCTTACCTTCATGGCAAAAAGGGTTCCTCTGTCGTTACCCGTTACTTTGCGTACTTGGAAAACCTTTCCGTATCCACCTTTTCCAATTACCTTGCACAATTCAAAATCTTGAGGTCCAGTTTTCTGTCCTCCTCGATTAACATTTTGCTCCGATATAGACACTTTCTCCATGCCTTCCCCACTGTTAATAATATCATAAAAAATGGTTGGTATTATGAATATAAAATATAAAATTTGATTTTTATACAACATAAGTTATATAAATATTCCCTTTAACCCTTTAAGGCCCGACTTTTTTTAAGTGATGCCATTTTCGTCATACTCTTTATTTAAGAGTTTTTGAGGTCGCTGATTACGAATCTGATGTTAGTTTTTCAAAATTCAATATGGCAGATCCAATATGGCGGACGACTTTTTTAAAATTGCATTGGATTCACTTGAAATTCGTTACTCTGATGTTAGTTTTTCTCTTTTCAGTTAATCTGATAGTAATTTTCATCTAGTTCGCTCAATTTTCAAATATTTTCGTTCGCCATATTGGATCCGCCATTTTGAATGTTGAAAAACTAACATTAGATTCGTAATCAGCGACCCCAGAAACCCTCGAGTAGTCATTTTCATGAGCCTTACTTGAAGTAATTTAACAATTTTTAATTTTTTTAACAACCCTTAGCAAAAACATTTTTTTAATATACTTATAATTATAAGATTGTTGTAAATTTATTGCACTATAATTTTTTGTTTGAAAAGTAATATAAATTTGTCGATCTTTGGTGTTTATAACTGAAAAATTGATTAATTTTTGACAAAGTTATGAAACCGCTGGGCCTTAAAGGGTTAAATTATATAAAAATTATCTGATAAATTAAATGATGTTCTATAAATATAAATTTTATGGGCTCTGCCTATCACTTGAAAAAAAAAAAACAAATTAAAAATTTCTTCTTTCTTCCTTCTTCATGAATTCAAAAACACTATTACTTAAAAGAGTTTTTAATTATTGACTCCTGTAGAGGTACCTGAGAGGTCTGAAACATTGAGTCTTTTAAAGTTAATTTTTATTTTTTTGTATATATTTTTTAAAGAGTTTTAAGTTTTACTTTTTTGTATGTTTTCAATTTTAAATAAAGCCTTAATTTTAAAAATTGATAGTGTCTTTAAATTCATGAAGAAGGAAGAAAGAAGAAATTTTTAATTTTTTTTTTTTCAAGTGATAGGCAGAGCCCATCAAATTTCTATTTATTGAAGAAATCAAACCTATCTTAAAAAAACCCTATTTATATTAAATGATGTTCTTGTATCTAACTTGTACTGAATTGCGAGTCAATTATGTTACAATTATTTCCATTAATAATTTTTTGCTTTCACATTTTAGTAACTTTAGAACATACAATAAAATTATTCTGAAATTAAATATAATTCATGAATTTAACATTCGATGAAGTTTTCAAATTAGAAAAATTGACTAGATCGATTATCCGAGTCAAGGTTAAAAAATGAACAGTTGGTCTTATTCTGTTCATGTAGTCGTCAACGTTTCGACAGCGTCGCTATCATTTTCAAGACTGAAAATTTATTTAAATTTTTTAAAAAAATTACATAATATAAAAAATAATAATTACAACAGTATATAAAGAACCATAAATAAATGATGAAACATAAAATATGAAATATATACAGTAGTCCTTCCCTTATTCTAATTTGTCCAGTCAGGCAAGATGGCAGCCTTCTTCCCTTATTCTAATTTTCTCCTTGCCCCCACTACTTACACTTTTGTCTCTTTTTCTTTTGTTGCGCATAGGCTGTTATTTGTATTTATAGAAAATCCACACATCCACACATGGCAGTAAGAAGAACGCATGAGGGAAAATATTAGAATAGGGGAAGAGACAAAATTAGAATAAGGGAAGACATTAGAGTAAGGGAAATTAGAATAAGGGAAGGGCTACTGTAAATTTTAAAAATTAATATTTTACATTGTCGCAGTTTTATAATTATACGAAGACCAACTAAAGTTATTGACATATTGACGAGTTTGTTGTTATTATTATCAATGTGATAGTAAGAAAATTTCTATGAAAAGTATATATTCAAAGTCGTTGTAATAACTAATGACTGTGGAACGTTAATTTTTAAAATTAGACAACATCCAATCGTTTAATTTTTTTTTATTTAATTTTTTATTATTTTAATTATTTATTATTTAATTTTAAGGTGTCTTTTTTTATATTTATAGTTAGGTTCTAATTTGATGTGTACCATTTCTGATATTAATCTCTTAGAATAAGAAGTTTCTTAGATTTAATCTTAGATAAATATCTTTATCTAAGATTTTCACATGTTTCCAATCAAAATCATGAAATAATAAAATACATTGTTGAGAAACTACATTTTTTGTTTTCTAAAATTGTTACAAAAAAATTCAGCATTCTAACTGAAACATTTCTGTCTCATAAACTTGCGGATAATGCTTCATAAAAATCTGAATAATCGATTCCTCTGAATTCCTATTTTGCATAAAATTCAAGTAACAATATCCAATGTTAAAACAAAAAAAGATATTCATACTTTTTTTCTATATTGGATCAGACATTTATGTATTGCAAAAAATTCTTGCCTCTAGATCTTAAAATAACCAGACTCAATATATAGATTCAAGTTTTTTAAGGTATCTATGTCGTTTTTTCTATAGATGTTTCTTAAATAGTTTCTGTATTTTTTTCGTTTAGATGTTTACAAATGGAGTTAAAGTGTCGGAAAAATAAGATATTTTTGTTTTGTTACTTTTAATCATTCGATTCTGATAAATGATTAATATTTAATTTCGTAATATCTATAGAGAAACATTATAAAAATCAAATCAGTTTTAATCTTCTGTGTTATCAAATACGTCTCTATTTTAATATTTTAAAAAACTTAATTAAATATGCAATTAACCATTTTAAAATATGCTTCGAATGTGCTTCCATCCCCCATTTTTTCAAGAATTTTTCTCCGTTTCATTTTTTCTCAGTTTCATTTTTTCTCAATTTTCTATTAATTAACATCTTATTTTCATATTTTTCAGAATTGTTCTTACGATTCTTTAAAAATTAAAATTAATTAACTTTCGTGTCACTTCCATCTAAAAGGAGGTTCAATTCGATTGGCTGGCATAATGTTGTTGCACAAAATTTGAAAACTCAGATACATTTGGTTCCAAGGGGTCAACCGCTGGTCAAAAAATGTACAGGTATTCCCAAAAGTGGGAATATATTCCTAATATTCCCGCTGTGTTCCTAATATTCCCAATATTCCCACCGCATTCCTAGTATTTCCTACGCATTTTCAGTACTTTCAGTGATGATACAGATCTTAGCCTTGTATGCTGTACAATAATCTGCGATATTGTAGTACAAAGCAACTTATATTCATTTTGAACCAAATTAAGTGAAAATGTTGCTAAAAGATGAGAGAAAAAACAAAGAAATTAGGAAAAATGTTCAAAATTGTCGAAATTTTGAAATATTTCTTTGAGAATTAAATCGATTACAAAAGTTTTGATCACCAAAGTTAACATCATTTTAAAACTTATATTTCCATATAAAAAAAAAATAGTTATAATAACAAGCGTTTCTAAATATTTTTAAAAATTCTCATGTACTCCCAGATGTTGCCACTTGCCGATTATTTTCAAATATTATAACACTGACACTAGCAAACCTATTTTCGCAACTATATTTTAAAATTATCTTATAATTTAACATCATTCATTGATAAATAATTTTTAAAAAAAATTTTAAAATAAGAAATTAATTGGTACTCAGTAGTTAATACAAAAAAGTAACATTTTTTAATATAACGTAACAAAAACGAATTTCGTAATCTGCCTACTATAACGTGGCTGTGAGCTTCAGTATCATCCAAATATTCCCAAATATTCCAAGATATTGCCGAGTATTCCTAAATATTCCGAGATATTCCCAAATATTCTAAATATTGCCAAGTATTCCTAAGTATTCCCAATATTCCCGGTACAATGTACAGGAATTCCTTCAGTGGTTGACCCCTCGTTTGGTTCAGATTACCGATAGATTCATTACTTTAGAATGCATTTTAAAATATGTTATCCTACATAAATGAAGTTTTCGTAAGTAAGGGCTAATGAATGATGACTCAAACATCAATTTTGATAAAGTGAATATTATTATCTAGTCATTATGTTATAACGTAAATCATATTTTAATTTTAACCACTAGTACATAATAAACTTGATAAGAACTATGGCTTGTGACTCAATCTGATTATTTAATGACTATTTAATTGTAACAAGAAAGTAATTCTTTTCTATTTGAAACTAATATCCTATACGGAAAGAAATTTGAAGTAAATGCAACTGCTCAGGGAAGTAACAGCTACCGCACGATTTCTGACGAATTTCAAATGGTGGTTAACATTCGAAATCGTTAAAAAGAACATTTTTATAAGTAGATACACTTTTATTACACTTTTTTGAATAGTTATTCATAATTTTCCGACTATTTAGTTATTAATAATTAATTTTAATGATCTATAAACGTTGAAACGGAAAAACTCAGTACTTTTTTCATTCTAAAGCTTCTGTATCGAAAACAGTGCAAGATACACTAAAAATGCACTCAAACTTTTTTGTAGAGCACAAAATTTCCTACAAAAAAGTCAGCAAAGGCCTTAGACTAAAGTTAATAGTTTAGCCATGAGCAACGATGGAATATGCCTCATATTTTACAAAAATTCTAAAATATTCATAATTAACTTGTAAGAGAAAATACCAGCGTTATTCATGGATAATCTATTAACTTTAGACTAGGGCTCTCTCTGACTTTTTTTTAGGAAATTTTGTGCTCTATAAAAAAGGTTCAGTGCATTTTTAGTGTATTTTGCACTGTTTTCAATATGGAAGCTTTAGAATGAAAAGTACCAAGTTTTTCCGTTTCAATAACGTTTATAGATCATTACAAATAATTATTAATAACTATATCGTCTAGAAATTATGAATAAATTTTCTCAAAGCTGCACTCAAATTGGATCTGTTTATAAAAATTTTCGTTTAACGAATTCGAATTGTAACCGTCATTTCAAATTCGTTAGAATCTGTGCGGTAACTACTACTTCCCAAAATGCTGTCGCATTCACTTAAAGTTTCTTTCGGGTGCGGGTCGAAAAACCGACAAATCAAAAATCCGACAGGTCAAGAAACCGACATTCATAAAGTCGACAATCGAAAAGCCGACAGTCAAAAAACCGACACTTCAAAAAATGATAGTCCGCATGTCGATACGTCTATTTCTCTATGTGTCGGCTTTTCGATTGTCGGTATTTTGACTGTCGGTTTTGTGACCTGTCGGCTTTTTGATTTGTCGGTTTTTTGACACGCACCCTTTCTTTTCGTGTATAAGCCGAAACATAAGTGTTGATTTGGTCTTTAAAATCAGTAACAAATCTTAAGAAAAATTCATATTCTAATAGTTTTACAATTATTCTCTTACGAAATTTCTTTTTAAATATGATTTTACAAAAATAAACTTTAATGATGTACAAACGCCACCTATTTTTTATAAATTTAAAAAGTGCGTTTCTCTTATTACCGTGTCAGTGAAATACTAAACTCTAAAATACATAACAATAGCGACCTTGACACAAATATTATCTTTAGCTCTTTATCACATTAGTTCCGGTTCTATTTTATCCTCTCAAAATCATTACTTAGAAATTTCAAAATATAAGTTAGATAACTCAACTAACTTACACATAAGTGTAAGAACCCTTCTGACTGCATATGGTTGACTTTTAACGATTTTGAAATTGATAAAATATATTGTATTGAACAGATTGAATACAGACGAATTAAGTAAATAATTGAAAAAGTATTTTTAATTCTTTAATAGTTTAGTTGCAGTTTGAAACTTTAAAATATAAGTTTGGATAACTGGATTAATATTACAAATAAATAAACCGAACCCTACAGTCGAAACAGATGTTGACTGTTATTTTCGGTACCTTTAAAGCAATGCTGTTACAATGTATTGTATATAACAGATCCAATATAGAAAAATTTAGTAACGAATTATGGACATGAAATACGATACTCTAAAATTTATTACGAATAAAGTTTTTGAGACAAATATTACATTTAATTCAATAATAGTTTAGTCTCAGTTATATTAAACTCGCTTAAAACCATTGACGTTAGAAATGTCGAAATATAAGTTTGTGCATGCAGTCGACAGTTAACGATTTCCATAATTTTGGAACGGTACCAGTAAATATATTATATATGACAGATTTAATATAAAAGAACTTACTCGATGATGTCATTGACGTTTGGATCATTGTCGTACGCCTCCTAAAACACACGAACAAAGTATCAGTCTACATTCTGACAATGGACCCGGAGTACGAGTCGAAGCAGACGGAGATACTGGTACTGGATATTAAAGTATTATAAAAAAATCTTACTTCGCCGACCTCGATGACGTCGTCGTCAGAATCTTCCCTGTTGACTACGTCGACGTCGTGCAGATCAAAGTCGAAGACTCCCGCCATATCCGAATACTCCGAATTCTGCACTCCGTTCCTCGTGGAGGACGTTGGACGGGTAAGGGCAAGATCGGATACTCCGAGTTTGCCTTCGGTGGTGCAATATTGTCGCGGGTGGAATTGGAAAAAAAAAAAATTCCTTACGGGAATTCCGATTGACGTATGCAGAGACAAGCAGCGCGCCACGCACACGAACGCACACGCACCTTCTGGGTTGGTTCTTGCGAAATGCGACTGCGAACGATGCCGAGAACTCTTTAGGACACGGCGTGGTTGGTCAATGCGGTAGGTACACACAATGTGCTCTCCAACTACTCAGAATAGGCACTTAGTCACCATCTGAGACCCGACTGGTGGAACCACCCCCCAGACGACAAGACAGCAACTAAGGAGGATGGGCACGTGTAAGGGGACTTTCTATTTGTTTACGATTTTCCTTATTCTTTTTCCCGATTACAAAACTTTACTATTATGTATGAAAAACATTCTCTTTTCTCTCCCGCCCCTGCAACTCCCACCCATCATCCGTATCTTAGGCATTAGGAATTCCAATCACCGAAAAGCGCGGGATTCGAACAGTCCCTCCCACAAAATCTCTGTACCATTTTACAAAGTTCTAAACCATTTTTTTTATCTGATTTTGAATGCAAGTGATGTACGAATTCGTAATCACGATTTCTAATTAGCAACAATGAATGTAACATAACCTAAGAAAATCTCTGAATCTGTGACCGCGAGGAAAAACCAGATAAGCATACATTTTTTAAAAAAAATGAAAAACTATCGAAACAGGATGGATTTTTTATATCATCACTCGATCAAATCGACGTTCTGTTTTAATACCGGAGTATTTCATATGAAAATTAAAGTTCAAACAAAATTGAATGTGTATTGTTATTTTCGAGATCGGTCATTTCAATGAAATTGTCAAAATTGAGCTATCTTAACCCTTTAAGGACCAAATGTACAAAAATTTGACACGAAGTTTGTCAGTATTTTTTAGTATTTAAATTCAATAAAAAAAATTGTGGTATATACGTTTCCAATTGCTCGAACCCCGCTCTTTCGAATGGTGGATGGTAAAATACTGTCAATTTTAAAATGAACGAATTACAGACCATTTTTTAACAAAAATAATGAGATTTTAAAAGTTTTTTTTTTCATTTATCGTTTTTTTTATCACTTATAGCATTACTATGCCTCAGTTTGGTATAAATAACGTGACAAAAATGTCTAAGCTTCAAAATGGTGATATATGTTTTTATAAAATTCGAAATGGCGGTCCCGAAAATGGCGTCCTAAATGAAATTTTCTTGAAAAATTTGAGAACGCTCTGACACAAAAATTATGAACTTTATAAAAAAAATGATAAGAGTAATAAGTTGTTAGAATTCATCGACGAATACACTGGAATTTTGTCAGATTTTTTTTATGATATTTTAAAAAAATTTTTTTTTTGAAAATTTTTAAAAGTTTACCAAAAACTCTGAAAAAATTCTAGTATACTCTTTGATGAATTCTAAGCATTTTTTGTTCTTTGCAATTTTTTCTAAAAGTTGATAATTTCCGATGGAAAAAATATAAAATATATACATACATTTATATAAATACGCAACATTCGAGATTTATTTCTTCGAAAACTATCGACTTTAGGACAAAAATGCAAAGAACAAAAAAATGCTTAGAATTCATCAAAAAATGTACTCATTTTTTTCAGAATTTTTGGAAAAAAACAATTAAAAATTTTTTCAAAATATCATAAAAAAAATCGGACAAAATTCCAGTGTATTCGTCGATGAATTCTAACAACTTTTTACTCTTATCATTTTTTTTCATAGTCATAGGTTCATAATTTTTGTGTCAGAGCGTTCTCAAATTTTTCAAGAAAATTTCATTTAGGACGCCATTTTCGGGACCACCATTTCGAATTTTATAAAAACATATATCACCATTTTGAAGCTTAGACATTTTTGTCGCGTTATTTATACCGAACTGAGGCATAGTAATGCTATAAGTGATAAAAAAAAACGATAAATGAAAAAAAACTTTTAAAATCTCATGATTTTTGTTAAAAAATGGTCTGTAATTCGTTCATTTTAAAATTGACAGTATTTTACCATACACCATTCGAAAGAGCGGGGTTCGAGCAATTGGAAACGTATATACCACAATTTTTTTCATTGAATTTAAATACTAAAAAATACTGACAAACTTCGTGTCAAATTTTTGTACATTTGGTCCTTAAAGGGTTAACCCATTAACGCCTGAAATGGCATTTTTTATACTTCATTTTCAATCAAGTATTTCGTATGAAAATCGAAGTTGAACACAATTGATAGGTACATATCCTATTGTTTTCGAGGTAGCTTTTCAAGATTCCGAGGTCAAAATTGAGTTTCAGCCATCAGGAATTCCAATATGGCGCCGAATTTTAAAAAAATTCCAAAAAATTGGTAATTATTTATTCCTATCAATTTTTTTCGAGCTATAAGAATATTGCAATTCTATTGGAACCGTCCATAATGGTGCATAAAACAGTTGAATTTTAAGAAAAAATTTTACTTTTATACCCCACATCATTGTAACGACCTCAAAATGGCGTCAACAATGAAAATTTCTTTGAAAAATTTCTGAACGTTCTAACTCAAAAACTACGTGCTCTTATAAAAAAATGCTAAGAATGAAAAGTTCTTAGAATTAATCGAAAAATATAGTGGAGTTTTTTCTGATTTTTGTGATGACATTTTGAAAAATTTTTTTTCAAAATTTTTTTTCAAAATTTTTTTCAAAATTATAATTTATTTATGAAAAATTCTGAAAAAAATTTGGTGTATTCACTTATGAATTCTACGAGTTTTTTGTTCTTTGCAATTTTTTCCAAAAGTTTTTGGAGGGAAAAAATCCTAAACTACAATATTTGAAATTCATTTCCTCGAAAACTATCAACTTTTCGAAAAAAATTGCAAAGAACATATAACTCTTACAATTCATCAGAAAATACACTACATTTTTTTCAGAATTTTTTGCAAATAAATTACAATTTTTAAAAAAAATTTCAAAAAAAATTTATCAAAATGTCATCAAAAAAGATTGAAAAAATTCCACTATATCGCTTGATGAATTTTAAGAACTTTTCATTCTAGGCATTTTTTTTAAAAGTTGGTAGTTTTTGGGTTAGACCGTCCAGAAATTTCTCAAAGAAATTTTCGTTGTTGACGCCATTTTGAGGTCGTTAGAATGATGTAGGGTATAAAAATAAAATTTTTTCTTAAGATTCAACTGTTTTTTGCACCATTATGCAAGGTTTCAATAAAATTCCAATATTCTAATAGCTCGACAAAAATTTATAAGAATAAAAAATTTCTAATTTTTTGGAAATTTTTTTCATATTCGACGCCATATTAGAATTTTTGATGGCTGAAACTCAATGGTGACCTCGGAATCTTGAAGAGCGACCTCGAAAACAGTAGGATACGTACCTCTCAATTGTTTTCAACTTTGATTTTGATACGAAATACTTGATTGAAAATGAAGTATAAAAATTATTATTTCAGGCGTTAATGGGTTAATTACAAAATTAAAAATAACGATTTAAATGTCAAAAAACGCAAAAAATAGGATATACTTTTTTATAAAACATTTTTTTATCACAGAAAGAGTATTTGCCGGCACAAAATTCGTTCGCTAAAGGTGAAGAAAATAGTTGTAGTATTAAGATATATTTTTTAGATATTAAAAAACTAACATCATGATCACAAAATGGCGACCGCGGTAAGATTTTTCTTTTTAAAACTTAACAAATGTTATTCATGAAAACTGCAAACTGTACAAAAAATGTTGTGAGAATAAACGTTTTTTAAAATGTGTCAAAGAATATTCTCAATTTTTTTCAGTATGTGTTCATACAATTTGTTATTTTTTGAAAATTAACCCATTAAACCCCAAATGCACAGAAAATGTATACCAACTTCAACGCTAATTATTTCCAGTATGAAATAAATTTCGAAAAAAATCAAACTTACCAGATTCTACCTTTTTCGGAGTCGCTCTTTCGAGCGGTGAATAGAAAATTGTAAAAAATTCAAAATTTATCTATATACTTTAGCGAAAAATTTCTAAGCACAATTTCGTTTTAGAGTGAGTCATAGAATACCCTCGAATTTTTTCGAAATGTATTGTTAGAATTTTTAATTTTTCGAAAATTCGAAAAACCTAAATTTTGTATGTCAGTTGAAAAATCTAAAAAAATTTTAGGGTATTCTCTTTATGGAAATTTTCTCAAAAGACTATTGTTATCAAGAAAATAAATTATTGGTCTAGATATCTACAAAGTTTAGTAATTTGTTTTCTGAAAAAGTATACAATTTAGAGAAAATTTGCACACAACAAAAATGTCTTAGAATTGGATCAAGAATGCCTTAAAATTTTTTTGACGCATTTTTTACAAATATCGAGTTTTTGATACACTATGTTACTTTGAGTGAGCTAAAATATATTGCAAGGGTGCACTTGATAGTTGTACTTAAAAGATACACTGGTGTATATTTGAAATTTTCGATAAAGATTCAAAATGGCCACTGCATTTACAAATTCCTTTTCAAAATTCAAACATTTTTTTCTTGAAAACTATGGACTTTAAAGACAATTTTATAAAAACAATTATGTTCTAGAATTTTTTCATAATGCATTGCCAGAATTTTTTATTTTTGAAAAATTCGAAAAATCGAAATTTTGAAAAAAGTCATTTAAAAAATCTGAAAAAATTTAAGAGTGTTCTTTAACCAATTCTAAGACTTTGCTTTATGGAAATTTTCTTTAAACTCTCTAGTATTCAAGAAATTTAGTTATTAGTCTTGAAATCCATAAAAATCTTTTTTTTTGAAACTATAGACTTTGGCGCAAATATCCATAAAACAAAAACGTCTTAGAATTGGTTAAAGAATACTCTTTACTAATTTTAAATGACTTTTTTCATTTCGAATTTTTCAAAAATAAAAAATGTTGATAATACATTCTGAAAAAATTTGAGGGTACTCTTCGACTTATTCTATCATATATATATTTCAATTTTTAAAAAATTTTCTTACTACCATTCGAAAGAGCGGCCTTGAAAATGGTAGAATCTGATAGTTTTTATTTTTTTAGAAATTTATTTCATATTGAAAATAAGCGTAGAAGCAGTAAACTTTGTGTGCATTTGGGCATTAATGGGTTAAATAACTATTGAGAATCATAGGAAACATCGATTGGCAATATAGAAGTACTCATCAAGGTCAACAAATAGAATTCAAAGCTCAAAAATGAATACTTTTCAATCATTCTGAATCAATTTTCATTTCCATGCAACAAATTTGACACTGAATTTCTCAATTCGCATTGAATTTCGGCTCAATTCTTTGTCATTCTTATAAACAACTAAAAAAAATTTGCCCCCCGAAAATCGAACCCCGATTCACTCGCAGAATCTTTCCCAACAGTGAACACTCTGCCACAACTGTTTTGATAATTTGTCTCCATTTTTAAGGTGTCATCTTGAATCTGGATATCGGATTAGTTTCATTTAGAAGTTGAGGATACATATAATGATAACACAGGACCACACAAAAAGTTTGTTTTGAGATAACTTGAATCAGGAATAGTGGATCTTATAGATTTTTAGCCGCTGAAAAAGAATTCGTTATTAGATTTGGCCCATCAAGTCAGGATTTTAAGATATGTGATCCGAAAAATACTCAAAAATATAGGTACTTTTTGGCAATTTAAGGTTAGGATATATGAAAACTCTGACACGATGAGTTAACTTGGACAAAGAATTCGTTGTCAGACCAAAAATCTATAAGATCCTCCACTTCTGATTCAAGTTGTGTAAAAAAAAAACGCGGTCTTGTGTTATTTTTTTCGTGATGTATAAAACAATTTTTTAGGGGAGATAACTTCAATCAGAGATACTGGATCTTATATATATATATTTAGTCGCCGATAATAAATCAGGTGTCCAATTTGACCAGTGAGGTCAGACATTTCAAAAAGGACACTTTTGGCTATTTTTCGGAACAGATATCTTGAAATCCTGACGTGATGGGCCAATTTGGGTAACAAATTCGTTGTCAGCGGCCAAAAATTTATAGGATCCCCTACTTCTGATTCAAGTTATCTCCCCTAAAAAATTGTTTTATACTTCACGAAAAAAAGACCATGTTTTTTTGACACAACTTGAATCAGAAGAGGAGGATCTTATAGATCTTTGGTCGCTGAAAACGAATTCTTTGTCCAAGTTAACTCATCGTGTCAGAGTTTTCACATATCCTAACCTTAAATTACCAAAAAGTATAATTTTGTATATTTTTCGAATCACGTATCTTAAAATCCTGACGTGATGAGCCAAATCTAATAACAGATTCGTTTTCAGCGGCCAAAAATCTATAAGATCCACTATTCCTGATTCAAGTTATCTCGAAACAAATTTTTGTTGTAGTCCTGTGTAATTTGTATCATTTCGATGCATTTATTGCGATGAAAACAAGCGTGAAAGTAAAAAATATCCCTAAAAAAATTGTTTTTCATCGTTACACCCTCTGTAAATTTTTTATTTCAATTTTTTTGTCATTTTTAATAACGCCATCTGAAAGTTCACAAAATTTTGCATACGGAACGGCACATTTTTTATATTTTCTCTAATGTTCATTAAAAGTAAGACCTCTAAAAGGCGCGGTCAGAGAGCATTTGTTGATAGGCTAATTAATAAATGGCTTATATCTCAGATAATATCAATAATACGAGAAAAGTGATACAAAGGTTTTTTATTCTAGTTAAATAGACGATCATTCTTTATTGAAACTTTTTTTACTACTCCTCTTTTAAGATGCGTCTATTCAAACAATTAAATTGTTAATTACAATTAACTTACCACTTTTTTCAATATTTTGCCGACATATTCGGATTCCGGAGGTCAAAATCTATAAGAACATTTAGGACGTAAAGTTCAAATCAAGTTTTTTACAATAAAACAATCATAAACTAAAATTCATTTCATTTTTATGTGAATTCGTGAGGTCATTGTTACAAAAATAGTTTTTAAATAAGCTACAACATTTTTAATTAACTTTTAGGTAGCCTGTGAATGTTCCCAAATACCAATAGCGCCATGCCGTCAGTTTAATTACTGACATTTTATGCCATAAACAAATAATTTAAACAATATTTCTTCTTCCAAAACTACTCTAAATATTCTAAAATACATAAAATAACTTACTCTTATTCCATTTAACTAAATGATATAAAAAATACATTTAAAATCATATTCTTATTCACACTAAAAAAAAACTAATAAATACTAAACAAATATTCGGAATTTTAAATTTGTATTTTAAAAATTAATTTAAAAAAAGAAATAACAAATGAATGAAATCGAAACTTGCAATAAAGAAAACAATTTGCTAAATTATTTTAAAAATACGACAAAATTTGCATATATTTAAATAAAAACTATTTTTAATAAAATAGCATTTTTTAGATATTTTAAATTATTCGAATATTCCAAATTCTGAAATATATTAAGATTGATAAATCGGTAAAACTTTAAGGAACATGAAAAACGATGTTAACTTTCAGTAACAAAAGTTTAATTTCTTTTTATTGATAAAAAAGATGGACACGATGTTTTCTCCATTTTTTTCAAATAAAAATTATTTTATTTAATCCTTCTATATCCTTATTTTAAATTTCCTCAAATTTTTTGGTTAAGAAAGAAATTTTCACTAGAGAACAATGCAAACTTCTGTTTGCCACATTTTGCAAATAAAGCTTAGGTGTGAAATCCCCACGGAATTTGGTACTCTTGGTTCCCAAAATGGATATAAGCTTCACCTAGCTCAGTACTGGATCGACCGATACGTGCCTTAAAGAAAGGATTTGCTTGAATCCTCTCTACAGATTCTGGATTTTATTGCAGCTGCATATACGCAGGCAAATGCTTGGACGTGTATCTCTCGATTTACAAAAGTAGTAATTAGCTTCGTGTCGAGAGGAAAATAAGAATGTCCTTCAAACAAAATTGCAAAATGTTTCGGTGTGGAAAATCCAATCCTTGAAATTACGTCGAAACATCTGTTGTGGTGTGTGCGAAAAATTCAAAACACGTGTTTCCAATCTTCTGTATTGTTATTTTATCCTAAACACATGTAGTCGATACATTCGTCACGTGACGAATACTCCTCTTATTTTAACGCGACTCTTCGTACTCTTCACTAAAGCGGTGGGAAATGTTGCTTCCCGAATTGTGAGTCGAAATATCAGTTGAGTAATCAGAGAGAAAATATGGAAAGCAGTTAAAATAAAGGAATTATTAAATGTAGTGGTTAAAATAAGAGATCCTATCGCAGTTTATGTTCGGAGTCAATCCGTTACTGATGGGAATAATGCCAAACACGTGTTTCCAATCTTCTGCAGTTGTTATTTCATCCTAAACATATGGAGCCGATACATATATTCCATAATGAATATATAACTATTACCTATTCCTTGTTTATTTTAATAAATAAAACAAAATTAATGCTGAATTTAAACAAAAATTAAAAATAAATATTTAGTGATTGTGAATAAAAAATCCTTCTTGTTTTCTGTGATTTTTTGTAATTTTTCGAAAAATTTTAGTTTTGTGCGATTTTTGAACGACCATAATTTACTGCAATTTTTTTTTAAATTGCAAAACATAAAAACGGATCGGATTTTTTATATTAATAATCATTCTGTAGATAGTATAGTTATTAGGATAAAGAGACGCTTTAAAATAAGAGAAGGAGCATTGTATGTTAGGTATAGGATTACCGCCACATATGTTTCACATAAAATGACGTTAAAAACACGTGTTTTTTCTTTTTCTGTTCTTCTTTTTGCAAGCAAATGATGAACAAAATACTTGGAAATCATTGTATTTTTGCAAATTGATTTTTAAGCTTGGGAAAAGGATAAAATAACCAAAAGAAACGCTATTTTCTGATTTAACCTTTTTTTTAATGGTTTATGGTTCCCTTACCATATTTTACACGTCTAAAGCCAATCTAAATCGCTCACTCGATACTGTAATAAACTTAAAATAAATACGATAAACATACTTTACAAAATTGCCCGTAAACACAAAATGGCGACCGCAATGACAATTGTCTTTTTAAAACTTTAAAAACTGTAAAATTTAGAAAAATTGGCAAAGAACACCTACATTATTTCATATGTCTTTTAAAACATTTTTTTTTTAAATCGGAAAATTAAAATTAAAAAAAGTCATCTTTCAAAATTGCGAATTTTTATTAACCAATTATAAGGTATTTTTTTATAAACTCACTACAGTTTAAAAACCATATTAATTAAAATTAATTATTATTAATATCTATTGTTAAACTGTAATATTACCATATACAATCTCCCTATTTTTTTTGTTTTTTTTTATGAATACTGAATGCGTTTGTGATGACCAATGAAAAATTAATCACGCGATAAACTCATAAATATATGGTTATCACGAATGATTTTACCATTCTGACTAGTAACAATTTTTACAAGAGCATTTGAATGTCATAAACGTTTACGCGTCTGCACTAAAAAATTCCTGCAACCTAGTTACATTTGTCTCCGCTAGGCGCGTATACGATGCTCGTAATTGTGCTTGTGCTCCATTGTGGCTCCCGTTATAGAAATGTGTTTTCAATACCCCCTTTCAAAATCAGATGAAATGACAATCTGAAATAGTGCATCTAGTGTGTAAACAATCTAATGCTGAAGCAAACATTTCGATTTTTTAAAATTTTATCTAAATGTCTTCGATAAAGAACAAAAATACAGCAAACATAGAGAAATTATTATAAGCTAAAACAAATTAAACAAAAAAAAAAACACGCAAGTAAAAATACCACTTTATTATGATAAACATATTACATTAACCCATTAACGCCTGAAATGACAATTTTTATACTTCATTTTCAATCAAGTATTTCGTATCAAAATCAAAGTTGAAAACAATTGAGAGGTACGTATCCTACTGTTTTCGAGGTCGCTCGTCAAGATTCCGAGGTCAAAATTGAGTTTCAGCCATCAGTCATTCCAATATGACGCCGAATATCAAAAAAATTGGGAATTTTTTATACTTATCATTTTTTTCGAGCTATTAGAATATTGGGATTCTATTGAAACTCTCAACAAAGGTGAACAAAATACTTCAATTTTAAGGAAAAATTTTACTTTTATACCCTACATCATTCTAATGACCTCAAAATGGTGTCAACAATGAAAATGTCTTTGAGAAATTTCTGGACGCTCTAACTCAAAAACTACAAACTTTAACAAAAAAATGCCCAGAATGAAAAGTTCTTAAAATTCATCAAGCGATATAGTAGAATTTTTTCAAAATTTTTTGATTACATTTTGAGACATTTTTTTTCAAAATTGTAATTTATTTACAAAAAATTCTGAAAAAAATTTAGTGTATTCTCTGATGAATTCTAAGAGTTATTTGTTATTTGCAATTTTTTCGAAAAGTTAATAGTTTTCGAGGAAATGAATTTCAAATATAATTTAGGATTTTTTCCCCCAAAAAACTATCAACTTTTGGAAAAAATTGCAAAGAACAAAAAAGCTCGTAGAATTCATAAGTGAATACACCAAATTTCTTTCAGAATTTTTCATAAATAAATTATGATTTTGAAAAAAATGTTGAAAAAAAATTTCTCAAAATGTCATCACAAAAATCTGAAAAAAATCCACTATATTTCCCGATTAATTCTAAGAACTTTTCATTCTTAGCATTTTTTTATAACAGCATGTAATTTTTTAGTTAGAACGTTCAGAAATTTTCATTGTTGACGCCATTTTGAGGTCGTTACAATGATGTGGGGTATAAAAGTAAAATTTTTCCTTAAAATTGAAGTATTTTGTTCACCTTTGTTCAGAGTTTCAATAGAATCCCAATATTCTAATAGCTCGAAAAAAATTGATAGACATAAATAATTACCAATTTTTTGGAATTTTTTTAAAAGTTCGGCGCCATATTGGAATTCCTGATGGCTGAAACTCAATTTCGACCTCGGAATCTTGAAGAGCGACCTCCAAAACAATAGAATATGTACCTTTCAATTGTTTTCAACTTTAATTTTGATATGAAATACTTGATTGATAATGAAGTATAAAAAATGCCATTTCTGGCGTTAATGGGTTAATTATTCTATATATCAATATTTTCCCATATCTGGAGTTTTCATGTAATATGAAAAATTTTTGTTCTGGAATAATGCAAATTGTTATTCAATAATGAAACGTTAATATTCTTTTTCCTATTTTTTTAAAGATATCTCCCTATAAAATTTCTCTCAGAGTGGACTTTACGGATAAAAAGGTAAGCATACTTTGCATTTCTTTCTTGCAGTTTTTGAGAATTTGGACTTTCCGAATTAGTAAAAAAAAAAAACAAAACATTCTAAAAACAATTTGAGCGTATTCTTTGACCAATACTAAGAAATTGTTGTACTACGAAAATGTTCACTAATAAAATGTTAAAATATTAATATTTGCCAAACCTATTTTTTTTTTGCATTTTCGAGATCTGTTTTCGATTTTTCGGTTTAAAAAGACTCTTAGAAAGATTGTTAAGGTTTTTTTTGCATAATCACTTTTTATCACGCGTTTTCCCAATGGATTCAAATGTTTAAAAAATCTCTATTCACTGGTTGCTAATGGATGTACTTAATCGGTGGACCTGAGAATTATACTAATCAATAGTGAAGGAAGATATTTTTTAGTTTATATGACGGTATCAAAATGGCGGTCAAAAGACGAAATTTTCCAAAATTCGCGTTATAAAGGTAATTGTTCCACCTAAATGCCACAATGAAAAGAACGAAGTAACAATTAAGGTTATTCATGTAATCGACATCTTGCATTATGCACACTTTTTAGTTATGGTATAATAAAGACATTATACAAATTCAATATGGCGGCCGAAATATTATAACGTACACTAAAACTCCCCATTAAGCACAAATTAAAAAAATTATTACCTTATTACTTCTCAAATGACCTCATGCTCATTATACTTATAGCATATAAGAAGTAATATAAAAGGATTCTTTTTCGGTACTTTAGCCGTAAAATCCGATTTTACGGCCTACTTTCAGTCCGTAAAATGACATTTTACGGATCACGTGTAACATGAATCTGTGCTGTCAAAAATATAACCCATACGGACTAAATGCAGACCTCGAAATCGAATTTTTACAACTTTCAATAAGATTTTACGGCCTTGTATCGAAAAATACTATTTTAACAAATTTATTTATGATAATTGTAAATTAGCACGTATAAAATTATTAGTAAATAAGTGCCCAGTATTATAAAATGTATTCAAATATTCAAATATAAATGCATTTCGATGCATGAGAATTTTGAAAATTTGAAAAGTTGAAAATATCAAAGTTCTATAAAATAGCTTAAATCTTGGAAATTTCGAAGATTTTATAATTTTGAAAGTCATTCCCACTTAAATAGAATTAATTTTGATTTTTCTTTTCTTACATTTTCTTAAGTGAAAGTAATCATAATTTTTTTTTTTTTTTTTTTTTTTTGTAGTAGTTTAATCTTGTATTTTTGAATAAGTTCTTGATGTTTCATTCCCACTTGATCCGAATGACGTTTCATTGTTCCTCTATTCGTGTAAATCAAACAATTGTTTTAAGAACGAAATGACGGATCTAAAATGGACATCAAAATGTCGACACATTACAAAAACGCATTATTTTTCATTTATAAGATGATCAGTCCATTTAATGCCATAATACTAAACAAAATGTAACAGCAAACAAAAATCGATTTAAATAGATTTAGATTTTGAATTATTTTGAATTATTTTGAATTCTTTGGAATTCACTTTTTGAAACTCTGGCGAATAATTGACGAAAGTTTGTGAATATATCCACTGCGAGTTTTCATTATATCTTACAAGTATTAGTTTAGGATTATTTAAAAAAAAATAATTTAACCTCCATTTTGGAACCAAAATTTCGCTTAATGACCCCCATAATGCATACATAACCTTTCTTTTTCATTCATATGAATTAAAAAATTATAAGTAAGGAGAAGGCGTTCAAAATTATTAATGGATGATATTTTCAATACATCTGCATATATTGAATACAATTTGGAATATAGAAAGATTGGAAAATGTTCAGAAAGTGAATTCAAAGATTGAGCACATAATTATTATTACATAATATTTTTCAATCTATTTCGTTTACGGCCCAGAAAATGAAAATTCATTGAAGATCCATTGAAATTAATTCACTGCATCACTTCTGAATCCGTTTTCTTAGTTTCTGTAATGAATTTTAATGAGAAAATGTGTTTCAATGATTTTGAATAGGAAAATAGTGGAATGAAGAAATGATTTCGTTGAATGAATTTCAATTGAAAAGTGCGAATAGAACAATTGCAAGTTGAACGAATTTCAATGAAAATATAGTTATATTTTCCGTGAATGAATTTGAATGGATAGTTAATTATTACAGAACAACAAATTTAATGATTTTGTATAAAAAAAAGTTTAGATGAAAATGCAACTGATATGAATGAAATCGAATGGGTTTATTACCAGTAGCAAGGTTGGGAGGTAAATGATTTTTAATGGAAATAAAATATTTAAATGAAACAATCGTTCAAAAAATACCAAAAAGTTGGTTCTTTAGTAATTTTTGAAGATGATTTTCAAAGACAATATAATAAAAACTGCAACAAAATTTTTTGACCCAAAACAATTTTTTCCTCGAAAAGAAATGGAATTTTTTAAAATCCATGCGTAATTATTTCGGAAATAGGTTTTTATATTTACCAAACTTTTTTTTAATGTTTAAATTAATTTAGCGAATTTTAATGGGTCAAAGGAATTCGTTCTTGAGTATAACTTTTGACGCGGAACTCAGTGGTGTTGGAATAAAAAATGGAACAAAATTTATTTTTTAAATTTAATTTCTTTAAATCCATCCGTAATTTAAAAAAAATGTGTTTCTATGATCACCCAAATTTTTAAGAGTTTCAAATACATTTAGAAGAGAATAGTATGAAAAAAATCGAAATTAAAAATTACTGAATCAAATTTTCAATATTTGAGTTTCATAAAAGCAATTCTAACAATTTTTTATGCTCTCTTAAATAAAAATAAAAGGAATTTGTCGAGAATTGACCGAGAATTTTCTGCAATATCGGAAAATCATGTATTCCAGAAAATTCTCAGCCAATTCCCTCTTTAATTGTTATTGATTCTTTTTAGAAGATAGTAAACAATTGTTAGAATTGCTTTTATGAAGCCCGAAACAAAAAAAAATTATTAGGAACTTTTCAATTTACATTTTTTTAGCTTTGATTACTAATGGTACCTCCTTAAGATAGTGTACTCTACTCTAAACGATTTTAATTAATAAATATAAATTATTCCAACTTTGTTAGGTATTGTGCCTGATTTACACCTTGAAAAAAACCATGGTATAACTAGAAAATTACTACAATTTAAATGTTACCAATAATATTTCCTTTCTATGTGAGAAGATGTACCATAAAGTAAAATAATTAGAAAAATAAATATATAAAATGTCCAACCTTTTATTAATACAAAATCATTAAAAAATGCAAAAGCCAATGAAATTGAATAAATTTGAATAATATAATAAGCACACACTGAAATCAATGATTTCAAAACAATAGAAAATCATTGGTTATAGCTCTGTTGAATAGATTTCTATTCATATTTAGTGATTGAGCAAACCAATTCAAATCTATTGAGATTCATTCAAAATCATTCAATGAATTTCAATGAATTTTCGTTTGCTGGGATGGTATTGTGATTAACATATATTCCCAGACAGCAAAATAACAAAGAATTTAGAATGATTTCTCGAATGAACTTGTTCATAAAGATCTCATAATGACATCGTATTTAGGAAACCCTCAAAAGTGGGACATCTGACTTCTTTCAGAGCACATTTCATAATCATTCTTTTCTATTTTGTTGTCTGGGATATTACTACGTTGGGAATGAGACGTATTAAATTACTTAAAAATAGACAAATAAGTAAGAATTTTCTTTTCCGCAATTTTGTTTCTTAAGTGAAAGTAATTTTAATATAGGAGATCTTGGAATAAATCGAACTAAATTAAAATAGATGTTATTTGGCCTTCATTCCAGCACTGATTTTTGCTCGCGGAGTGATCATTACCTTAAAAACTGTAAAAGTACATAATTATATAAATTGAAAAATTTATTTATCATCGAACGAAAGAAAAGATACAATATGTATATTAAAAATATACATATTGCATCTTTTTTGTGGTGTTTCATCTCATACTTAAAAATAGAATTCATTATAATACATTTTAATGGATTCAAAGTACGAATAGAAGTGGATTAACATTTTTATTCTGATTAATTTTTGGGTACCATTGCAGTGAATTTTCGTTTTCTGGGTGGGATGTACCATAATTTTACGGCTTTTTTCCGTGAAAAATGTACACGATTATTGGTAAACATTTTTTATTTACAAAAATATACTAATACAAGAAAATTAAAAAAAAAAACAATAAAAAAAAAATAAGCAGAAATAGAACCTTCAATATTTTAAAAACTTCGACAAAACGTCGACCAAAAAAAAGAAACTATTTTCTTACATTAATATTTTGGTCACCTTGATGATTCGCCATTTTGGTTGTGCCTTTTTTGTTTGGTTCGCGGTAGTTTAAAAAAAAAAAGAAAAATTATGCGTTATCAAAAAGGAGGGATTTCGTGCCATTTTGTATACCAAATTTCATCCAAATTCAGCTATTTTTTGCATTTCTATCCTCCATTTTGGATCCGCTATTTTGAATTTTGCCATTTTTAGTACACAATCGAAATTGGGGACTTCCTCAAGCTTCTAGTACCGAGTTTCATAAAAATCCAGGCACTTTTCGGAATTCGTACTGTCATATTGGATCCGCCATTTTGTATTTGGAAAATGCGATGAGAGATGCGTCATCAACGACCCATAAAAACCCTATGTACAAATTTTTGTAAAATCGAAAAATATTGTTTATTTTCGTCCGCCATATTGGATCTGCCATTTTAAATATGGGAAATCTGATAAGAGATTCGTAATCAGCTACTAATAATACCAGAATATACCAAAATTTATGGAAATGTCATAAAAATGTAGTTGGCAAAATTGAAGTACATAGCCGAAATTTTTCGTCTTCGAGCCGTCATTTTGGACGTCGCACAGTGGGGCAAAGTCCCCATTTCGTGGCCAAAAATCGCAAATGACCTATATGAGGGTTTTTGGGGTCGCTGATTACGAATCTGAGGTCAGATTTGAAAAATTCAAAATGGCGGATCCAATATGGCGGACTAAAAATTCGAATTTCTATTAATTTGACTGAATATGGTTACTCGGGGGGTTTTGGGGGTCGCTGATTATGAATCTGATGTCCGATTTTGTAAATTCAAAATGGCGGATCCAAAATGGCGGACTAAAAATTCTAATTTTTATTAATTTGACTGAAAATGGTTACTCGGGGGGTTTTGGGGGTCGCTGATTATGAATCTGATGTCCGATTTTGTAAATTCAAAATGGCGGATCCAAAATGGCGGACGAATGTGCGAAAATATTCTTTAACTGAAACGAAATTACTCATTTACGGATTTTTGGGGTCGCTGATTACGAGTCCGCAGTTAGATTTTAAAAATTGATAATAGCGGAAGTACATTATGAAAGTAAATGGTAATAATACGCACAAATAAGTAAAATTTATATGTCGGCTTTTTGGTAGTGAAATTGAAGGAACTGGAAGAATGTCGGGATGTACTTGTAATCCAAAACTACAAAACTTCAAATGAAAAAATAATGCATTTATTATTATGTAATTCTGATGTACAAAAATTTAATAACAAAAATCTTGCTCTTCATCGGATTTATACATTGCTTCAGATTCGCTTTCCGATGTAGATGAATCTGATAAGTATGTAGCATTTTCTTGTGGCGAAATTTCCGGCGGCTTAAGAAGTCGTATAACTTCTGATGACAATGACTTCAACGGCTTTTGAGGCAGTTTGCGAATACTTGAAATGTACGGATCAGAGGTAACTAGTAGTCTGTTAAAGATATCCTGTAAATTCGATGTTCTTGAACTTTTCCTCGAGAAATCCTCACGAAAACGTTTTATATCTTTATTGCGCGACTCCTGTGCATCCGCAGAAAGTTGACCAATCGGCAATAACGCATTTGCAATAATTTCTGGTCCGTGTATTAGCAATTTATGTATGGATGTTGGCATATAGTACCATGGATATAGGTTGACATATTGACGTGCCGTTTCCACAGAGTATTCCTTAAATTTTGTGTCATCTACATGATAGCCACTTGAAATAACTTGCAAAATGGTATGAAATCGACGAATAAGGCCTTCGTTCACTCCTGTTATTCTTGCGGATATTGTCGCATTTTCGAAGAATCGACGTGCCGTATTGCCGTCATTCGTACTTCCAAACCCTGGCTTTGGGCAATCGACAGTAAGTCCGAGTTCGGCAGAAAATCCTTTTTGTATATTTGCTTTTCTTTCAGCAACTATCTTCTTTTCATCTTCTTTGCGCGCTTGCCATTTTTTACTTCCAAGTTTATAAGATAAATGCAGCATGCATTCAAAGCAGCGAATCCAGGCATGCAGAGTTGACATACCAAATCTCAGATTGTCTACACATATTTCCTTAGCAAGCATCCTGTCAATGTCATTAAATTCTTTTGACGTTGCTTTACATAAGAAGCAACGCTGTGCCGAGGTAGTGCCACTTACAGAATTGCACACTTTTCCATCGATCATTGTGAAAAACATCTCGTATTTAACTGATACTGGAATTCCATGCATGACCCTTGACAAGGGTTCAAGGGCTTTGATCTGATTTTCAACATCTGTAACTTCATTCACTGTCAGTTGTACATCTTCATGAGCAAACTGTACTTTGATAGGCCGACAAAACCGTGGAGAAGACGGCCTCGGGTTTTTCCAAACAATGACTTCCTTTTTCGTTCGGTTGTCTCTACCAACCATCTGTAGAGGTACTACTGATGTAAAAAATATACTGTCGTCGCATTTTCCGTCTTCGCTGAACTTTTGTTTGTATACACTTTGGCCGGAACTACCGTCACAGCCCCACTTGCAACATAAGCATAAATTGTCGACAATTTCAGGTGGTAAGGTTGCAATGACATCTTCCTGTAACATTAAAATTCGGCCTGCAGTGTGGTCCAGTAGAGCTTGTAACTTCACTTCACCGCAACTCTCACTGATAGAAATACTGGTTTTTGTTGGATAGCAACGAATTTTTGCACTCATCACCTCTTTATAAGACGGATACAATTTACAATAATTTTCTTTAGCGACATTTCGTATTCCTTGATAGGTTCGTTTTGAAAATCGATGTTCCACAAGTACCGAAAGTGCTGCATCCGCAGACAAAGTATTTTCACTCTTTGACTTTAAAGCTGAGATATACTGCGATGCTTTTGACGAGCTTGTAGAAGTGATATCTTGAATGATATTAGCAGCTTGCGATTGACCTGATGCCCTAAGACTCATTGTAGTCGCATAAGCCAATTCCGGTAAAGAAACGGTACTGCGTAAATCTTGTGTTTTTCTCCTCTTCGATCTTTCACTGGAAGCCGAAAATGACAGCGAAGGGCGACCAGATTGTACAATATTTTTTGACGGAGTTGATGTTTGACGTTCACTGCTAGGTAAGGTACTGAATTGTACGATACTATTTAACCATTCTTCGTTGTTTTTTAAAAACACTGCTTCTTTTCTATATGCCGCTGCCCATCGAGTTCTAATGTTGGAAAATAGCAAATTCATAGTATGCTTCATATCCGATTCTATTTCAATGATGTATCCTGTATTTGCAGCAATGGATGTTATCAAGCCATCGACTATGTTTTCGTTACTGTTTTTGATATTATTTTTAATTATGAAGAAAATATCTTTTCTCGAGTAAGACAATTTTTTAGCAGATGTAGATGGTCCTGAAATGTAATAAATGTAAGATTAAAATGTAATACGATTTTAAAAAATATATTTAAATTCTAATAAAAAAAATATATATATATGTACATATGGGTAAGTTAATTTCATTTTTTTAAGGGGAGGGTAAACCCAAAAAAATCACCTCTACGAAATACAGATTTAAAAAATTGTAAATGTAATTATATATAGTCATATAATTTGATATGTTGAACAATTATCAATTACAAACGCTAGGACACTTTAATGTAAGAATAAATAATAAAATATCTCTAAATGAAAATTTCAATTTTTATGAGAAATGTACCGAGCAGGTATGTCATTCTTTTCTTTTAATACTTGCTTTGTATAATGAAATAACGGATCTCAAGTAAACATTCCTTTACAGGGAGCAGTCCTTTTATCTAATGTCGAATTGCAACAAAATAACTTACAATATACAAGACAGTTTTTACAACTTAATGGTTATAATTTAGATTTTATAAATTCATACATAAAAAAGCGTCTTAAGAAAATAAACAAATCAAATTGACGTTTTATTTAAGTTATCATATTTATTTAGCGCAATAAACTTAAAGTCATAGTAAAATAAGTAAAATTTATTAACTTATATTTTTGTAAAATATTTTGAAAAGATAATTGTTAAAAATATATTTACGTTTCAAAAAAAAAGAAATAATGCTATTGTACGCTTCTGCCACATACACTTCGATGCGTCGTCACGTCGCGTCGCTCGCGTCGGCGCCGCGCCGGCCGCAACGGTCGTAAATTTCAACGTCGCACTAACATTTAATTAACAATTCGATCCGCAGTCCTCCGCAGCTGGTTTTTTTATGTATTAAAATTGACAATATACAGAACATATTCCAATAAATATCGAAACAGGACCTCGCAAGACAGTTTTTAAAAGAACTTGTAAACATTATCTTCGCCGAAAACACAATTTGTTTATACAATTGTATGTATATGTTGTTAAAAAATAAAAACACATGAAATTAATACTAGTTATGTGTGGAAATGTATTGTACATACCTCCAGGATGGTGTTCCATTTTTCGCTTGAATATTAATGAATGGTAACTACACTTTTTATTGCCGTACAGTTTCCGAATTTACACCTTCCAAATGCCACGCTCGTGCGCACGAACCGAAGGTCTACTTTACACTGACATATTGACGATTCCTAAGCATCCGGTAACTTACCCTTGTACAATTGTGTGGTGGGACGTTCCCAGAACCCATTACATACAACGATTTCCAGGTCAAAATAAAATACTTCATTTTCGATATTTTGGCCAGCTTTTCGTGAATCGGCCCCACTGTGCGTCGCCATCTTGAATTTCAAAATGTTCACCTTCCATTTTGAAGATCAGGGCCCATGTACACAAAATTAGTATCGAGACCATTTTTTATCCGATTTTGGTGGGAAAATGTTGAATAAAGAACATTATTTAGTGAAAAAATCGTAATTTTTTTAAAAATAAACAAATATAACTTCTTTTGTTTTTATTGTTAGAAAATTCTGATGGCAGATTTCTTAATTAAATTTCTTACATTTTAACTGAAATTTTATTATTCACTACAATAATCATTATAGTGAGTTTTGTATCAAATTTTATCAAACGTACCTGTACAGAAATTAAAAAATAATATAAATAATCTTTATATCATTTACTTTCAAACTCAGTATAATTAGTAAATTTCTCGACTGTATGTTTAAAAATTTTCAGTAATTAGTAGCGGTTTAGTTAACTTTTTACTTAACGAGACCGCTACTAATTAATGAAAATTTTACTTTCAAACTCGATGAGAAAAGAATTTCAACGACTATTTTAAATTAAAAGATGCAGGCTACGTTCTTTACAAATTTGATTTTTTGTTTGTAATTAACTAAAATAAACTTTTATTTTAATTATGTTAATACCTACATATATGCATGCAACATTCTCTCCTGGAAAGGAAAACAAGAATTGTATAAAAAAATTACTTTATTTATGACATATATACATATTTACATAATGTACAATAATAAAAGTAAAGTTAGCATACGCAGTTCCGCAGTGTTTATAATCAATTACTTTTCGTTTCTTCCAATTCGCGTTGGGCGAAAGACATTCCGTGTAAATTGAAACCAATGGTATCTCTCAACGACGAAACTTGCTTTATAATTAAATTCTTAATTTCTTCGAATTGTGAGAGGAGTTCATGATTAGCCATGATTTGACGATGATGAGCTTGAATGAGGCTTACCATCAGCTTGGCTACTAATTCACTTTGATGATGATTTTTCAACAATGTGGGTAGTATTTTAAAAATTTCATAAGCAGTCGAATATGATATTGAAGAAAGTGCCTCGTCTAATTCGCTTGCCCTGATGCGTGCAAACATTTTAAATATAAATTCTTCTATAGTATTGCATTTGTACGCCTGAACGAGTAACGGTAGTTCTGGAGTAGTATTCGCTGGCAAATCCAAGCATTCTTCGTTGTGTGCTTTTAATAAAGTAAGACCTTCCAAAAATAACTCAACATTTTTTCCGCCTTTCAAGATGGATGTTATGCTCGGGGCCTCTTCACCCGGGGCTGTAAGCGCAGCCGAATTAAGGGTTTCGTTCTCTTGTCTCTCCCGTTCCTCTTCTGCCTCGTCTTCCAAAACTAACATTTCTGCGCTGCGCTCGTAGAGTCTCAATACTCGATCTGCACCACACGATAAAACATATTTGCCATTTGGTGAAATTGCGCAGGACCACGATTGTCCAAAATGACCCTGTAGAGTAATGATCTTTTGGTAGTTGTCCGCATCCCACTCCTTTACTTTACCATCTTTACCGGTGGTAAACAGGTAATGTGTTTTAGGAACAAACGACAATCCCGTGACGGACTCTTCGTGCGCCAGCATGGATTTGTGACAATCACCAAAGTCCATGCCCCAAATTTTGATATTGTGGTCAGCTGAACCAGTTGCGATAAGAGTAGAATCGCTGGATATGTCCATACACAATACTGGCATTTTATGACCGTATAAAGCGACAAAAAATTTAAGCGTGTCTACAAAGAAAATCTTAACCGAAGAATCCAAAAGTGCTACAGCAATAAATCGATTATTGGGGCTGAATTTCACACACAGAACGCTTTCTTCTAGTTTCAGAGTTCTAACGTGAAGGACGGACAGAACTTTGGCTTTATTGTTGCCGTCCGAATCATCGACAAGTTCAAATTGCCAAAATTTAACAGTTTGATCTCCTCCCCCGCTAGCGACTCCTTTCGAGTCCGGGAATAAAGTTACGCTCCACAATTCTTTTTGATGAGCTTGAATTTCTTCAAGAATGTTGCTCGAGGTAATATCAACGATTAGCATTTTTCCACTCTTTAAACCAACAATTAAATGCCTATCTCCGGGCACAAATGTTACCGATATTGCCTGCGAACATGGAACTGTTCGGGTGCAAGTCAATGTTGGTCTATTCCACAATTTTATTGAATCGTTGCTAACTGTAGCAAAAGCTAAATTATCAGAACTGAAACACAGTGCTCTAACATCCGTACGATGACCGGGAGAATTTAAGGAACGAATCAGTTGCGCTTCGTTGTTCTTGTTTGTCACTGTCAGAGAATGCAGCTCGACACTATTATCGCTCAAAATCGTACATATCCTGAGTTCATCGTTCCTTCCCAGAACAAAATCGACTGCTTTTATTTTACTCGATGCTTTAATAACTTGCAGCCTAGAAATCTGGTTTTTCAATTTCACATCTGACAATGCATCCTTAACTTTCTGTTCTGCGTCTTCCTCACTCGCCGCATTATTTTTAATTTTCTTCAATTTCTTTTGTACTTTGCTACTGATTTGTTCTTCAGACAAGATGTGAAATAGCTCGACATTGTTGTCCAAACCGTAACATCCTATTATTTGACCCGAGGGATCCGAATTTATCGAAGCTACTCTTCCGCGTCCGGATCGCAAAATATTGCCAACTTTATCGCAGCGTAATTTACTTTTCAAACCAGTAATATCATCGTCATTAACAACATTAGCATCTTCAGTATTAATGTTTTCTTTTTTATCATCCGTAAAGTATATTTTCCAAACGAAAAGTTCGTTACTATTGCATCCGCTAAATAAAAATTGATCTTGAACTAATGCTAAACTCCACACTTCGGATTGATGTCCAGTAATAGTTTTAAAGTTGTGTTGTATATCAAGATCCCAAAATTTGATAAACGTGTCCTTACTAGAACTAATAACGATGTCATGATCCCGCATAAAGACAACTTTTGTAATTTCTCCTTTATGTCCTTCCAATCTGCAAATACCACGCTCGGCAATAACGTCCCATACTATGACATTAGTGTCTTTTGATCCTGACACTAATCGATGTCCAAGAGCGTCATATGCTAATGTCGTTATTGCCGAACAATGTCCCGAAAACGTGCTAATATGTTCAGCGGATCGTAGATCAAAAGTTTTTATTGTACCATCTTCGTAACCGACAGCAAGAAATCTTTTATTCGGAGCAGCAACCAAACATGTCACGTTGAATTTCTCTCCAGAAAGAACTTGGGCTTTTTCGCCAAGTCTCATATCCCATATGTAAACATGTTCGCCGGCCCCTACACATATGAACCGACCTTCTTGGCCTTCCAAGGTTATAAATGCAATATTGCATTTTGGACTGGCTATTATATTCAAATTTCCTGCTGGAACGTAGCGTAAGTATTGTTTCGTTAACCCCATATTTTTATCGCTTTAGAGCTCTCAAATACCAGGATAGTCCTCGCTAACTGCTGATAACACTGAAAAGTGAAACATAGTTCTTAGTTTTTTATTTATTTATTTATTTATTTATTTATTTAGAATCAACGGCGAAAAGCCTATTACATAAAAATATAGTAACAATATTAGGTGAAACTTAACAATACATTAGAAAAATAGAAAAATAAGATAACAATTAAATCGCTATCCATAAATATGTAATTAACGTAAATAAAAAAATTCATGCAAAAGTGGAAAACATTAAAAAAATTCGAGATTTAAATATCGATAACGACTCCAGTTCTCGAACTTCAGGCAAAAGTGAGTTCCATGCTCTCCGCAACCGAGTTATCGGAGCATAATACCCTATATCCGATCGATTAACCTCCTCAATTAATAATCTCTGTGAACGAATGCTGTAAGCAATCTGATGTAAAGGAAAGGACTGTCTCAATTCGGTACACTTAATGATGCCCTTCATTATTTTAAAAGTATTGATTAAATCAAATCTATTATGAATAGATTTAATGGAGGGCACATTAAAATACTTTGCCAGAGCGGAATAATCGTGATCAATAATACTCATTGGTGATCCTTTTTTATAAGCTAAATAACGTATAAATTTATACAAGACAGCAGACAACAATATAAAAGACTGGGTAATACAATTGATTTGAATATTGAGATAATCGCAGGGATACTACGAAAATCTCTAGTAGATCTTTTTAGAAATCCCAATACAGATGTTGCGTTTGAGACTGTCCTAATTAAATGCTCTTTATAATTAAGAAAGTTATCTAAGATCCCGAGATCCTTCACAGAGCTTACAGAGTCTAGAGGCTGGTCATTAATCTTATAATTAGACCAGACAGGAGAGTGACTTTTAACAAACCGTACAAAGTTACATTTTTTAATATTTAGGGTCAATCGATTTAACACTGACCACTCGACCAGTGAGTCAGTGCAGATCCCTCTGCAACCTGGACACATCGGAAAGAGAATGAATTTCAACATAGAGTTTAACATCATCCGCGTATAACAAAATATTAGAAAATCTCAAACTCTGAGTTAAGTCATTCATAAAAAGAATGAACAATATAGGACCCAAGTGTGACCCTTGAGGTACACCAGAGGTTGCAACGAAGGGTTCAAACTCACAAGTACGCACTCGAACAACTTGCTCTCTGGCAGAGAGAAAAGAAGCTATCCATTGAAGGATATTGCCCCATACTCCCATTTTAAATAACTTAGTTTTGTGAAATTTATTTATTAAAGTTCTCGTTTCAAATTTTGTGAGTTTATCCTGGTAAAAATGGAGGCGTACACGAAGAGGACAGTAAGAGTGAAATTAAAGGTACATGAAGAGTACGTACGCTTACATACCGCTTCCCAAAGAGTACAATAAACGTATGTACACTTAAATACTGCTTCCCAAAGTGTACAATAAGAGTACAATAAGCGAACAATAAGAATGATTTGGACATTAAGAGCGATATTAAATGGAAATGTTTCTTTCCACTCACAATAAGTAACGATGAAAGAAATTTGGAACATTCGTCAATGCATAGAATTAATTTTGATTTTTCTTTTCTGACATTTTCTTAAGTGAAAGTAATCATAAGTTCAGTCAATGCATTTTGATGTCAAATCGGGAACATGAATTTGTTTGCATTGTTCTGGAGATTAATGCTATGAGTTCTAAATAAAATATAAATATGAATGTAAATATAAAACACATTTAACCCTTTGCGGCATACATTTTTCTTTACATGAAAATCAGCTGAAACTTGCTGCACGGAAAGCAATTGTAAGTAAATGCCACTGCTCAGGGAAGTAACAGCTACCGTACGATTTCTGACGAATTTCAAATGGCGGTTAACGTTCGAAATCGTTAAAAAGAACATTTTTATAAGTAGATACACTTTTATTACACCTTTTTGAATAGTTATTCATAATTTTCCGACTATTTAGGTATTAATAATTAATTTTAATGATCTATAAATGCTGTTGAAACGGACAAATTTGGTATTTTTTTCGTTCTAAAGCTTCCGTATTGAAAACAGTGCAAGATACACTAAAAATGCACTGAAACTTTTTTGTAGAGCACAAAATTTCCTACAAAAAAGTCAGCAAAGGCCTTAGACTGAAGTTAATAGTTTAGCCATGAGCAACGATGGAATATGCCTCATATTTTACAAAAATTCTAAAATATTCATAATTAACTTGTAAGACAAAATTCCAGCGTTATTTATAGATAATCTATTAACTTCAGACTAGGGCTCTCGCTGACTTTTTTTTAGGAAATTTTGTGCTCTATAAAAAAGGTTCAGTGCAGTTGTAGTGTATCTTGCACTGTTTTCAATACGGAAGCTTTAGAATGAAAAAAGTACCAAGTTTTTCCGTTTCAACAACGTTTATAGATCATTAGAAATAATTATTAATAACTATATCGTCTAGAAATTATCAATAAATATTCTCAAAGGTGCACTCAAATTGGATCCGTTTATAAAAATTTTCTTTTTAACGAATTCGAATTGTAACCGTCATTTCAAATTTGTCAGAATCTGTGCGGTAACTACTACTTCCCAAAATGCTGTCGCATTGACTTAAAATTTCTTTGCATGTACTCGGGGGTTTTTGGGGTTGCTGATCACGAATCTGATCTCAGATTTTGAAAATTCAAAATGTCAGATGCAATATGGCGGGTCAAAAATAATTTTTTAAATTTAGATCCGCCATATTACATCCGCCATTTTGAAATTTGGAAAACTGGCCCTGGATTCGTTATTAGTGAACCGAAATACTTCATACAGATTTTTTTCAAATTTTTTTTACCATATAGTTTAGGCACAATTACATTTATTGTAAAAAAACGTGTTTTTTTAGACTTTTTTTATTTATTACAATATATGTATTTATCAATAAAAATGTTTGATGCCTTTAGTATAGTAAAGAATAGCATAGACTAAAAAATTTGGCTTTAAAACGTGTGAACTACTGTTCGAAAATTGCGAATAAGTGAAGAGAAAAAGGTGTCACTCTGGAATGTCACTATGTCGCAAAGGGTTAATTGAAACTTGTGCTTGTATAAAAATTGAAAAACGACGCACTATATACAGAAATAAATAAATCAAAGCTGCTCACATTTTATTTGATATTTCATTTGTTACATTCCCGCCCTCTAACCTTGCTTCTTGTGTTTGACGAGACTTGTTATATTCCTCATGTGTTTATGTTTTTATATTAATTGTAAGATCACCTGAACACGTTTTAATTTACAAACCTTTAAAGTATAAAGTTCTGAGTCATTTCTTTTTATAAAGGCGTAATTTTTTTAGTTTATAAAAGCTAAATGCTTTATTTAGCATGTTAATGCATTAATTAATTCTTAACGAGAGCTGTATACTTACATACGATTAGAAAATAAATGATCGAAAAAAAAATTTGTACGCTTTATCTTACACTTAATGGGAATATGGTACGCTAAAGTATAACTAGCAAAAGTGAAGAACGTTCCATGAGGTTCCATGAGGTACACACAAGTACTTTTAAAATGTCCAAATTCATTCTTGTACTCTCGGTAAGCAAAAGGGGACTTCAAAGTACAGGAAGCGTACATTTGCTTTAATGAAATGTATGTGTCCTTTGTGTATATTTCCTGTATCTTTCAGTGTACTCTTCATTTTTACCAGGGTACTTGGCAATAAGTAGATAAAAATATTTCATTTTGTTCATGTCTAATATGCTGGGAATTAAAGGAATTGTTTTGATTAAAATATTTAATATAATTTTACATCGTTCATCAACAGTTTTGATCACTAACGCATACCGCTATACAAATAATTATAACATTTATGCTTGTCTCGGGTGATTTTACTCCATTTTTGAAATATCTACAGTTGCTTAATTAGTGTTGAAAAATCTGTTAGAAATTTTTTCATGAAAATTCTTGGTAAGGTCGGTTCCATTAAAAAAGAAATAAAAAATAAAACAATATTTATTGACGTTTCGGCGGCATGATGTGCGCTCTCTTCAGTAATATAGAATAAAAAGTTTTTTTAGGATGTGTGCAACAATTTTTGTACAGAAAAATGAATTTTGTTTGTGGTTAAGAACGGCTAAATGGTATAATTTGACAGCTCAAAAAAGCCGGAATACGACTGGTATTTTTGTCGATCCATTGTGATGTTGAAAGCCTTGTTTTTTAATTCGGTGACTTGTTCTTAAACACTTGTACTGTACAGAATTATAGTTGCACTGTTTTGAAATTATTACAAGTACAAGTGTTTAAGAACGAGTCGCCGAATTAAAAAACAAGGCTTTCAACATCACAATGGATCGACAAAAACACCAGTCGTATTCCAGCATTTTTGAGCTGTCAAATTATACCATTTAGCCGTTTTTAACCATAAACAAAATTCATCTTTCTGTACAAAAATTGTTGCACACAGCCTAAAAAAACTTTTTATTCAATATTACTGAAGAGGGCGCACATCACGCCGCCGAAACGTCAATAAATATTGGTTTTTTTAAATTTCTTTTTTAATGGGACTGACCTTACCAAGAAATTTCTTGAAAAAATCTCTAACAGATTTTTCAACACTAATTATTACTAGCGGTCAAGAAACAAATTATAGAAATCAGGATGATGAAAAATCCTGTTCATTCCAGTATCTACATTTGCACTATACGAAACTCGCAATTATAGGGTAAGTGAGGGTAATGTCGGCCACACATTTTCAATAATTTTTACGAAACGCATATGGTGGTCACATATGTAATTGGTATTATATCACAAATGGTATTAGTGGCCACTAGATAATTGTGGTACTCGACAATTTTAACTGATATATGCCCATTTTATGGCAAATGTCGCCATTCTCTCATATTTTTTGTAAGAAAGTAATAATTTCTTTTAGAAACAACATTTTCCAAAGTTACATAGTTACGAAGTGCTGAACAATGGATTACTTAATTTGGTTAATTACGAATTAGAATGATACCTTACAGCAATAAATAACAAAATTCCTTTCTTTTAGAAGGTGGCCAACCACTACAGCATTTATGGTTTTCTTGTTTTTTTTTTTTTATTTATTTCGAAAAATAACGAAGTATAATTAAATACTACAGATATATTTAAGAATTAAAAAAATACAAAAATGCGGGACTTTGTCCTTAAGTGGCCGACTATACCCCCATGTATCCTATAAGATTGTAATATACACTGTAAAAAATGTAAATGAAATGTACAATGTTGTTGTGATTTTCATGTCTAAAAATATGGTGATATTACCACATTAAACGTAATTTTCCTAGGGGAGGTTAGGAATTTCATAAAAATTTGTAAATTCCCTACACTGAAGGTGGTAAATTTACAACGCAATGCAATAAAATTCATTATAAGATGTATTTTAAAATTTTAAAGGTTTCTAGAGCTATAATCTTTTGTCGAAAGAAAACATTATATATAAAATCTTTTGTTGATAGTAAAACTTTGATCGTAAACAAATTTTAGAGCTATAATCTTTTGTTGATACTAAAACTCTTGTCGAAAGAAAGCATTAAATCTAAATTCTTTTGTTGATAGAAAAACTTTCATCGAAAGCAAGTATTAGAGCTATAATCTTTTGTCGATAAAACTTTTGTTGGAAGAAAACGTTAAATCATAAAATCTGTACATAACCTAAAGTTTTTCCTATATTTTGTTGTAAATTTACTATTCTCTTGGAGAATTTAAACTTCTCTACGAGGTAATATTACCGTAACCTGTAAAATCCACTTTCAATTGTAAATTTACAATTATAAGTTGACATTTACGCTCTAACAAAATAATATTCACAGTACGTATGTAAATTTACAATAATATTGCGTAAAAGACCTACTTGTAGCATGGGCAATATTGGGTCCCACTATGCAAGTTGTAAATTTACATTCCCATTTTTTACAGTGTATAAATAAATAGAATAATTAATAATGATCGAAAATGTATCAAAGAGAGGTTAGGATACACAAACAAAACATTTACCATAAAGTATATAATAAAACAGAGATTAAATATTGTAGGACAAGTAAATAAATTACCTGGTATATCTTTTATTTCCAGTCAAATTATTTGTATAAATGCACAAGTTCGATTAAAACAAATTTTTCGAGTCTTTCCAACCATTTGTTGCACACATTGAACCACGTGGTCAGCTCCGGAATGCGGAATTGGACTACTAATTCCAAAATTCCGCAGTCTAATTCGCTCACGTGACTTGATTTTACCCTCCCTCTTATTCCCCTCCATTGTTGCTACCCCCACTCCAACAATATTTGAATTTTTGAAAATAAAACTCCGTTTTTTACAAATATAAATCCTATATTACAAATATGTAATAATATTTTACTAATATTCTAATGAATAAAGTTACATGCAATAGCAATTTCCTTCTTGTATTTAATTCTATCCTTGATGAAATTTGCATTTTAAAGGTTATGTTATGACGTCCTATTTTTTATCTTTTTATCTCAAAGATATCCGTAAATTTCATCGATTGATAATAGGAAATACATAAATTGTAAAGTGGAAATCATAAAAGCAGTGCATTGTTGGCACGTTCACATCAGTAAATCACGGGATTCGAATATCGTTTTCGTTTCATTTTAAATTTTGATTTTCGAACGCATAATTTGGAAAAATGGTTGTCCGGCATCACGTTTCGGGATACGAAGGTTTTTTGAAATTTGTGGATAACTTGAACGTTAAAGATCCGATTTTCGTTTTGTTTAGTGGAACCAAGTTACCCGATGGAAATAGTTGGTGTCCTGACTGTGTCGAAGGTACTTTCATCGCTATTTAACTATAAAATATCTATTTCTAATATCGGAGTAACATCTTTTATTCTTTAACAATTTTATCAAATTTGCAATCGTCAAATATCTTTAACTTATGACGGAATTGCCACACCCTCGCTGATAACAGCATACTACTTCATAATACTTAGGTATTAGCTAAAAAATCGTATTTAAAACGCTCCAATCATTTCGTTACTTAGAATTATTCAAAAACTTGAATCGTTTTCAGCGAAAAAGTGACACAAAATTATGATATATTTAATTAAACTTTCTTTAGCCGAGCCTCATATTGAAAAGGGAATTCAAGCAGCTCCGAAAACAGCTCAATACATCCATGTTGAAGTAGGCGATAGACCATTGTACGATTTAATTTTCGTCATATTTATAAAGTTCTTTTGTAAATTACTTTATTGTTAATACATTTACTATTTGTAGTTGGAAAGATCAGAACTGTCCATTCCGCAAAGACTCCAAAACAAGACTAAAAGTCTTACCTACGCTAATGAAGTGGGGCACTCAAATGCGTCTCGAAGGTGACGATTGTTTGAAAAGCGAACTTGTGGAAATGCTGGTCACGGATGAGGATTAAATACAGAATACATTGTACAGTACTAAAAATAATTTTAATCAAAATATTTTACACTTTAGCATGAGCCAGGAAGGGAAGTATTTTATGTATTGTAAAAATAAAATTTTCTATCACAAGGATGGTGTGAAATGTTGCCAACGAAAGTCCGCTGTAAAACCATTCCGTATTTATACATTCTTAACATTGTATCTGTCATAAAATATATTTACAACAACAAAACATAATGTGTAAAGTAAACAAACAAAATATAGTAGACTATCTTCAAGACAGTGTTAAATTCGCTTCTTCGAAGACTGTTGGAGGTATCACTCGAACAGAGTAGTGAATTTTTTTGTTTCGCAGAAGACTGTAACTGTTGTCAAAAACAACCGAATCTGTAACAAATAAGGTTTTATTAAAGTTTTACAATCGTAAAGTTCAAGATTTTTTTTTGTTAATGCAACTCACAAGTAGACGGAACTTCTTCACACGTGACGATGCCAATTTCATCCAACTGATGTGCCGAAACTCGACGGATTGGTACAATTTCAGTTAGTCCACCATCGTTAGTTTTTCTCATTATTCCAAATTTAATATCGTGATCTTCTGTTCGAAATTCCCAACTAAAGAGAAAATTGACAACATTAAACACTTTAAGAACAGTTTTTGAGTCATTTGATCTAAGTAATTACCTCAATAATGAGCCAACTTCGTCAGGAGAGAACTCCAATTTAAGTTTATCTCCTTTTCGGATTGTAACGGATGTAAAATCATTAGTATCTTTGTCATTTTTATTCGTGTACAAATCCTTTGGAACTTTTCCACCTTGACACACCTACATAAAGAAAGTAATGTTATTTCCTCATTTTAATTCGATAAATACTTTTTTACCTTTGAGAGAAGTTTTGGATTTCCATCGGGATCTGTCAAAGTTCCGCCAAAATGAGCAGGTAATTGATCAGCGTCGATGGCTTTCAACAATGCTGCTTTCCATCTACGACGATCAGCTTTATGAATTTGAATCTTTGAGATAGTATATTCATTCATGAATCTCTTCGCAATAGAAAAGGCAATGGCAAAAACTTTTGGAGCTGAAAAAAAATGATGAAACTAAATTTTTCTTATATTTATTAAATAACCGACAACTTACCATTAATAATATAACAACATTTAAGGATTTCTGGATAATTTGCTTCGTACATTTGGATCAAAGCTATCACAACTTCACCGGCTATTAAAAGAAAATATTTTTTAATATCTCGTTTGGTAAATTTGTGTAATTTTTCAAACATACCTGGACGCCACATATACTGCTTCAGACTAAAATTTTCCATGTCAAATATCACAGTGATCTGTTGCGCAGTTGGACCATGCTTCTCGGCTTGTTGCTGACAGATTTTTAGGTAGTATTCCAGTAATCTTATTGTACCTCGTATCATATCTCTTCTTGAAACGACATGCAATATTCCATACAGGTCCAAGCCCTCGAACACTGTGACTACCACTGAAAATACAAGCAAATTACATTTTAATAATGTCTTTTTGATCAATAGTATTAGTATTTATCTACATATTACACTCTGCAAGTAGTACAAACTAATTATTTTACTACTACACACTAAAAAAATTAGTTTACTACCAGTGATTTGAATCTTTACAAAATTTGGAGTCGAAAATATGTAAATGAAAATGGCGGGCACAATAGTATGACAAAATGGCTGAAGATGGAGGTTACAGGAAGTTAACCTAAAAACTTTAGTTAAATGTCAACCACATTAGCAGAGATCTATAATCTCTGACATTAGATCTCCATTTTGAAATATTTATTCAGTGAAAGTAAAAATGTCACAAAAAGTTAAAAATTATTTAAAGTAAATGATCCTACGTTTCTATGCCAAACTTGATATAATAAATTTATGAAAAATGTGTTACTTACGAGCACAATTGTTATAAATAAATAAATTCCTAAAAATCGTTTTTTTTTAAATAAATGTAATTCTAACTGAGTTACACGATAAAAAAATGTTTAAAAAATCTCTCCGAAGTTTACCGAGTTGCTGATTTTGAATCCGATATCCTTTTTTGAAAATTCAAAATGGTGATTTAATATGGATGCCAAAAAATTAAAGAAACTTTTTAATTTTAATGAAACTTGGTATATTATTGTTTTTGGAGACGCAAATCACGAATCAGATTTTCAAAATTTAAAATTGAGGATTCAAGATGGCGGATCGATAATAATTAAATTTGTTTTCTGCAGAAAAGTTTAGAATTACACGTGGAATGTCGGTGACTTTTGGCATTTGTGTTCCAGATTGAATCCGCTATTTTTGTTTAAACCTAAAATTAATAAACAACCTTCTTCAAAAGTCTGCTTAGTATCCGGTTTCAGCATCAAGTACAATGTAACGTTTACATTTACGTCGCTTCTCTGTCATTAGATCCGCCATTTTGAATTTTCAAAATAGATAAATTTATTTTCCGTGTAAAGAAAATGTATACATATTTCAAAGTGTTATTTCTTGCATTCACACTTTTTTTATGGGATTGACCTGAAACATATTACTCGCGGGTTTTAGGGGTCGTTGATTAAAAATTTCAAAATTAAAAATGGCGGATAGAAATGCGAAATGTGATTTAATTTGTATGAAAATTGTTAATCGAATTTTTTTGTGTCGATGCTTTCGAATTTAATTTTAGAATTTCGAAATTCAATATGGGGAATTCAAAATGGCTGACCAAATCGCGAAAAGCAATTTGATTTTTATATACATGTTTCCGAATTAACTTATAATTTCAGGAAATTTTATTTGTAATTCGTGATAAAGTTATAAATCAGGAAAATAACAAATTAAAGTACAATAACAAGTGGAAATTAAATTATTTTATATTTTGGCACTCCATTTTGGATTAACAATTTTGTATTTTAAATTTTCTATCTCATATTCGGAATCAGCAACTAACATAATTGCAAGTTCAGATTCGTAATGAATTATCACAAAAACTCACGAATTTCAGGTGAATTTATTGAATTTAAAGAAATTTGTCCGCCATATTGAATTCGCTATTTTCATTTTGAAATACTTCATAAAACTATCAAACATATATTATCATGTCACGTTTTATTATTGTCAGATTAAAAATGGAAGGCCTAAACAGATAGTTAAATCTTAAACAATCCTTCATTTCTCCTTCTCCACCTTTTTCTTTACGTATATTATGTATCAAAAAATCATTTTTGTTCACCTCCCACCCTTGAAAAGTATGCCTTCTGGGGAGATTATTAATATCAATTATTTTGTTCATTATTTTTTATATTTTTCGACTTTTGTCATATTTTTCGAACGCATTTTGCTTTCAGAAACGAATCACGAGTTAAACCATTATATCTGGTTTATAAAAAAAAATTAACTGATTAAAGGCCATAAACCATTAATTTCCTTAGAATAGGGAATAAGATTAATTCTTGATTCATTCGTAGTACGACTAACATAATGTGATAATTTATCCATCATTATCTTTACATTCTTACCACAATAAGTAGCGTAAAAATGTATACTATAAATATGTTCTTCATAATATTATTTTGTATTTAGTATTTAACATCATGGAATCAAATTAACAATTTTAAGTTCTTCAAATTTGGAACGGCATTACTTGGTCATAATACAAAACAAAATTAATTTCTGTAATAATTTAAGGAGTGCGTGGAATAACGGTATAAATCGAACTATAACATTCTTTATCTTTGTATAAAACATATACTTTTTTGTACCTATATCTTGTGCAGAATTATTGTAACGTTTGTTATACGTTAAATCAAATTCAATAATCACAAAAGTGGTAAAATGCCACTTATTTCTAGTAAGTTTGTAACAGGAGGAAATGAACGATTTCTCTTGGTAAGAGTCGGGCAACGTCCACTCTTTTACGGCAAAAAGTTTATATCTGCAATTAGCAACCTCAAAGACCCTTTAGTGACCATTTTAAAGAAAATACGTTAATATTTTAGAATTGTCATCCGCCATATTGGTTCCGTCATTTTCAATTTTGAAAATCTGACCCCATATTTAAAATCAGCGACCCCAAAAACCTTATAATGCCAATTTTTAAGGAGATCCGTTAATGGTTTAAAAATGCCCTCCGCCATTTTGGTTACACCATTTTGAATTTTGAAAATCTAATCCTATATTTGAAATCAGCGATACTAAAAACATTATACTGCCCATTTAAGGAAATCCGTTAATGTTTTAAAAATGTAATTCGCCATATTGGATCCGCCATTATGAATTTTGAAAACCTGGCCTTATTTTTGTAATCAGAGATTCAAAAAATATAAATTTGCGGTTATTCGCCAATTGCCGATTACGAAACTTCAATCGATTGATTAAAAATGAAATAATATATAAATTTCGCACTTGGGCGCCATTTTGAAATTTTTAAAAAACACAGGCATCACTTTGAAGCTGAAATATTTTGAACGCGATATTTTGCACTGCCGACTCTTCTGCGTTACATTTTCGGGTGTAAATTGACGATTTATTAAAAATATATTTAAAAATTTCACGATTTTTTTGAAAAAAAAAAAACAGCTGTATCTTTTTTGGGAAGAGTTTTGGGCCAATTCTGTTCCTAGTATCTGAAAGAGCAGCTTTTTTTACGTAAGACATATTGGGTGCAGATTTTTTTCTTGGCTATAGCATTATTCAGTATCCCGCTGAAGTTGGTGTTCAAAAAATGATGGTACCGTTTTTAAAGGGTGCCAAAATTTTCCTTGAATTTTCCTTGAACTTTTCTGCTGTAAGTTCTTATGCGTACTTTCCGATTCTGATCGTATAATTTTTGAAAAATACAATGCAGAAAAGATACAATGGATTATTTTACAAACAGTCGGATTTTTCCCTCTAATTTTTTTTTGTTATCAACAATATTGCGCCGAAATTAGACGAGGAGGTCACAATAAAGTGAAAATATGGCGGCTTGAAGCCGAAAATTAAATGACATTTTCGATTTTGCCATTTTTAACAAGTTAAATTGATAAATTCTTACCGAAAATATGTCGCTAATCTCTGATTGGATGTCGAATATGCGAAATTCAAAATGGCGGATTCAATATGTCCAAAATTTTCAAATGTCCCCATTTTTATAAAAGTCTGCATTCACTGACTTTCTGCATTGTCGATGATGAAATTGATATTACAGAATTCTAATGGCAGTTTATCACGATGTTCGTGATGTTCGTATATTTGTAAAGTTAATAAATAATCACATTTTACGTTCGTTAGCCGTCAAAACATTCGTGATCAGCAACCCTAAAAACCACGGTATACCGGTTTTTATAATAAACCGAACCATTTCGAAAAATTTCGTCCTCGATATTGAATTTCCCAAACTCGACATTAGTGATTAGCGACACAAATAACTTTTAATAAACATATTTTTAGTGAGAATTTATAAATTTAACGTGTCAAATATGGCAAAATCCAAAATGTCATTAAATTTTCAGCTTCAATCCGTCATTTAAAGTTTGCTGTCCGAAGCCGAGAAATGTTCACTTCATAGTGACCACACATTTAATTTTGGCGCGAAATTGTTGATCGAAAAAATTTAGGGTGTAAAAATCCGACTTTTTGTTAAATAATCGATTGAATCTTTTTTGCATTATATTTTTAAAATTTCTTAAAGGTCATAATCGGAAAGTACGATCAATTTCACGTTGAAAATGACAAGTCCAGAATTTTTTCAACATTGATGTCCTATTAGAATTTACAGTTGAAAAGTTCAAGAAAAATTCGTCCTTTTGAGACTTAAAGGGTTAAATAACACGTAAACACAGAAGTACTCCAAGTCAATGCAGTGCCAATTAAATAAAACTGGTGCAAACATTACTTAAAGTCCTTATCCGGCTATTCTTGGGTATGATCTTTCGATTGGTGCAGATTAAACTATTTTTTTTTTATTACAAATGTTTTTTATTAAACTACCCCGTAATACCACAAAAACATGCGAATTTGATAGATTTAAGTTAAAAAAATACAATTTTTCGATCCATTATTTTTCAAACGTCATTTTTACCTTGAAGCGATTTTTTATTTGCATAAAGCGTTTTGAAATCTTACAATTAGAGCTCGAACTAATAAATTAGGTGCCTAGAACAATTAATGTCAATACATCGAATCCAATGTGTCGTCCGAAATGACGTATTGGCAGGGTTAATTTTCGTAATTTTTTAACTCGAGTATCATCAATTTTTTTTTCAAGAAAAGGACAATTTCTATTTTAAGCAATATCATCAATAATAATATTTTAAACCTTAAATGCATTTAAAAATATTGATGACTGTTAACCCTCAGAGTACACTATAAAACTGTAATATTTCATACACAAGTTTGATCAACTAAATATTGGGATGTAATTCATGAATTGAAGGATTTGCTTTTTATTTACAGTAATTTTTTTAAAATTTTTATTAAATTTTTAATTTTTTGTGAATTTGCAGTAATACAAAAATTTTCTCCGGTTATACCATACTGTAGGGAAAACATGACCAATACCATGACCCTGTCACTTAATTCGATCAGGAAAAATTGTTTTCTTGTTTCTACTACGTATTTAAGTACACATTGCCTTTAAGAACATCGTGTATGTAAATAATTGCGTTAATGCACCGAGACTTAAAAAAATGCTAGAGAGAATACTTTGAACTTTATGGATTCTGGGATCTGGCATTTATGTCGAATTATCGACTTCAGGATTCATTTCCTGCGGTCGTTTCTTTTTCTTTGCAAAAAAGAACTCACCAGGTGCTCCATCCTTATCGTACCCGCATAGGCCGTGCGGCAAATAAGTTTTTAAAATTTCCGGCGGGTCCCATTCGTCCAACTTGTCGACATCCCACTGCTTTCTCCATTCCAGCGACTGGAACATGAAAGAAATAAAAACGTCATTTCGGGTCTACAAGATCAAGACGAAAGTATCCGCGATTTCGAAGGTGACCGACGTCTTACGGTCCGGCATTGTTCGCTTTTCGACTTTCTAATCGTAAAAAGTGCAATCTTCGGTTTCGCACACCGATATATATGTCCATACTTACACCGGGGTAATACATTTACACCAATCCTAGTATCACGGATACGCGATAAGCATAACTGGAGATATAGGGAGAGAGCTAGTGGCTTTCTCGGAGTTAGGCTCGTTATTCTTACACCAGAGTACATTGTGCGTTGCTCCTTAAACAACCGATTATGTGGAAAGTGTAACCTAATCGCTAACGACCGCTCGTAGAAAATTAGTTTCTGCTTTCAGCGAATTTAGATTGTTTCTTTAATCAATTTTTCCTTTCATGCACGTACGCCCCGTAACGTCTTATTGAGCCACCGCGTGAAAAACACTCGCTAAAGTAGTCGTAAACGTTGGCCAATGATCGCCAGCCGAGTGATTTATATACGACACGTGACGAAGTGAACATTTTCTCAATTCCATGTTTTGTAGATTTTATTTAACCCGTTAGCTATTCATGATGGCTATCATCTAAATCAGGTGACCAACTGGGCGCAACTTAAAAAATAGGCTCAAACTTTTAGTACTTTAAACTTCTTATTAATGGGTTTTCTAGGTCGGTGGCTGGTATTATATTGTCCAAATTCAAAATGATGTATAAACATAGAGGAATAATTTAATTTAAAAGGGCGACGTATTTACATAGATAGACGTCCGGTAGAAGGGATAAGGAGAGGTATCCCGTAGTCGTTCGTGAGAGTGATTTTCTGTTGTTAATGGGAGGTGTCGTTAGTGGGAGTGTCGTTAGTGAGAGGTCCTACTGTATGTTCATATACATAGGTTTTTGTATTTGCTCCTCTGGGTAGCAGATTTTGCTGCTGAATATTAGTTGGTGATGCAATAGCTGAATTTGTGCAAGATCTCACGTTAGCCTTAGAGAAAACTAAACCCTACATCACGATTTTCATTGATCTGACCAAAGTTTTTGACTCAAGAAATATAAACTTACTCCTAGACAAAGCTGAAAATGGGGATTCGTGGTGTAGCCTGCGATTTGTTAAAGAGTTACTTGTTTCAACGGTATCAGAGAGTTAAAATCCGGAACACCTACAGTACCCTACGATAAATTATGGAATCCCGCAGGGTATACAGTATTAGGATCAATATTGTGTATGTTTATAAATTATATATTTGACATCCAGGCCAAAAGTAAATGTCTGCTTATGCAAATGTACCTCTAATCAGGTTCTTTGATAACTCGTTGACTCTAAAAATAGAAAAAATTAAGGTCGTGTATTTTGGATGCTACAAGAATAGTATCTCTTACGACCTATACACCAAGTTAAAAATCCCGTTCAATATAACCAGAACATTCATGATTGGAATATACAAATTGTCACGTAACACAAATATTTAATTCATATTTGATTCCAATCTAAAGCGGGGAACTCATAGGTACCAAGAAACTTTATTTTACGGTATTTTTCTTTTATCTTTGGAAGACTAGGTCAAATACTGAACTACTGAATTAAGAAAACTGTTCTCCATGCAGTATTTTTATCAATAATCTGATTGGGTCACCGGACGTCCTGTGGACCATGCAGGACCAATCGACGTGAATTGAATTTTAGACGTGATCACTTTTGAATGACAATTGAACCTATAATAGATGAAACATTATACACGTCCATTCGCTAATTGGGTTAAAATGAATTTCAAACAAATTTAACAAATTTTCAAAAATTGTTCCGACACATTGACTTTTTAAAAACTGACATCTCTCTAACTTTCCCTTTGTTATCAATTTTCTGAAAAATCCATTGAAATTTCAAAAATATCAGCTGAACATAGTTTTTTTCTAAAGAGTGAACAGTTTGTTGATATTCTGGAGATTAAGAACGTTATTACGTCGGAATGAATAAGAACTACGCACAATTTGTACCGGTAGCATGCGTAAATATCACCATGATTAACAGAAACACGACAAAAAATAAAATTTTAAAGGTTTAACGAAATAGTTATAACCAACAAGTGTAATACTCTATTTTATTGAACAGTACCATCGTATATTAAATTTGCATGAATATTAAGTCTATGGCGACTTGTCTGTTCGTAAAAGTTTTAACATTAATATTTTGCTCTAAAAATGTGTACTTGTAGGTATTTACTATACGTTACTAATAACAAAATCAATATAATCAATTTTTGGTCCTCGATTTTCTGACGTAAAATCACATTTTACCCCGTCCATGAAGACATGGCTGAGACAGGAGTTTTCCACCCATCCCAGTTAAAAATTCGGGGTATAACTTGGAATTTTACATCCGCTCGGGCGAAGAATACTGTTGATAAGTACGATTTTAATATTCCCAGCCAATGATGTGATGAATGGAAAATACGTGTGAGCTAAGTACAACTTTTCAAAAGAAAATTATCAAATAGAAAAATAAAAAAATAATGCAAATGTTTATGACGTTGCTGCAATAATGCCATAATTTAAACTGGCCGTGACATTGTCAGAAAAAGTCGTAGATGATCGATAGTTCGATTCGATCCTATACGTAATCTCAAAAATAGCGACAAGATTATTTTTCGTGTACATAACTTCAAATGGATTTTCTTCAAATAGGAAAATTTTAAGATGTTGGTTAATTTTATGATTGATAATATTGTATTATATGAGTTAATTTATTAGTCAATAAAGACGATTATTATTATTGTTATTGCCATCATATCTCAAATGGACTCGATGGGCCGATTCTGACCTCCAATTAAATTCTTGATATCTACGTTCGATTAAATTTGAATAATCAAGTTAATGCTGTAATAGACTGCAACTTTTAATTCTTTATAATTTGTTAATTATAGCACACTATTCAGATTACCGAAAAAGTACTAAACTTTGAATAATTTTGAATGCATCTCAGGATATTTTAACCCATTAACGCCTAAAACTACATGTTTTACACTTCAACTTTAATCAAGTATTTAGTATCAAAATCTATCAAAATTCGTCTAAATTTGCAACTAATATGTATTTAAAAAACTCGATTTTTTTAATACTTTTTTTTTTAATTTCATCGTTTCGCTCTCATACCGGAATACAAATGCTCTAAAATATATTTGAATCGTGGATTCGATAGACTAAAAACTTACACTAATAGATATTTTAAATTCATGATGGCGTAATCAAAATGGCATCTTGAATGAAAATTTATTTGAAAAATTTGTGGACGCTTTAACTCAAAAGCAATGACCTTCCTTAAAGAAGTGAAAAGAATGAAAATTTATTCGAAAACACTGAAGATTATTACAGAAAACTTAATAGGGGTTTTACATAATATTTTGAGAAATTCTTTTCCCAAATTTGTTCAAAAGTCCTGAAAAAAATGAAGCATATTTTCTGCTGAACTCTATTCATTTTTTGTTGTTTGCTATTTTTTAAAAGTGTGAGACATTTCACTTCTGGAACAAATATGTTTATAATTTTTTTTTGCAATTCAAACGCCGATAATTTAATCCCGTCTTGTGGCAGTTATTATACATTTTTAAATAGAAAAGAAAAAAACTGTATAAAAAATTATATAAAGAATAATTTGTTGTAGCTAGAAACATAAACAATAATATCAAAAAAAACATGATTCAATTACCTGCATTTGTATTAAAAATATTAATATATATAAAGTCGAATCTCCCTTTACAGTCACCTGCAGTAAAAAAATATACGAAAGTTAGATCCACATCTTGCTACTTAAGTAGTAGCGTTAATTAACTATTTTTTATGCAGATAAAGATTACGGTTAACTACAATTACGATGGGATAATTGTACTAACTACGTTCATTAGTCTTAAATAAATCATTAATAGGAATAAAACTGGAATTATAAGTAATATCCTTACAAGAGTTTTGGATTCCATTAGTAACTAGTTATCTATTTATATTAAGTAAACCATTATTGTTATTGTTTAATTTTAATAGTTATTATCTAGAGTCAAGGAAATTTGAAATAAAAGCTTTTGTTTTCTATACACGGAAAAAACACCACGGTTGCTACAACCTAAGATATGGTTGCCTTGACCATATTATATTGATAAATATGTCCCTTCCATATCTATGGTTGCTGTGTCCATTTTCGATAGATAGCCTCATATGGTTGAAAGAAACATGTCCTATGGTTACCAGAGCCATATTTTTAGATACACTGACAATAATTAATTTGGACGGACCAACAATAATTCGCAAACTTGATAGGATAACGTATGAATACAGTACATGTTCATACATATGTATGTATTATGGTATGTATTAATTGTATGTACTTTCATCTTCATCCCAATAAACATTTCGAAGAGGGCATGTCTAAAAGATGTCTAAAAGATGTCTTTTTAAAGATGAGGCCTTTTCCCCAGAATAAACATAACCTCGAACTGTAAGATATATGTAGTGTCAAAACATGCACAAACATGATCCTTCAATAGATATTAATTTTGATATATCGACATAGCGACAAATGACTGAAATGTATTAGCTCTTTCAATGAAAATTTTATTATTACCACATTAAAATATTCAGTTCTCAAACAATTATTCAATAATGAATTTGCATTAACCAGTTAGGCCTCTTCGTAGCTCTTACAGCACACTCGAATACTCAGCGTAAGGAATGACTGATTTCCATTTTCTGTTGTGAAGTTCCTTTTTCAAATTCCTTTTTATAAACGTATATAACTTAATATATATAAGTTTATTAAGAGATGTGCAAGTTGTTCTTAAAATGTTGTAGGTCTAAAACAAACGTTGAAGAATTGTTGGAAAAGTCGAGTCGGTCCTTAATTTGGATATATTTTTTATTGAGCATTTTCTCGGATTACAAGTTATGACATTTGATCCAATCAAATTTTTTCAGGGAAATGAGAATCTGGCATAACTCGAGACAAGGTTATAAAGTAATTTTGAAAAAAAAATTAGAAGAGATATAATGAGGACAAATTGTGTCATTATTCATTCATTTTATTCTTCAGCATGAGTTTTATATTTATTTACTTTTCTTTAATTTTATAATTAGTTGGTTGTAAGCATTTGATAACATCAGTTGAATTGGTTCAAATCTACTATACCTTAGAAAACTAATTTAATATGCCTTGAATAACATTGAAAACATTAAAGCGTATACTGCAATTAGAGAAAAATGCCCCAATTTGTCATCATTGTATCTCCTTCAATTTCGCATAAAAATGACCCTATAGCCTGGTCTCGAGTTATGCCAGAATCTCAAAAGCTTGCAAAAAATTGATTGGAACAAATCGCATAACTTCAAATAAGAGATAATGCTAATGAAAAAAAGGTCCAAATTGAACACCGATTCGACTTTTCGAACAGTTCCAAAGCAAGGTCTCACGGGCCTACATCTTGAATTTCTTTATGCACATTTCTTATCGATTAATTATTTAATGCTAAATTCATTACAACTTGATCTTGCAGTAATAGATTTTCAATCATCAAAAGACATAATAGATTTCAGCTACCGAAAGTCGAACATAGGTGAAAATATTTTCTACGTAGAATGTTTTCTGTCATTTCTGCATTGATACAGATCTTTTCAATTATAATAAATATTTAAAAGTTCAGAATCAAAATACATTATACATTTATATCATAATATAAATAATGTTTATGAAAAATAATTAAATTTAAAAAAATATAATTGAAATATAATGACTTTGGAAAAAATCAATTTAATGTATTTCATTGAACCAGCTTATTGCCGAATTAAATTTAAATTAAATGTAAAGGGTATATAATGTTTTAGACTTTCGATGTGTCTCATACATATGTACATGCTTGCTATTTCAGACAGTATATTGTTTTATCTTATTAAGCATTATAATATTTATATACCAACTCTACGTAACCTTACTTTCTGTATTGACAGAGATTCCTCTGATATTATATATGATATCATTTACTAATTTAACTGCATGTCTGTTGCTATCACAAGGATTCCTTGTTATTTCAAAAATGTTCTATACTTTTACAACCATATGATCGGTTAACTATTTCTATGTGGCACCCGTAAGAATAGATATGGTTACTGTGTCCATATGCAGTGACACAGTAACCATATGATATAACCATGTAATATGGTTCACACAACCATTTATCTGTTGAAAGGGTTTCCATATGCAAAGTTCTCTTTACAATAGCAATGGTTGACTTTTCAATATTTTAATTCACCATACTTCTATGGTCGGTACGACCAAACCCGTTTTTTCCGTGTACGTCATTTGTTAGTAAAATATCGTCTACTGCATATCAAATTCTAATATACGACAGAACTAATAATGACTACTCGTAACTATTCTTGACTATAATTTTCTGGTTTAAATATTCATTTATTACTATTTGGAATTCTGTTTTTCCAAAAAATTCTATAGAATTATGTTTCGTGAGTTTCAACAGGGATTTTAGTAATAATTAGTTAAGGGTGATTTTATTACGTAATAAGTAACAAGCATTAATAATTAAACAATAGTTAATAATAATATGATTTTGATATACAATTGTCCCTATAACGAACTAAATTATAATTCTAAATGTGTTGAACGAATTTTAATAATGATCTTTTACTATTTCATGATTTAATCATATTCAATGGCTGACATTAAATGAAATATTGACGAAATCTTCATTTGTGAAGATCGATGCAAACTGTAATCCAAGTAGCTGTCAGTGAATGTCCCCCTGCGCTCTATGTTGTAGCAATTCACGTTAGGTGGCTACTTGGGAGTTACATTTTCTCGCAATTGCCAGAGAAATTTGTTTCTTTATTTCTTTGATTAATCGTCGTATAGGACAAAACCTTGCTATGTAGATAACGTTGAATTTAGTAGTAAAACCGGAACAAAATTGATAGTTTATAGATATTTCATTTGTTGAACAGTTTAAAAAATACAGATTTTTTAAATCGAGCTGAATGTATAAAAATTTGACGATGAAGTAAACACCTTTATCGTTTTAATTAAAAACACATCTTTTCCTTAATTAAGCTCAAATAAAAGATTTCTAATACATCATACCTTCTGTCACTTGTACTCATTATAAGGTAAATAATTTTTCTAAAAACAATTAATCGAAAAATATTGAATATGCTTTGTGCATAATCTCACATACTCGAAAATGTACATGGAAGTACTGAATTGTATAGACATGAAAGTGTAGATAGTTCGTTAAATATTAAAAATAGTTATCGAATTAAAATCAGAATTAATTTGATAACTATATTCAACTTCTTTGCAGCAAGTAACTCTTTGTGCAGTAATGGGAATTGTTTGATCGATAAAGATAATATCGACATTCCTCTAAATCTACTTTTTGATTACAAATGTATGCAAATTACCTTCCAAGAAGCTTGATGCGTAATCGCTATTTCATCTCACAAAGAGTTTTATACTTTTTTCTTATATTACATAGTATCTTAATATTACCAGCTTAAGCAGTGACGTATATTTAGGAAAATTGTAGACACGAAAATTATTAGTTTCTGGCGTAAAAGTCATAATAGTATAAAATCTCCCAGTATTTCTTACAAAATTTCATGTTATTTCATGGTTATTCTTATCACATGCTGTTATGGCAGTTTTTACAGTAAAGATTAACTTTTTTTAAATGCATGCATTCTTGTCTGATTATCAAGATTTATGTACTGCGTCTAGAAAACCTGTTTATACTTTACTATATTTGTTTCTATATTAAGTGTGGGTTCTTATTTTATTTTCTAAGATTGATTTTAATTCATAACTTTGAGTAAGTAGTCGTAGTTTGTGCCATAAATAATAAATACTACCATTACACTTAAACAAAATCTAACAAATTTGACTGTTGTTAAGTAGAGTAGACAAACGTTAGGTAAATCATATTGATAAAGTTAATTTTAATTAACATGAATATGTGTTTTCCGGTTAGCATCTAAATATTTAGTAAATTCAACTACATAATTGTTCTTCCAACTAACTCCTGATACCGATTGAACAACAGTTAGTCAATTCAACTAAAATGTAGAAAATACTCAAGGTTTAGCAACGCAATCTCATATTTAGTCAACACTACATTTTTTCTAAAATTACTTTAGGATAGTTATTGAATTTATTGTATTAGCTTCTACAGACTGAAAAAAGTTATAAAATATGTATCTACAATTGTAGTATTTCGAAAATGTATCTATAATATTATAAAAATTGAGAAAAACGGGGTCTGAGAAAAAATCTTGAGAAAAAGTATGTCTTGTATGTCTTTATGTTATTTCGATTATAAAAAGTAATTTAAATTATTTGAAAAACTAATAAATATTGCTATTTTCGTAATATAAGTTTTAATATTGTGTAGAGAACATGTATATATATTTTATATTGTTTTTAAAAGAAGCTTCTGGACAATTTTGACCTTCGCTCGAATTTAAGCAGTATCATGTAAAATGAATTCCGAAATTGCATATACTCTTACAAACTCACGTCAATAGAGTCGCGGTATAATTACGTCTCGTTATATTTACGTCCCAGCATATTTGCCCGGTTCCTTCTCGTTATATTTACGAGTTGCCGCTCTCTTTTTCCCCCACCTAGGGCCTATTATGAAGGGCCTACTGTGACGTCACGAACATAACGCGACCCAGGGGAGTGGGAGAAGCGATGCTCCCCATCTTTTGGTAAATATAACGAGACGGGAGGGAAAGGCGAGGAACAAAGCGGGCAAATACACCGGAACTCTACTGTAAATAACTCTAATGTACGTATTTAAACTTTGTAGATGTGGTAGCAAATGGGTGTCAGTAGCAAGAAATTAGTGATATTTTTTATTCGTGTCAGACAGCAATTTACGGTGACGATTGCTTCGTATAGTAATGTTCAATTTGTTCAAACAAAAATTTATTACAAAAAAACGTTAAAAAAATTGTTTAATTTAAATTTTTATCATTATATGTGAGAAAAAGTGACGGAGAGAATACAAATTTTAATTAGAACGCCCTGTTTTCAAATAATATTTGAAAAATAATCAAATTTCAGTGTAAAAAACGGAATTTTCCCTCGTACGTGACCAATAGATTCGAGAACATAATTAAAGTAATGAGAGACATGCGATGATGTGATTTTAATATCTTCGTCATTAGGATCATTAGAAACTGTGATTGGTTTACTTACGTCTCGTAGCATTTTCTCGGAAGCCGCAGGGTCCCATTTTCGAGCTGAAAGTAAATGCATCGTTAGACGAATTTATATCGCATCATAGTTGCCTATTAAATGGTTTTTTACTGAATAACAAAAAGCATAAATGTGTACAAAGTATATAGGTTTATTCGCCTTGGAGTCATTTTCGCACTTGCCGAGAGCATACTTTTTATGAGTATTTATTTAATGACAACTTTGATAACAGTTACTCCTCACTCCTTGCAATTAAGTGTCATGTTAGAAAAAAATATGACAAGATGAGAAGGTACCTTTCGTTGGAAGTGTTTCGAGTAATATTTTCACGTCTATTGCATCTTGCAGACATTAATTTGAATTTTATTTGTGTAAATGTTGTCATTTTTGTCTCTTTTACGTGCTTATGGAAATTCTAACGATGTAAAGTCGTGAACTTTGCAATTAATTTGGCCTCTAATAATTAAGTTCACTATCTACGTAAATACCGCATGAACAGAAAAAAATTAAATGAAAATAAAGAAGTTAAAAATTTAATAATAATAATTAATAATTAAATTTAAAATAATTTATTTTTGAAACTGCGATACTTTATTATTGGAGAAATAACTGGTATTTAAAATATCCTCTCTAAATTTCTTGTACTATTTACGGAGTGAACATTGAGTACTTTAATAAAAGAGTGAACTCTCATGAAGTGAAAATTTGCTATTTTAAGAAAGTGGTTTAATTTTCACCCCATGAAAAATGAATGCACACACTAAGAAGTTTAGAATGACAATATTCATTTGGTAAAAGTGAAACTTTCGAAAGGATGAGCTTTCCCAGTATTGTAATAATAATTCACTTTTATTACTAATCATGAATTTATAATTGGAAGAACCTTGCGGTTATAAAAATTATATATTTTTTATAATAGTTATATTATAATTGAGTGCTTTATTTTGGATGAGGTAATTTTTTTTAGATAAAAATTAATTTTTACATCGTACGATTGCACTTTCACTTTAAGAAGGACCAACAATTTTTTCTTTTGAACGGGTAAATTATAATTTTGCAAAATAGGACTTGTTTAATAAAGTACTCTCAATTTGTCAGAATAAGATTGGACTTTTCTTTAATAAATATTTAATTATTCATTACGCGAGAGAAAATGATGACTTTTCCCGTTGCAAAAACAAAGCTGTAACTCTTTAAGAAATGAGTGATTCGATTTTGAAATCAGAATTGTCACTTTTTAAAAACTAACCTTTAATGGTAAGAATATACTTTATCTGTTCAAAGAAATTCGTATTTTATAAATAAAAGGGTGAAAGTTTATTTATATATAATAGCGAATTTTTACTTTGGACATTTTCTAAGCTTTGAATAAAATCGCATTTTTAAAGACTGACCTTTCACTTTTATAAAAATGTCCCCTTTTATTATTCATTGAGTTGTAAAATTAACTTCTAATTCCATGCTATAGAAGTAAATATTTTATCTTTAAGTAATGTTTATAAATATAAAATGTATTTTTCAATAACTTTGATTATTGAAGAATAATGATTTATATTGTTCAAAACAAATTATATCCTATTATTATGAACTTTTCTAATTCATTTTTCATTCAGAATAGAGTGCATTTTTTTATACAAGTGAGGTTTTATTTGTTAATATACTTAATATTTTCACTTAACAAAAATAATTTAAAGAATTACTTTCACGTTTCTAATAGTACAATAATTAAGAATATTGATAAGGTAAATTCTCAGATTTTATAAGAATTTTTCGTTTACAAAAGCGTTATTAAATTTTGGAAGAATGAACAATGATTTTATAACTGTGACCTCTCACTTTTTTAAAAAATATTTCGTTTTTTCAAAAAATTAAGTTTTCATATACAATATAATGTTTTCATTAAAAAATAGTTTAAAGAAAGGTCTTTCACTTTTCTAATGATACAATAATTTAGAATATCTAGAAGGTAAATTTTTTTATTTTATACGATTTTTTTCTTTTCAAAAGAGTGGGTAACACAATTTTGAAAGAATGAACAATGATTTTGTAAGTGCGACCTTTCACTTTTCTAACGATACAATAATTTAGAATATTTGGAAGATGAATTTTTCCTTTTTTTAGAATTACCCCTATAAAAAAAATTGGGTTAAATAATTTTGAATTAGTGAATGATTTTTTAATTTTTATAATTCATTTTTTTAAAAATGACTTTCAATTTATAAGAAGACATTTTAAATTTATGCCTGCAAAGTTTCCTTTTGTAAGAATGACCCATCACTTTTTAAGACCGAACTTTATAAAGTATGAGGGTTCATTTGCAACTGGTCCCTTATTTTAGAGATGATAACTTTTACTTTTTAAAGTAAAAATTGTTATTTTAATTTAATAAGCAATTCCTCGTTATGTAAGAACATATATTAGCATACTTTAATATTAGAAAATAATTTAAAAAAAAATTTTGTATAAGTTTGAAAAATGGTAAGTAATACATTTTTAATTCTAGTAAACATTGATTAACGACTAAGATTACTATTATATGCATTAACTAGACATACTACATATGGATTTTGTATAATACCTCTGAGCCACCGAAGTAGAAAATGATCGTCGTGATGTGGTTGCAATACATCCTGAACGCTCCGCCTGAACTGAAATATGGAAATGTATTTGATGAATCTCGTTATCGAGGCAGTTTATAAAATTATTGCAAAAACATCATTAAGAATCTAAATGACTAACTTTCCAACGCAATTACAGCCCTCGCCGCGGAAACAATTAACGATGCGCCGTTAGCGAAATTTACATCAACTGATGCCATCTCAGTGATACGGTTTTCAACTATAGTTGAAATATATGTTTTTTAGTTATAAGGGAATTAAATAAATTTAAACATTTTAATTTTTTTTCTTATGATGGCAATGTTTCCTATCTTTGACATTTTTATTTCTAATACAAAATGATATTATAATACAAAAAACCTGACGTCACCTTTTCAGATATAGAAATACCAAATACCCATTCCAACAACCAACGATTTAATTGTTATCACCACAAGATCCATTTCTTTCAACTAAGTAATAGAGTAATGAATGTCTAAAAAAATTGGTATACTCAACAAAATTTTGGCAGCCGCAGCTATCGATTGACGTCTAAGGAATGATAACTAAGGAATATCCACTAGTGAATGATAGTTAAGACGGAGAGCAAATATATTTCGCTATATGTGCTTATTTTGTTTAAGCAGCTAAATTTTTTAGCTGTCACTGCTAACTGCTAATTTCCATTACTAACTTTTTTAAGCGTGTAGCAACGTCCTGGTTAAATGGGTTAAGAGGTGGTAGATAATTAATGTTTTGCCGTCTATAAACAAACCGAAAAATTGTATCATTCATTCTATATACATTCTATTTAATAAAAATGACTACTCACTGAGAAAAGAATGTTTTTATACTGTTAACAAGATTTATTTAACTATTAGTCAATTTTTTTAGCTCTAATAAAGAAGTTAATAATTAAGAAACCCTCTCTGCGTGTAGCTCTACTGATTTTCTCTATTTCACAGTGATTTTTACCAGAAACAATTTTCTTTCAGGTCATTTTCTCTCATTTGTCTGAAGCCTGTCCCGAAATTACCACGTGAAATGGTTAAATAGTTAAGACAATTCGTCTCCCTGCAAACAAAAAAAAAAACGATTTTCTGTCTTTTTTTGAGCAAAACATTTCAAATAGAACATTTGGTCATTTAAACACAAACCCCAAATCGATTTGATTTATTTAGGATTCGACGATCTATTATGACTTGTGAAAGGCCTTGAATAATTATGTAATTTAAAAAAGCGGGTAAAAAACATGATCAAACTGCAATCAAAGATGAATGACCTCGAAAAACGGTCAATAAATCGGAAAAGTTCAATCACCTTAATTATTTGGAGAAAAGGTAAAATCGCATGAAACTGAATGTGATAACTGAATGAAAACATTGCGCGAAAGAAATGTTCAAAAACTATTTTTTATTATTTTTTGATTATTTTCTATAAAAAGTAATCTATAAAAGTAATCATTCACATTTTCTCCTTAAAATGATTTCATTTATAAATTTTGTTAGAATTTTTATTTCTTGAAATATATAAGATATTAAAAAATCCCAACGAGAGATTTTCGTTTGCTAAATAACATCATTTTAAAGAGAAAATGTGACCAAATTACAATACTTACATATTTGTAACATCTAAAAATGGAGGTGCTAATTTCTGGATTACCCCTTCCCTTAAATCCATCTTGATAATGAATCATACAACGTGGCTTAAATAGCAAAAAAACTTGCTTAACCTCTTGTGTTTCAGACTATGAAAAAAAGTTCTTTTTACATTTACTTTTTTCCGTTTGTTTCGTAATTGTTCCGTGAATAACATTTCAAATCGCAAGGAATAGAACACAAATAATATTTATTTTAGAAAAAAGTATTTGTTGTATTTGGTATTAATTAATTTTCTGGTTTGTAATTGAAGACAACCTCCACGAAACCTTCCAAAATTTATTTGTCGCTATCTAAATAAACGTCAGTTTTATCGAGCACGAGGAAAAAAAACCGGTTTTTAATGATATCAGGTGCAATATGCGACGTAATTCCCCTGAATATGGTTCCTTTACAGAAAAAAAATGCAACTAGTTTTTTGGTCTAACGTAATTTAATTAAAATTTCTAAGATTAAACGCATAACTATCGATGTTTGCTTTCGAGGGTCAATTGAAATAGATTTTTTATAACCTACAATTATGTCATTGAAAACTTGCATCTATCAGACTAAATATTTAAAGCGGGATTAATGGAATCAATAAATCATCAAATAGGTGTGTAATTAGTTATTTTTATATGTTTTGTTATTTTTTACTATGTGACCTTTGATGTATTGCGTTTCAAATTTTTTTATTCACAACTTTTTAATTTTTTGTTATTCTTTACAATAATTTTTGAATAATTAGTCGTTGATTTATGATTAAAGATTAAGAGTTATTTTTACCGATAAATATAATTCACTACCTTCATTTTTAAAACATTTATTAATTGCCTTTGACATTCTAATTTAATCGTTTTTTGACATCTTAATCTAAGGATTTTAATTTTTGTTAATGTGGAGTATTTGTCAAAGCGTGAGTTTTTAAGAAATTTTTTAATAAATTACGATATAAAGATTAGCGTACCGTTTCAAACTTTATATTTTCATGATTTTTTGTAACGGTTGTATTTTTATTATTTAACACGCTGATACTAACTAGATCACGTAATGTTTGAAAATATGTGTATCACCTGAATTGTATTGTTATTGAGTATAATTATTTTAATGCTGTTATTATTATTTTTAATTATCCGCAGTGAATAAAGATGCTTTTAATCTGTACATTGCCTTTTCTTTCAGTTACTGTTTTATGCACGCAAAAAATATATTTTGCATAAAAACCAAAATTTTTCATGGTTCCGGAGTTTAAAAAAGTTCGGTAATCTTTTGTGGGTATTCAATAATTGTTATTAGTGATTAGTAAACAATTATATGATATATTCATTGAAAAAAAAAATATTTTCGTGTGCAAAGAGGATTATAAAAATCCTTATATTAATCTTATATTAATTACAAAACTAATGTTTTTGTACAATTTGTTCATTTGGTAATTTTCAAAAATGTTGGACAGTTTCCATAATTTTAGAAATGAAATTAAAAAAAATTGAGTTTTTTTCATTGCTTGTATATATTGCTATCGAATATTAATGTGTTCTATCAAAATCAAAATAGCTTAAGAATAATAATATAGAAATTTAAAGTATATATGAATGTATATATTCTGAAATATTTTTATTTCTTATTGTATTTACATTAATTTTCTTTGCAGATTGACTTATAATACCCTCCACTTTCATTAGTAAACTGATAATAAAAATGTAAAAAAGGAGACAAAATTACATAGGTTAGGTTAGGTATATAAAACTATTCTATTAGTATATTATTTATGTTCAACAATATTTGTGTCACTTTTTATATATGCATTTCATTGGTTATAACTTTTGGATTGAGAAAATCGTGAAATATAAAAAAAATGACTTAAAAACATGGCATTTTTTTTTTATTTCGCAAAATTAAAAAAAATTCTTTCTACTGCAGAAACAGAGCTGATGTTGACGCATCTTCTTCTCTGATTTTGGGCAAAAAAGGGTTAAAGTGTTGGCTAAATACCAACTCGTTGTTTTAATCAAAGTCACTTTTTCCGAAGCCGCTTTTTCAGTTAAAAATAAATGGTAAGAGAGAATTCACAATGAATTACTTGTCAAGCCATTTTTTAATGAAATTTCGCCAAATTTCAGCGAAATCGGTTCAGAAACTCGTGAAAACTAGCAAGAATAACTATCAGGTAACAACGCGAACAGTGTGAGTGCTTCAGAAACGATATAATAAATAATTAGTTCTTTAAAAACATATTAAGACTGAATTTTTTTTCGTATCATTTTTTGATAAGTCATTTACATTTCACTTTTCAAAATTTTTTGGCTAAATGCGGCAACTTTTAAATATTTGTAACAAGTAATAATTTAACGTCAATGTATAAACTAAGATTGACGAAAACAATTGTGCACTACGTTCTATGTTTAATCGGATAAATTTTTAAATTGTTTTATAGTTTCGGGGTATTTTATGACATATCTTTACTGCAGATTGTTAAAATTATGCAAAGTTCAAAATCACTTTCAGAAACTCAATTGCAGCCCGACTTATCAGGGCTACATTATCAGTTATTAATTTATTGTGTACATTTAGTATAAAGTCCAAAAATAGGATCAAGAATCCTAAATATCAGCATCAACTACGTTGAACTTCGAGTCAACTTTCACTTTTGCTTAATGTTATGTCGTACGCAATGCTTCAAACTCTGTGGCACGCACTATTTTCAATGATTTTTGCGCATTTAATAGATTTATCGAGGCCACTTGAGAGCGAAAGTTTTTTAAGACTTTGTAAAAAATACAAATGTCAACGACACGTTTTCACAATTGATACTTTGTCAACAGAATGTGCATTAAATCCATGCATTTTTAGCTTGTCCATGCAATCTTTACAAATTAAGTGAAAAAATGACTAAAATGTTTGTATTTACAAATTTACAGAATGTTTATAGTCAAATTTTTGTACGGAGCTTTTCACTTTATTTTTGTTTAAAAATATATTTTTAAGGCAGTGAAACCAGCGGAGGAATTAATCAATTTTAAATTAAAAATTAAATAATTGACATATTTTTATTTTTAAAAATCCAGAATGCTCTTTTGTTTCAATTCAATGATTTAACATGAGGATTTTATGATTGAATTTTTTTATTTCGTCAACTCCTTGAAGTGAAAATTGAGCCACTTCATTGACGAGTGAAAATTTGATTTATGGAATCAAAACACACTCTACATAGAGGGAAAATTCACTCTTAAAGAGTAGGAATTCATTGATTTGCTAAAGTGTCTCAATTTTCACGCCAAAGAGTCAGTAAGAGAGTTCTTGTTGTCAATCTGAAAATTAACATTTTGTAAAAGATTTCATGAATACTTCGTTGTGTAAAAGTTTAAATTGACCACTATTTGTATTAATTTTCAACACCTGTTTTAAAAAAAAACTTCACACGTGTTTCAATATAAGAGATAATAGTTTACGATACTGAAATTCGTTATGGAGACAAAATAACAAAAAAAGAGGTCGTTAAACCGCCACGAGCCTCGTAATTTCATGAAGATTAATTTATGTTTACTGAAGAAACAATCATTCCATTTTAATGCACGCTCATAGATTGAGAGAAACGTAATTACTGTTGGAAATTGGTTTTCAGTGAAAACAAACTTTTCTTCGTAATTACGCGATGCAAATGAAAATTCCCCCATAAAACATACCAACATCTGAATCACTTTTGAATTGATTATGACTGAGTATAGACTGCAATCACTGTTGCAATCCAATGATAATCGAGCGCAGACTAAAAAGAACTGTTACCACGACATCAAGGGCATTACTTTCATTGAGAGTTATGTGGATTTTATCTCCTACGATACAAATTGTTCCGAAATATTTAGATTTTTTATCACTATTTTTAAGTGAAAAACTTCTTAATAAACGTGCCCTACTTCATTCGAACTAGTTCGAAATTACTTATTTAAAAACAAAAAATGGTCGCAAATGAACTTATATTAAAATAATACTTTGAATCAATTCTTTAAAAATTTTGAAATTCAAAATGGCGAATCCAAAATGACTGCCAACACAGCATTTTTTATGCTTTTGACCTTCAATATCTCAAAAACTAGAGCCAATTGGTTATTTTGGCGATCGTATTTGGATTCTGGATCAAAATTCCTATCAGAATCGACTCTTACTTATAGGGCAACAAAATTTTGTTTTGCTGAAACCAACTTATTATACATAAGAAGGTTTTGGGGTTGCTGAACATGAATAGGAAATAAAAATTGGTAGATTCAAAATGACGGAAAGAATATGTCTACCTTTTTGAAGACAATATAAAAAATTAAACAGCATATTAAAAATTCAAAATGACGGATCCAACATGTCCAACAAACTTTTATTGGGCCACTACAATGGCGGGAAGTTTGTTGCCGGAGGATGTCTCAAGTGTGTAATTAGTATAAAGTGACAAATCCAATTTCTAATATGTCTGCGATTTTGAACAAACATTTTCTAGACAATTCGAATTGTTTGGCGTTTTTTACGTGGTAAACGTAAAATTGAAAATTCACAATATCAGATCCAATTTTACCGACAAACATTTTTGGTCAACTTAAATTGTCTAAAGTTTGCTACAATTTTTCGTGATTACTGAAGGGACGAACGTGAAATTCTATTTCATTGATACTTCAATGTACAAATAAAACTACGAGGTCACGAATGTAAATATTTACGTTAAATAAAGCTGGAGCAACTATTATATTAACTAAGAAAATTATAATTAAAAAAAAATGTATTAAATATAATAAATCTATCCTATAAAACAAAAAAATATAATTTGTGTGAAAAAATATGTTAATATGCTTCTCTTGAATATTTTATTGAATAATATCTGATCGATATATATATAATATAAATTTAGATTACCTTCTTTAATTCGTAGGTTAGATACATTACGAATGCACTTTTAGTTAATTATTATTTAATACATAAGTTATTAATTCACTATTAATCATTAGTTAACTTTTATTAAGATCTACTGGCTGCAATTACCATAAACTGACATCACAGAATGAATAAGATGAAAGTTCTAGGTAGTCAATAAATAACTAGTAATTGTATTTGTTTAAGTAAATAAATAGGAGTGTTGTAAGTGTCAAAGTTCTAATTTCGTAATTATCATTTACAATAATTATTGTTATTTTCCTTATATCATATTGTTATTAAACCAATCATTTAATAATCTGTTATTTCCTAATGTGATAATTAAATGGAAATATGTTTTGAAGGTTCTATTTATTAAATTTGTGGTTTAAGAACTTTTTGTAACTACAGAAGAATAGTATCAAATAATAATTATTATAAATTGTTAAAAAGTGCTTTCATAGTGTTGATTTTGACAATTCGATTAAAAACTCAATCTGTAGAAACTAATAACATATTTAGAGATACATAAAATATTAATAAAAGAAAAAATAAACAGTTTCTTAATATATCAACAAATAATTTTATCTTTGGACTGATTTAAAAAAATATGGATATTAAGAAATTGAGTCTTAATAAAAGATTTATTCCTACAAATTTTTGTTGTTTTGGAATTCACGATTCTTATAGTTAATACACAATAAGAATAAGCACATATATTTAAAATTTACTGTATAATGTATTATAAACTTAGTAACATCTGAGTTTTAATTTTATTCTATTAATGGGCTTAAACTTAAATTTCTAATTTTGTATCTGTATTGTAAAATAACTGTTTGTCATTTCTCAGGCTTTAAATTAGTCTTTATAATTTAGGTGCCTGAAATAGAAAAAAACAATTGTTTTTGTAAAACGATAGCTTTAGTTGGGAGTACTATAGTTACGTTTGTAATAACTATACTTGTAGTTTTAAAGTGTTATTAAAACTTATTAAATGAACTGTAATATATTAATATAAAATTAGAAGTAAATTTAATGGCCAATACAGTTCGATATAACTTGTGCCAAACACAGGTTATAAGAAAGGTTATTAGAAAAAACCCAAAAGATCAAAAACTGGGTTTTTTTAATTCATCACCCAACGTTTCGACCTCTTTGATGAATTAAAAAAACCCAGTTTTTGATCTTTTGGGTTTTTTCTAACAACCTTTCTTATAACCTGTGTTTGGCACAAGTTATATCGAACTGTATTGGCCATTAAATTTACTTCTAATTTTATATATACTTGTAGTTGTTACATTATAGCTGTAGTTTCAACAACTGTAACTGCTGTTATGAAAGTATATCTGTATTTTCGTAAACTTTAACTGCAGCTGTAAAATCGTTGCGACAAATTTAACCATAGTTGTAATACTACAGCTATATTTGCTACAACTATAAATGTGGTTTGCAGCTGTAGTCGTGACAATTTAAACCATAATTGCAATATTGCAGTTGTAAAACCTTAGTTGTGATTGCGACAAGTATAATTGCATTCATAAAAATAACAAATCTATATTTGCGTCTGCTTTAACTATACCTAAAAAATAACAACTATCGTTGCGATAGCTATAAATTTACAATGAAAAAATGAAATTGTTACATTATTTGGATAATTTTTATTTTGTTTTAAACGATTGAGTAACCTGTAAACATTAATTTGATATTGTTCTAATTTCCTTAAAATAAGTCAAGGTTTATCCTTAAAATCATGATTTTAAAGAATAAAATTGTTATTTTGTCCATATATGTTGACATAAAGTAAGATTTTTCGAGTGCGTAGCACGCCAGTTTCAAGCGTATTGTTTCAAACCTCGCAATGATCTAGTTAGTTTTGAATAGTAAAACAAATACTACTGTGGAAATAGTAAAATAAAAATTCAAAACAATACATAATGTCCTTATAGTTAAAAACATTTAATTACTTTTAATTCATAGAAGAACTCAATATTCATAATGTAAATTTTAATTGAGGTTTCATTTTCAATTCATAGAAGTAAGTTTCTGTATAATGGATAAAACTTCTGTTACAGTGCCATTCATACAATAACTAAGTGCTAAGAAATATATGAATGAAATTTGAAATCGTTTCAGTTCAAGGACGGTCAAATGCTTTGAAAGGCGACGTAAACAGTGTTTTTTCATTATCTCCAGTTTTGAAAGTTGCTGATTTAGTTCCGGTCATTTGCAGCACAATCGTTCACCTTACAGCGACGTAACAATATTCATTCCAATACCAAATAAAATACAATATATTTTAGGGTAATGTTGATTGTAGTCATATAAATAATCGCCATCTTAATAAAAAAAATCTACATTCATGTAGAAATTTGAGTAATAAAAGATTCCCTAGGGTCAAAATATTATTTGTTTACAAATATTTCTCATTTTTAGTAAATTTGAAGTCCTTCAATATCATATGTCCTTAATTCAGGTATTTTCTTGCGACTATTCACTTTAATGCAATAAATAATTTGCACCGTATTAGAAGTAGACGTATCAAATATTTTTAGAAAATGAAGTACAACAGTAGGAAGCAAATCACATAAATGTAGCTGTAGTTTTACAACTGGAATGATAGTTGCTATAACGAAATTATAGTTTCACAACTGCTAGTATAGTTGTTATATCAATAGCATTACAGCCACAGTTAAAGTTTACGGAAATATAGGTATAATTTTATAACAGCAGGTATAGGTATAGTTGTCGCAAATATAGCTATAGCACTCACTATAAACTAATGACATCGTTTTACAACTACATTTGTTGTTGTATCTAATACAGTGATAGTTTTACAAACTGCCGTTAGAGTTGTCGCATATAAAACCATTTACAATTACCGTTATAGTTGTGGCAAATATAACTATAGTTCTCACAATTAAAAACCGTTTTACAACTGCTTTTACGGTTATCGCAACGTTAGCTATAATTTTACAGCTGCAGTTATAGTTGTCGTGTCTGAAGCTATATTATTACAACTACAGGTATGGTTGTTGCAAAAGTAGCTTCAGTACTCCAATCTACAACAATCGTTTTCCAAGTATACTTATAGTAGTATTGAATATAGCTATAGTTTTACAAATGATTAGTTAGAATTGTAGTAAGTACAGTCACTTACAAACTAGAGTTATGGTTGTTGTAAATATAGCTATTGTATTTACAAACTACAATTAGTTGTGGAAAATGTAGCTTTAATTCTTTCAATTCAAGATATCGTTTGACAACTACATTTATTGTTATCTCACTGACAGCTACAATTTATAGTTAACGTTGACGCAAATATAGAATGTATATTAATAGCAGTTATAATTGTCGTAACTACAACTATAGTTTTGCGTCTGAAGACGTAGTTGTCTCAACAAATGGCGTTGAGCAAAAATGCAGTAAAGGTTGTAAGTAATAATACATGTAGTACTGTAAGACGACAGCTGTAAGACAACAGCAGCTATACATCTCGCATCTACAGCTATTTTTTTATAACTGCAGTTATACTTATCACGACACCAGCAGTAGTATTACAGCTACGATTAAACTTGTCACAACAACAGCTAGTTTTACAATTACAGTTATAGTTGTCTCAAAAATAGCTATAGTTCTCACAACTGTAGCTACAGTTTTACAATGACGGTTACATTTATCTTAACAATAGCTATAGTATTTCAACTTTAAAGTTGTTGCAACAACGGCTAAAGTTTGACGACAATTATTGTTGCAGCAAATATAGCTATAATTCCCACCACTACAGTCTTACAACTGCAGTTGAAGTTGTCTCAACGACAGCCATAGTTTTACAGTTATAGTTAAAGTTTATTCAGGAACAAGGCACAAATGTAGTTTTGGCAATCACAATTATATATCGAAGCTATAGCTAAACGTTTTTCAACTATAGTTAGAACTTTTACTACCACTGCTATCGCTAATGACAAGTACAATTTTACATGTCAAAACTATAACTATATTTTTCATAACTACAGTTACAATTGCCACAGATGTAGATATAGCTGGAAGTGGTTAATATTCATTGGTACAACTATTTTCTTTCGTGCAACACAAAAAGTTTGGATAAAATTAGATCGGATTATGTCCATTCGAACAAATATTTTACAGAATCAAATAGACCTATTACTAGCCCTCGCTAGATTATTATCTAACGCTAGATCCATTTCTATCAAGTTAGATTAAAGCTATCTGTTGAACTGACCATTACCGAGATTCTATTTGATCTTCCTAGATCGAATTTGATCACGTGATATATAACGTTTGATCTGAATCCTGTTCGCGGATTACCAAGATAAAAATATTTTCACTCTTATGTAAAAAAGTACCTTTGTCCATGCCAAGTTAAATGTATTTCTAAAAATAGTTTAAAGAAATGCACGTAAGAAGAAAATATCATAGTTGTCAGCAAATATATCTTATTTACTTAAGAAATATACTCCGCGAAGTAATCTCGACTAAACAACAAACAATTTTCAAAGTGACGAAAACGTAAATTGTAAACGCAGATATGAAGTGACCGGTAATTAACACGGTAAGAAATTTCTACACAGCAACAAAACGTATTTGTTGCGTTACATTCATATTGCCTATTTCTTAACATTGAACGGATCCACCGGAATCTACAGAGCGTGTATAATGACTTGCGGTCGTTAGTGCAACTCCGCCATATCTTACGTACATACAATTTGCGTCATAGCGAACATTTTTTTCCAAATTTTGTTTTAATTCATAGCGGTCATTTGGCATCTGCGTTAAGGTAACGTATTATCTATCGAATAACGAGTTTTAAATTAAACGTGTTTTAATGGCATAATCTGAATTTCGTGCATGGAAGAATAGGGAATTAATTTAAAAAATAGTAAACTCAACTAAACATATTCAACTATTGATTAAAATATGATCTGAATGTGTTGCCTTATGATGAATGAAGATGAAAATGTGCAAATAATATTTTCTTAATTGTTATATTTTATATAGTGATGTTAACGTTTCTGAATCAATGTCTTCTTCTGAAACATTTATGCAATAAGAATCCCACCTCAAAGTTTTTGAATTTTGTTAAGTTATAACAATTATAGTTGATGCAACATTAACTGTAGCTACTACCGTTACAGATGTCGCTATTCTATAGCTTTACGACTGCGGTTATAGCGGTCGCAACAAACATTGCTTTTATTATTGCAATTATGGTTAAACTTGTTGTAACTGCAGTTACAGTTTTCGAAAATACAACGACACTTTTCTCGTTTATAGCTACGGTTTTACAAGTACACTTGCGGTTGCATCAACGATAGCTGCAGTATCATAACCACTCTTATAGTTGTCACAAATGTAGCTGCAGCCCTCACAACTACAGCTGTGACTTTACAACTGCAGTTATAGTTGCTGAATTACGGTCATAGTTTTACAACTACAATTATTATTGTCGTAAATATAACTATAGTTCTTACATTTATAGTTCTACAACAACAGTTAGAGCTGACGGAACAGTATCTTTAGTATCGCAACTATGTTTTCAGTTCCTGCAACGATACTTACAGTTGTCGCAAATATAGCTGTAACTCTCACAACTGTAGCTGTAATTTTACAACTGCAGCTGTGGTTATCGTAACAATAGTATTACTTGTCGCAAACGTAGCTGCAGTACTCTCGACTAAAGTTAAAGGTTTACAACTACATTTACAGTGGTGTCAAATGTAGCTATTACTGTAGTTCTACAAACTACAGTTATACATGTCGCAACTATAAACACTTACAACGACATTTATAGTTATTACAAATGCAGCTGTAGTTTGACAACTTTATTTAATAGTTATCTCACCGACAGCTATAATTTCACAGTTATCGTTAAAGTTGTTGCAAATATAGATTTGATATTTTTATACCAGTTACACTTCTCACAACTGCAGCTATAGTTTTACAACTGTAGATGTAGTTGTCGAATTAATAATTGCTGAAGTATTGCAAGTATGGTTAAACTTGTGGTGACTGCAACTACAATCTTACAAACTACAGTCATAGTTGTTGCAAATATAGGTATAGTTCTTATAGTTATAAATACAGTTATCTATCTGCATTTATAGCTATCATAACGATGAAAATAATTTTAGAGGTGTTAAAGTTGACGAAAATATTAGTGATTTTTTATAACCACAATCTAAAACAGTTCGTGAAAAACAGATTTCTATCGTCCGTATACAAAAAGTTTCATATAAAATCATGGAAATACAAAGATGCACTCTATTTTTCAAAAGCAATATAAACAATACCCTCGGAACTAAGGTATTTCATAACAATTTCCAGAAATAAAAAGTAGTTGTTCTTGAGTACCTATGAAGTGAAATTCTTCACATTATTTACATTAATAATGTACTGTGTCATCGAAAGTAATCTATGAAGAATTGAACAGAGAATGAATTGTGCAACTGACCCTGAACCGAGTAAGCAAATTATGGAAGAGAAAATAATTATTCACGTAGGTTAATCGGATTCTTCGTTTTAATAGCCCGTATATGTCACTAAGTCATCACTTTCGGACGATTTGTTTTAGTCTGAAATTTTAAATTGAAATTAAAAGGTTACTTGAAGATCTTATAATCAATCAGATAAAATTGTAAAAGTCGATAAAAACGATAAAAGAAGGAAAAGATGAGATATTCAAAATAAAAACTATATTAATATATTTGAAATCAAAATAAAAAATGGAATGAATACTGATCATGAAGATGTCCAGACAAATTAATTAAGAAACCGGAATTTTTAATAATAATGAAGGAAATGCTTTTTCCAACGAAGTTAAGATGGAATTTTTGCAAACACTCATGGATTTTTCCCCAACATTTTTACCTTCTAATGTCAGCAACGTGGCTGCTAAACATAAAAATGTTGGGCAAAATCACATTTCGCAAGGATGGAATTTTTTTTCTGCAATTTTTAACAATTTTTAATGAAAATTATTATACATATATTTCAAGTCAAAAATGTCAAGCAGAAACTTTATGCATTGTGCACTCGATATCTATAATTCAAATATATATAGAATGACAATTTCATCACTTTCCTTCGTTTTCTTTTAAAATTGTCTTTAAAGACAAAAATATTTTCATTTAAACATTTTTGTTGCTTCCAAGGTTATTTTTAAACCAAATCGGAAAGGGACATGGTTTCAGAGGGGTTTATGAATCCGCAATATTAGATTTGCAAATTTAAATATTATATTTTAGTTAAGAAACTCCAGATTTCATTTAGAAATATTGATGGAAGAATGAAAATATTTTTGTGTTCAAATACGCCATTTCAAAAATGGGGTTCAGAAAATATCGTACCATGTCCTTGTATTTTCTGGCTAGCATAAAAAAGTTGACTTTTTAATAAAAACCGATTAACAAATGGTGTTATTTGTAATTAAATGTCTGAAAATAATAAAAATAAATTTGTTTTGAACTTAAGATGAGTTACTTAACAGAATTGTGAAATACCAAAACTTGGAGTTAGACGGACAATTTTGAACATTTCAGTTTTAATTTCCTCAAAATTCCAAGCAAAAACATAGAAGATCTTAGTAATTGTTGATTTTGAAAGTAGAATAAAGAAGAAATAAACAAAAGAAAATTCAGCAGAAAATAAGAACTCTCTTTATGGACAACCTAGATTAATAAATGCAGCAGAAAATAGATAGAAGACTGGCTAACAACTAGAAAAAGCAAAATAAAAAATCACATAGTAAATAAACAATCAATTTGACGATGCAAATACGGAGCAACTGATGAGAGGGTAAAATTAATGATGCCAGCAAGAAAAAAAATTAATGACTAGAATAAGAAAATAGTGGTTGATTACAGTAGGAATTAGAACAAGCGATGATTTTGAAGAACGCAAAATGATTGATATCGCAAGAAATCTTTTAATAGAAGATGAATAGTCAATGATAGGAAAAACACTTGATGATTAAAAATAAAACAAATGTCAATCGACATTACACACTCTTAAAATAGTCCTCTTTAGTTCTCTTGTCACAAGCGGAATACACTTGTGACCAGTAGAAATCCACTTACCGTTAGTGGAATAATTCTCTTGAATGTATAGCAAGAGGATTTCCGCTTGCGGCAAGAAGACGTTTTAAGAGTACATCATTTGGTAGAGAAACATTTCAATAAATGTTGAACTTCATCCGATGTCATTACTGTTTTGGATTTGACCACTTGAGAGTGAAGTTGACCTAGATGATAGGAAGTGACATCATGATGAAAGTAGAAAAATGTTCCTGATGATAAAAAAGGTAACAAATTAAAATAGATATAAAACTCTAACTAAGAAATAAATCAATAAAGGGAAAGTAAGATGAGCTATGAAAACCAAGATAATACCAGATGAGATTATAAAAACAATTAACCATGATAATTATTTATTTTTCTACCGGATGAATTGTTGAGGAAAGATGAGAAGCAACGAAAATTTAAAATAGGAGAACTGATGGTTGCAGAAACTGACGAAGAACAGAACCAAGACGATTTCCAAAAATCATACATTTGCTATAAATTCTCATAAAATATCCCCATTAAAATCCCTGACAAGAATTTTGCAAATTGTCGTAGGGAACAATGCGACTCATCGGGGATTTATATATGAAAGGCGGATTAACATTTTCTCACATTCGATCTGGATTCGTTGACCTCGTTCAGAACGCACTAAGGTAGTTCGATAACCCGTCGACAACAACGAGCATCACTTAGTAATACTTTCGAATCCCCCGAAATCACGGTGTCTTTTTTTGTCGATTCGAAAGCCAAAAATGGCAAAAATGAAAATATTAGCAGACCAAAAGAAACCTAAACTAAGAGAAACTAGGCGATTCTGCTTTCCCATGATCGAGATCTTACCTTCATCAGGGCGAAACGTTGATCGTCAGCAAGGTGCAGCGACATCCTGCTATTTTTATCCATCCGCCTCTACTGGATCACCGATTTATAGATCCTCCGCCGTGACCTTGGTTAATCATGCGAATTCTTGCCTCTCTGCTTTATTTGGATGACCTGAAAAAAAACAAAAATAGTTCAGCAAAATCTACATTCTGGACAGGGTGTAATTTGTTACATATGCTAAGTTAAACATTTTTTGAATTTTTATTACGAAGAGAAGTCAGGTGTATAATGTGAATTGGTATTCAGAGAATAACTTTAGAACACGGCATGGACACAAACAGCACGTGCTGAACAACATCTTATTTTGCACACAATGACGATTACGTGAAAGGTATCTTGTAAATATTTTCGAATGTCATTCATAAAATAGATTTTTTGTCAAAATTAGGAAAATTCGTAATAATTAATCCTAACTTTTAGCAGAATTCGTCATTCCTAACGATGTTCTAGGGGAATTTTGTTTTCTATCTATAAATTAAGATCACTTTACTGTAGAAATATCAATCATTATTGTTCTCAGCCATTAAAGTCAAGTAAAATAAAAAAATCTGGTAGACTTGCAGGAATTAGTTTAAACACTTACTCAATTATATATCCTAAGATAGATAGATCGATAGATTTATTTCTCATGCATATAGGGGAGGTATTTCCCATCCTATCTATATCCTAATTTCCTAAGTCTCTTTTAAGAAATTCAAATTTCAAATTAGTATAGGGAGAAAAATTGATTGAAAATTTCATAATCTTAGATAATAATTTTTTTAGACTTTCTGTGTCTTGAAATTCATATTAATTGTGCTAATAATTACTATATTGTTTAATGTCTTTTCTATTTATTAGCAATGTTACAAATATTCATAAGATTAACTGTCACTTTGATTAGACATTAGCAAATTATCAGAAAGCAGTTCAGTACACCAGTAATTCCTACTAATAAGACATTAAAAAGCAATATTGGTTATGGGAAAGTTAAATAAGAACCAGCACGCCATCTATTTTCATATCACTATTATAACTGATCTTAACTGTGAAGCGTTTAGTTACTAATTTTATTATACATTTTGGGTAACATAATTTCCCTAGTAACTTTATGTCAGTTAACGTTAGTTCCAGAATTCGATAATAGACGGCGTCTTTATATGCATTTTCCATATATGGTTTAAAGTATGTAGATTCTTTTTTATACTTTAATTAACGATTTTTTTATCATTAATCGAAACTGTTGCGATTATAATATTATATGCGATTAGAATTGAAATAATATATTAGTACTCACAAAAAATAAGTATAAATTCTGTAAAAAAATGTAGAAATATATTATTCAGACGGAATTTAAACTTAGTTTGTTGTGTTTGCTGTTATTGTATAGATGTGTATAATAATAATAATGCAGAACGAAAAAATAAGAATCCGCGTATTTTAAAACATGAGAAATGCGCCATCTATTATCATATTATTATATTATTACTAATTAATTCCATGAATGATTGTCTATCGATGCAGAAATTAGTTGACTATCGACAGCAACCAAAAAATATACTTCTTCGTCGCTTTTACTTTTCGAATGATTTGTACATTATTAAATTAGTTCATTTATTGTACTGATAAATTAGTATTTAATAAGTGGTTAAACATTCGGTAATTACCACATTCTCTTATGAACACATATTTTGCTCCCTATAGTTGCACAATGTGCTATTAAGTTTTAATTATGCATTTCATGACTGTAAGCTGCTTTATTTGCATTTTTCATTAGCCCAGAATTTTTTGAAATCGTATCAGTTTCAGTTATATTACCTACCTTGAATTAAGCAAAATTATAAATATTTTGCTTTTTAATAGTATAATATCAAGTAGTAATTTATGATTTTATCTATATAACGTTTTTTAACGTTTTAATATCGAAGTATTAAAAAACGATCGTAACTTTGACTACAGAGCCCATTTTAAAAATTTATAAACTTATTAAAATCAAATTTGATTATAACTTAGTTTCTAATTAGACACTATTTTTTTAAATATAAGCGACGCAGGCTCATCCTATTTTTTCAATTCTAAGTGATGAAGGAATTTCACGTGAACTTTATCAGAAGTTGAAACCAGTTTAAGACTCGGTATCATCCAGTTTACTTATTTTTCATAAAGTTCACGTACTCATAGGAAAACTGGATCGACCATCTAACGTTATAAAGAAACGAGATTCTGGAACTGGAAGGTAGTAGTAATGAATAAAAAGTACTCGAAAAAATATTTTTCCATTAAAATTATTTCGAACTGTGGAAAGTTGAGGACATTCTGTTTATTCAGCACCTGTTTTATCTCACAACTCATTATCGAATATCTCCAAATTTTTTGGGATTTTATTTATTTTTCTATGAAAGTTACCATACTTTGCAAAGTCGAGGATACTACAAAATTCTGTAGTGTATGTTTTTTTCACTGTGAGATATATTCCTTGAAATCATACATTTTTGGCAGTCAGGATACAAAAGTTATAAAAGGAATCCTTAAAGTTTTGTAACATCCTGAAATGGAGAAAATTTCAAAAATTGTTAGAAAAAAATATTTTTCAGAGTGTGAAATTGAATTCTTTAAACCTATTTAAACCTACTACAATATGACTGTTATTTTGACATATTTTATTATTGTCAGATATCCGTATAAAATTTCTAACTCCTCTCTAAAATTCTTGGAGTGAAAATTCACTCTTTTTCCAGGCAAAATGTAGCAATTTCATTGAAATACTTAATGCTCACTAAAATTTCTCGAACTAAATATTATATTCTCTAATTATCTTGGAGATCGAAGAAATTCACTGCTTACGGAGTGAAAATTTAGCCACTATAAATACTGGCAGCAGGTGAAACATCACTTTTTAAGGAGTGAAAATATTGTTTAAAATAAAATGGAAAAGATTCCAAAGATATTATTCGGTGATTTCTAAGCATTAACAAAGAAACGAATTCTCGATCTTCGCATTTTTTCCAAGTTATAGCATCCACACATTTTTTAAAACAACTATTTAATGTGACGTCATTTTGAGGTCGTTTCAAAGAAATAATGTTTTGCAATCACCGCATGCGAATTTGATATCAGATTTTCAAAATCCAGAATGGCGTTTCTTGATTGTTTAAAATTTTGTTTTGTTGTTTTTTTTATATTTTATTTTCTTTTCCCAGAAAGTCTTTCAGCGACCCCAAAAACCATGTATCCTGTACTGTTTACCAGATCTATTACCTGCCTTACATAAGTGACCAAAATTGTTAAAGTGGCAATTTTCTTTTTACAGGAGTGGCTCAATTTCATAAAGAGAAATTAGTGACCATTTTAAAGAAAATCCGCAAATATTTTAGAAATGCCATATTGGATCCTCCATTTTGAATTTCGAAAATGTGACCTCATATTTGTAATCAGCTACCTTAAGAACATAAATTTAGAGTTGTGGAGCAATTACCGATTTAGAAACTTGTATAGGTTGACGAATAAAGAAATAATATACAAAATCAGATTTTTTAGCGCCATTTACTTATCACGTTTTTGAAATTTTGAAATGTGGCTGGTACCATTTTGAAAACGATATTTTTTGTTTCTGTATACTCTGCGTTGATATTTCCGGATTTTTGGAACTAGTTTGGAACCAATTCTATTAGAAACATCTGAACGAGCATACTTTTGCACATAAAAAACATTGTGTGCAAATTTCTTTGCGTTCAAAAAGTATCTGTACCCTGTTTAAGGGGGTTCTAAAGTGCTCGACCGATAAAGTAGAGATTTTTTATTAAAAACCGTAAATAAAAAATGACTGAATGGATTTTGCAAAATTCGGGCTCTGCAAGGGTGATTCTAATTACTATAGACGGTATCCCAGAAAATGATAAAGAAATTATTCGAGGACTGACTGAGAATTTTCGGAAAAAGTGATTTTTATTTATTATTAATGACTGTATTGACAATCGGATTTTGAGAAAACAATAATCTTCCCAACGTCCTTACAAAGCACAATGTATTCTTCGCAAATGGAATCTTTACCTTTTTTATAAAGATGGAAACTGACATTTTCGTACAACGAAATGGGAATCAAATGCATTATTTAAAAGTTTTTTTTTTTGTAAATTCGGTTAAACCAACTTTCTTTTCCTTGTTGTCATGCGTAGTGAACGAGCAATGGAACGAGCAACATTTGACGACGACCCATAATCAGTGCTTACTTTCGCCATATCTTTAGCAGATATTAAATGTTCGTCATTAGTTTGATTTCATTAAGAATGACGACCGGCAGCAGTAACTATGTTTGTTCTTTTTCCTTGACAGCCTTGCTGTGCCAATTTAATTACCCGAAAATTGATTATTGATTTTTTTGATAATATCAGCTGAAAATTTCCCTTATCTCTTTGACTCAATGGATTTTCCAAATTTGATTTCAAGTTATCAACAAGCGCCTTTTTTGTACATAAATGATTCTTTCCTTTCCCGATGATCCATAGACAACTTGCATATTTGTAGTTCACTGATTTCAGCATAGATTTTATAAGTTTTCTTTTACGTCAAATTATAACCAAAACGATCGTATATAAATGTACCCAAAAAGTTCTTTAGAGGCTTCTTCTTTAAAATTGAAAGCACTTTTAGGTACTGAACACAATTCATACTCACACAATTCTACACATTTGACAATTTTTTTCGTTTCTTTTAACAGTAAAGTTTTAAATAATTTTTATAGTATGATAAACGATGGTCTGTCTTTTTTATTAATAGTTTTCATTTTTGAGAATAACTTCCATAAATTATACTGGAATTCAGAGTCCACGAAAAACGCGGGTTATTTATTCGTTGGACTTTTAATAATTAGCATAGAGTTACGTCATTAAAGAGTTGATACATTCAGATACATCAAATATTTGCGGTAATAATAAATATGACTTAATAATGTTATTTGTTTATGCTTGGTATATCAATATTATTGTGTACTTGTAGAAGTGTGCAATAATATTGATATACCTTTTGAGAATACACAGGGTATTTTTGGGGTGAGGGTTGATAAACCGACAAATCAAAAAGCCGATAGTAAAAAATGTCGTTATTTTTACTGTCTTTTTTTTACTTGTCGGATTTTTTATTTGTCTAGGTTTTTAACTCGTAGGTTTTTCCGCCTGCCCCCTATTTTTGAAATATAAATGCTTCTTCTGTAATATTCAAAAATTGTGTTTGTTTGCATTAGAAAAAAAACGTCTAAGCCGATTATTTTCGTTTCACTATTTTAATATCTAAAATCTATATGAGAACGATTGCTTAAACCCGTTTTCAAATATTTGTTTTCTCAGTACCATTTAAGCCCACCGTGTGGCGTATTATGTACATACAACACACTTTGGAGTGTAAATAATTTGCAGGTTATTGCACTAAATAATTCTATGTACAATAGTATATAGGTATATTGGTAATTTTATATGAATCGGTTTCCATTTTACACTAAAAACGCACTCTTAAAATGTCCTCTTGCGGCAAGCGAAATCCTCTTACTGCAAGTGGAAATACTTTTCTGAAATGATCAAGAGAGTTATTCCCCTTGTGGTAAGTGGATTCCACTTGCGACAAGATGACTCAAGAGGACTATTTTAAGAGTGCGATCTTCAAATTTTAAGCATATCCCACTTATTTGAAGATTATCTTCTTAATATGTTTCAGGAATATTGTTGTTTTTTTAGTGTACTAAAATAATTGATAATTGTTTTTAACAGTTTTATAGGTTTATTTTCTTACGTTTTTTTGCCAATGAATAGTAGGAATTATCAGTGATGTTGATTATATAATTGAAAAGTCTTAGGTTCTCCATCGTTTAAGCTTATATTTCGATTGTTTCATATTTAAAAAAAATACTTTCGTTACTTTATTACTGGTTGAAAAACTCTGTTTAGTTTCTTTTATTATCCTATGTACTTGTAATTACCAATTATAATCAGTAACAGACTAACTGTTTATGTAAAGATGCGATTTATACGAAATCATTATTCTAATAGTTGGCACTGTGATTACCTAAGTCTGGGAAGAAGTTTTTATTTAAATATATACATTTTTATGTAAAATTGTCAATTGTTACATAAACTTGTAAATGGGAATAATTTGGAGTCACATCGTTTATTTATCTATTTAAAACATTACAAATTTATATTATTCAACGCATGTACTCAAGGATAGCAATTCATTTCGTATTTATTTTAATGTTTGTAATCTCATATTATTCATGATACTCTGAAATAGTAATAATAATCGTTATACCGTGGCAATTTTTTAAGATGTCATGTAAATAAGCATTTTTATTTGAATATTGTCATCGTATTGCAGATGGCCAGATTTTCATTCTTTAGCAGTATTTATAAATAAATATCTTATTTTGTCTTATGATTAAATTTTAAATCCTCACATGTAATTTGATTTTAAAATATGAAATAATGTACCGACATTTATGAATAAAGTATAGCTTATGAAATATGCAACAGGATTATTCCTCTTCTAAAAAATATTATGTAACTAGTCATAAATATGCCGATATCAAGACATTTAAAGTTTTTTTCTGTCCCCACGTTTGAAAAATGTTTACTGATAGTTTTTATATTTTAAATTCTTATTTTCTCCTCAACAATTATTTGTACTTCCTTACAATCGGAATATTCCGAAAATATCGGATATTATGCTTTAAAATAGCTATATATTCAAAATCTCGAAATAGTTTACTATGATCGATAAGCTGTAAGCTTTTTTGATACTGTCAGTAATTCATTCAATTAGAAAATATTCAATAATCTTTAAATATTGGTTACAGAGTGAATTAAAAGATCAAACCATGTGTAGCAATAAATGAATACAAAAACGTAGTCTAAAATAAAAATAAAAAATTATGTTAATATTATTGAAATCTAAATGTATGGACCACCTCGATTTTTGTAACTATGAAAAGTAAAGTTTCAGTTACATAATATCTGTGACACATTTGGTCGGCAAAAAATGAATTGCATTCTGATTCAAACATCGGACTAGACTGCTCTTAGAGATTTTTAATCGCTGAACACGTATCTTGTTCGTATTCACTTCGAGAATTTGAAAAAAAAACGGGTTCAAAAAAACCTGTTTTTTGCAGTTTTTAATCACGTGTAGAAAGTGAAGATCAAGTCAATAACTAGGCTTAAATTAAGGCTCAAACCTTCAGCTAAAAAAAGTCAAATCGAAAAGGCGTCGAATCAGTCATTGATTTTCATGTAGCATACACATTTTTCACGTACGTACGGGTAGTAGCGAACAGTAGTTTTAGGTCTTTAGCACTGCATAAATTGGTTATCTTTCCTTTTTTTTGTTAGGTTAGCTCCGAAACTAGTTAGGATTCATCTCTCTTTATTCTAGACATGCCTTCAGCAGATCACAATATATACAAACAATATAATCACACACTATAGTGACATTCTTTCATTTTTTAGCAATTATAACGGATAATCTTGTTTTTGGTGGATTTTTCAGATTATCTCTGAATCTACATAGAAACCCTTCATTTCTATGGTAGATTCCTAGTCAGCGAATGAAAATACATCGGAACAATGGGGTCTCAATTGGAAATAAGCATTATTCTTTGTGTGTTTGGACATTATCACTGGAAAAACTTGTCGATTTTTGCGGTTTTTCTAGGTTATCTCTGCAACTAGCAAGGATCTCATTTTTTTCGTGGATATACATAAATAAACTCATAACTTCAATACATCAATATAGATAGAAATAATGTAGTCTCAATCAGGGACTAGTTTTATTTTAGATCATATCAGTGAAAAAACTTCTTTCTCATGTGTTTTTGTGGTTATCTCAAAAAGTACCTGGGAACCACTAATTTGTATTGTAGCTTCGTATTCATCTAATCAGAACACGTACATAGAAATAATATGCCCTTAATTAATATTGGGCTTAATATCGGGATAAGTTGCATTGTTTAATTTTTAATCTATTATTACTAAAACCAACTTGTATTTCGTGTTTTTTCGAAGTTCTATCCGCAACTAGTGGAGAATTCTAAATTTTTGATACTGTTATGGCCTGAATCTTAGGCAAGTCTGATTCTTTAATTGTTATGCAATTATCACTAAAAAACCGTTATCTCTGAAATTAGTGTGGAACCTTAAACTTTTTTTGTAAATTCGTGTTCTTCGGGCCAATTTACACAGGAATAATGTATTCTGAACCCCACAAAAACATACTTTTTACGTATGCTTATGTTAATAGTATTTTATTTTACAAACACCCGCTCGGAAAGCCGAAATAGTTGGCTTTACTACTTAGATAGTAGGGTTATATTAAAAAGACTTTGAATTCGGGTTATGTTACCTAGGTTTATTTAACTAATTTGACGAGGTTATTATTTAGATTGTAAAATTAACTAAACCCGATGGCTGTATATCATAACCTACGGTCTAGTTACTAGTTCCAACTGTTTAATTGTCTCCGTGAAAATACTAAATTAATATAATATGATAAAAGATATTTTTAGCATTTTTTCTGTACTACTTTGCATTTCTTGGTTTAATTTTTACTTATTCTGGTATCGTTCAGTTTCAAAATACTCAGCATCCATTATGACCGCAGACAGAATCATTTTCATTTCTTTTTTATTGTATTTTTTGTCCAACTCCAATTAGACATATTTTAATAAATGTCTCATTAATATTGTGTCAATAAATATATAAATCAAATAATTTATTAAAATCATTGTATGCGTAAAACATATCAGACAATTTTATTAGTCAATACTTTTTTCACATTTTCAGATGATCTTATCTCCAAAAAAATCTTTCACGATGCAACTAGAAATTATTTTCATTCCTTTTTACTACTAATTGTAACAAAAATAACTTTTAAACTTAAAAAAATAAATATTGTTGTATATTATACAAAATTGATTGCAATATGTAAAATATACTAAGAAACGGTATCTTAAGATTTACAATATGTATTTTAAAATATACGATACATATTGTACATATTACAATACGTATTATTAGGATTGCAAAACTGTAAAATATCGTATTGTAAATCTTAACATACATTTCTCTACATGAAGTTTCAGAAAATGCAAAATTTCAATAATTTATACGATAAAAATTCATTTGCATATTAAATGAAAAGAATGAATGACTCTTCTTCCACTCAACTCATTATTCAAAGAGTATTAATATTCTATATTCGTTAGGAAATGTTTATTCTGTCATCTTCGGCATACATTACTCAACACTATACATTCAAGGAATGTACAAATACAAAATATGAAATGTACCGTCAGTAATTGGTACAACTAAATATTTCCTCACGTCAATAATAAATATTGACTTCATTACACTCCCATGTATCCATTCGAGTGCTATTTCCTAACATTGTATAAATCTTTACTACCGAGTGCAATTACATTATACTCGCTCGTTAGTGCAACTTGGCCATATAATTTAATCCAAGTTATGCATTTTCGTAATCTCAAGTGGTCTTTAATCATTTAAATTAGACCATAATAAACGTAAAAAATGACATTTGATGTGAAATGATATAAAATGAAGTCTTTGATTAACGATTTTCGATATTGTTATAGTCATTTGTTACTTTTATACGAATTTTTTAGATATGTTCTACACTTTTATTTAAAAATAATACAATTTACTATTCTTATTAGATCATTGTGTTCTGCGTATCCCCAATATTTTTTGTTGCACTGTTTAGTCTTTCAGTGTGAAATTAGTCAAACGTTTATGTGAGTGAGTAATTTGGACATTTTTAAGCATAAGCATGAAAAGTCTGAAAATGCCTTTGAGTTGCTTTTTTTTTTAATAATGTATTGTGCCTTTAATAGCTTATGCCTAAGTATTAATTTAGAATCACGTTTTTATTACAGTAATTCAGGTTTTACATTTCCTTAATTTTTTTATAATTCGCATTGTCTATCGATGGTTTATTTCTTTTTATTCCCAATGATATGGCCTTATCTAGCACGCAATGCGTAGTAAATTAAATTTCCTTAGGACATTCTCAAGAAAACTACAAGGTCTTCCGCAGTGCGTTGCTCTTTGCCATAAGAAATTACAAGGCTGTCACTGAGGGCTTTAAAATATTTTTTTCATCATGTTTTAAAGAATTAGTTAAAACAATACTCAGTTGTCATTGGTGTACGTAAAAAACTAAAAAATTTGATAGCCTTGAATTTTTTTGTGATTTACGTTTACGAGTTCTGAATAAGAATTTCACCTTAGTATTCAAAAAACGATTAAGGGATTTCAGGACTTGAAAGTTAATTTTTAATGTATTCTAAACGTAAATTAAATACATTAGAAAAATTTAGTTCAAAATTCCTTAAATTATAGTTCAAGATTAAATTTGTTAAGAATAAATGTTACTGAGAGAACTCTCTACTATTTATAGATAGTTTTAATTAAAAAAAAATTCTTTTGAAACTTAAAACCTTTTTCTTTTTTTCTAGTTTTCAGGGCACCAAAAATTTTATTGAAGTCTTAGGTAAGAATGTTTACATTTTTTATGGTTGTATTGGATTTTTTAAAACTAACATCAAATTTGGCGTCAGCTACCCCAAAAACCGCTGGATACCAAGTTTGAAGTGATTTCACTTGGGTTAATCGAATGAATACACGCCACTATGATTTTGATAAAAAATTGACTAATACATATATTTTTGATCGGCCTTTTTGAAACTTAATTTTTTACAATAGTCCTATCTTCTAACCTAAATATTTTTGACGCCATATTTATAAATATCTGAGACATTATAAAGCGGGAAATGATAAAAAATAACGATAAGTGAAAAAAATAAATAAATTTTTGATTTTTGTTAAATAAATGCTTGTAATTTTTTTACTTTTAAATTTTTTGATTGGAAAGATCAGGCTTTGGGCAATAGAAAACGTCAATTCCATTTTTTTCACTGCGTTATAACTTAAATGGTTAAAGAATCACACCCAACAATTCTTTAAAATAAAATTTAAATTTAAAAACAATTTGCAAAAAAGACATTTGAAATTGCTATTTTTCTCTAAAAACAAATCGTATTTTTGTGAATGATTACTTTAAAATAAATAAATAAATTGTAAATAATGTTTTTTAGTGGTTAAGGAACCTGTTTTGCTGGTTTTTCAGTGGTACCGTGCAACAAGATGAGATTAAAGGTTTAAGTAGAAAGATACACGGCAGGTAACTTTTGTAGTCGTTACGACTTAAGTGGTTCGTTTTACTATAGTATTTATATATAAATAGTACCGTCATCCAGAAATTATCAGTGTCTGTACTACTTCAAACGGTAGCTTTAACAACTTATTTATCATGTGATCTGAATAGAAATTGGAATTTACTGAGATGACTCAAGATAGTAATTTAGGGAATATCTTGTCGCGAAAAAATATAATTCTTTGCTGTGATTAAAAGCTGTTAAGAATTAACTTGGGTCAACCTTTTTAATTTCATAATATTTATAATTGAAATATGACAGTTTGTGCAACAATAATGCTCAGAAATGATTGCTTATCAAACTGCAAATATCGTCTTAAATTGATACTTATGAAGTGAGTGTTGCTTGAAATATGTGTTTTGTTTTAATACAAGAAATAACAATTTTGAATTGTAGCGATTTAAAGTTGTGGTATTATTTTAAAATTTATTCATTTTCTTAGATTTTAATTGAAAAATTGTAATCACAATTTTATCAAGTACTCTTAAAATGTTATCCTAAACAAAGGATAGTGGTTCACGAATTTGTTTTACGAATAATTTCGACATGCACACATTAAATAAAAAATTTTGTTATAATTCTTAAAAAGCCTTTTTTTATTGAAATTAAAGAATCATATGACCAATGAAAATAGTAAATCCCAGAAATAATAATATATAAATGTTGCAATTTTTAAATATTTATATCTAATTTCAATATAATCAAACTTTCTCATTACATATTCGCGGCCAGGAAAATTCAAAGAATACAAAAATATCAAAAAATACTTTATGGTAAAAAGTAAATCATCGCCACTAACGAATAGAACGGTGAGCTGCTAATATAATTAAAAGAATCAGAAATGATTATTAACAATTGATGGATATATTATTGTCACGTTTAGACCCAAAGCGTAATAAATTTCTAATTAAAGATGTAATACTCTGATCTATAACTTATTTGAAATCTGTTTCTTCGTTTTATTAAGCATTCTTTCATGCACTTTTAATTTCGTCGTAATTTTTAATTTCCTCTTTAGTTTTCTCAATATAATGGCGATTTTGTGTATAATGGAGAAATATATATAAATTTCATTAATAAGTTCGGAAAAATAATCCGTCTATCTTTATGAAAATGACAATTGATCAGAATAAAATTTGTAAATTTCTCAGTTTTCCAGAAAACCGAGGCCGTATTGGACGGACATGACAAGAACACGGAAAATTACTTAAGAAAATGTACTTATATTAAGCTCCATTCGAGAATTGTTTGTTAGAAATGTATTTAGTTACACTAAATCAACAACGAATGTATTTCCAGTTCAATTCCTACTTAAAATTTATTATTTTAGAGAATAATCGACTAATGAATTGACGAAACTTTTTAAGAAACTGAGTTACTATCATTGAATTATTAGAATTTCCAAATTCATAGTTTTTTCTCATATTGGTAGTTTTTATTACCTTTTGCTGTGGTTATTATTAATTAAATTAGTTAACCATATATTACTCAGTCAACTATCGACAATACTATTTACACGTTAATCAATGTACATTGAAAGATTTTTATTAATGAAAATTGCAAACGTATTTTTAAATTTAAATAATATTGGGCATTTACCATACCACTTTTGTATTTTTTGCTACTACAGTTTGTAAAATTCACAATCTAACACAATAACATTTACAAACCATAGTAACAATAATAAAAATGTCGGATGATAAAACCCCAGTTACCTTTCAATTTAAAATATTTTTGTAATGTTCGTTAATAAAATAATCTTCGTGTACCATTTTAATTCTCTCAAAACTTTAAGTCTTATTGTGCTGAATTTGTTCAAAGATTTATGTTTAAATTTGAAAAAATAAATTGGATCCGAATGAAACGGTTAACATCTTTAAAAAATAATTATTAACACATCATTTTTTATAAAAATATTTTTTAACATTTCGATGGCTGGTACGAAGAATCAGACTTTTCAAAAGTTACTATGATATAATAAATCGTTGTAGAAAATCTTGAAATGACCGATTCTTCGTCGTAAATTTTGAAATATCCGGTTCTTCTTCGAAAATTCTGAAATGTCCGGTTCTTTGTCTCACGTTTGATATGTTCGGTGTTTCGTAGCAGTCATCGATATTTGTTTTCTCAAATATAAATACATTTGTCGAGACCTGCAAATGTTCAACATTTATCAATTTATACAAATTTCATTCCGGCGCTATTTAAAAATCTAAATGGACAAAATTTTAAAAATCTAAAAACTTTTAAAGTGAATATTGCACTGAGAACTCATCAGTAGTAAATGTTATTACAATCGTAACAAATATTACTATTTTAATACGAAAATGAAATATTCGTTCAAAAGTTGGAAAAATTCATATTACATTTTGAAAAGTAACTACTTGAAGTAGTAAAATTTACCAGTTACGTTGTATTTTTTTTTCCACGAGTCCATTTGAATTTTACTACTTACTACTATAAGTTCTCAGTGTGGAATTGTTCTCTACTTCATAGATCTATTAACATCTTAAATTTCTTTCAGGAGTAATAGATTCTGCAAAGTGAGCAAAAGTTGATTACTGCTAACTGAATTAGTTTATTTCTTTTATATCATATATGGGTAAGAATCTTACATTTTGTGTCACTCTGTATTTTTTTTTACTTGACTCTTACTTTGCATGATTTTAAAAGCATTACTGTATACTACAAATGTACCAGCGACTTTACATCATACAAAAATGTTCATTTTTCAGTCTAGCTTTCAGTTGAAAGTGAAAATAGAAAAACTACACGTTTTCTAACAAAAAAACATCATAAAAAAATACTATCTTATTAATACTGAACGACAAAGAGCCAATTCCAAAATGCATAATTTTCCTAAATAATCGATTGTAGAAATTGCACACAAGTACAATATTTAAAAACAAATAATATATAACAAAAAAAAATTTTTAAACAAAGAATTAACAATTTGTAGGCCAAAGCCGTTGATAAATACTTAATAAAAATGTAAAAAATATTTTTTAAAGAAAATTATCTGTATCCCAAAGCGACTCCATCTGGACATCTTACAACAATGCGCTCTTAAGAGAAGTTAGTAAATTATCAGCTTGAAATTAGTAAGCACTTATGTAACTGGTAAAAACAATTGCACTCTGCAATGATACACCGACTGTTAAAGAAGATAAATATTTACACTTAAGTGTGATCGTTTCAAAAAAGGAAAATAGAGAAACAAGTCGCTAACTTCCAACAAGGTTTCTAAAGGCCCCTAAAATCTGTGAGATTAAGGCAATACTATACGATATCGAAATAACTTCACATGTCAAAATTTAGAAAATTATATTGACTCATCGTTCAATCAATTATTACTAGAGAACGGATGGAAAATCTTAATAATAAAATTTAAAACGTCAAAGTCGAACGGTTTGAATAATTTTTGTAGATTCCAAAAAACGTCAAGAACAAAATTAGTAATCACAATCAACTTTCGCTGGTGAGCACTAAAATATTACTTTAAAATTGAGGACCAATACTATTTTGGAAATTCAGAATGGCCGTGTGCACTCCGGAATCTTTTTTATCTTTTCATTTTTTTCGTCTACTACCACGCCTAAAAGGTTAAGAATTACTTAAAATGATCCAGAAAAAAAGCGCAAAATTAATTCTAATAAAAAGTCTGCAGTTAAGACTAGACCAGTCCGTAAGGGTAGTAATAACTAAATTAAATATGACAGAATTTATTATTTCAGTATGTTTTATTATATATTTTCAATGAAAATTAAAATTAAAATTAAAATTAAACATTTTGAATTTTAACTCGGAGCTCAAATTCACATTCAGCGATTCCAAAAAACATACGAAGTGGTATTAGATTCGACGTTTTTAATTTTGTAATAATTGTCAATTATGGTTGGGAAACATTATTTTTTATTTAGATCTGCAATTTGCATAGGCTATTTATGTTTTCCAATTTCTGGGCTTAGTTTCGTATTTTCTGAAATCTATAAGAAGGCTGGGACAATAATTCCGACATTTTCAAATTGTAATTCTTAGCTCAAATTTGAAAACGTTTTGTCCGTTTAAATCTGTAATTTAGTATCCACTATTTTGATTTTTTATTTTCTTTGCTCAAATTCGCATTCAACATGAGCAAAATCTGTACGAAGACAATGTCATTAATTTTGCAAATGTTATTTCAGATATAGAAACATTTTGTCCGTTCAAATCTAGCCTTTTTAATTTCCAAATTTTGAGCTCAAATTTCCATTCAGCTACGCCGAAAACTATGCGAACATTGCGATATTAGTTGCGACATTTTAAATTTTGTAATTCTCAATTATGGTTGGGGAATATAGAGTTACATTTACCATTTTGGATGCGCCATTTTGAATCACGATTCACATTGAAGAAATCAGAAAAATATAAAAATTGCTGAATCGGTCAAAAAAATATTTTTTTAAAATTATTTTCGTTAAACTTCGTTGCTTAAAAAATGAAGCAACGCCACCTTATATATATGAACTGTACTATGTGATAACTTAGACAAGTTTCAAGACTCTGCTAATTAAGAAAGACTTTTGCAGTTTTATGCCCTACGATTAAAGTTACTAGAATTTTATGACGATGGTCAAGACGATTAAAACAATTGCATTTAATATCTTTTGAAACTCACTTTAAAAAAACCTGGTCGATATAACCAGAAACATTAGTATTAGTAAATCTGATTGCAAATGTTCTTTTTGCAAAATTTCTTGTGTAATGCAAATACAATTGTAGTTGGAAATCTCGTGCTATATTTCACCGGCCTGACAATGACAAGCGAATTTTTGTCACAATGCTTGAAGTATTAATCAGTATATTATGTTTATTATTGCTGATAATGCCTTTGTTCACTGTTCGACAAAAGAATACGCACGCGAGAGTCGCGTGCGAGTCACTTTCAGACTTTGTACCTTTCGATTCGCATGATTATTTTTATTTACATTTCATGTACGTGATACACATTGTTTGTATTGTGCAAACAAGGAAATTACAAATAGTCAAACCAAAATTGTCCATTGCACCAGTGGTAATTTTTAGTACTTGAAAGAGTTTCGAAATTTTGTTTAGCCATCGCCATTTTACAGAACAAAATATTTTAGTGTAATAGTAATATAAAAATAATTAAAATCAGATCATTTCAATTCTAACTATAACACAAAATTATTGCGCCAACAAATGTAGATAATTGCGCAATATATAACGATTTTTTAAAATTGAGGTTTAATCACGACGAGATTAACTTGAAATTCTAATTATGCAATAATATAATCACGACAAAAATATGCCGACTTTATGATGATTTCTAGTCGGTAAACTCGAGAAATTGCAAGAGGTGACTGGAAGTTACACTCGACTTAGTTTTTACACGAAAATTCTTTGAATAAAGAGTAGATTACTAAAAACTTAGCATATTTTTACTATGTCACATTTCCGGATTTCACTGTATTTAGCCGGTTTAACGATGTTTGACTTTTTATGTTTTTACACGGAATTGACTACTATTTTACTAAGATAATGAAAGTGCAAATCAGAATGCATAGCTCAAAATAATTACCCAGTTTGAAGCAAAAAAGCTTCTTTAATAAGATGTATGTTCTGCAATATGACAATGCAAAAAAAATGTCAAATATTAGTCTGTTTGTTACGAACTAATTACTCGTTTTATCAAAAAATATGGATTTTGAAGTGTATTTCCTGCAATGTTATAGTTACGAATTTTTCTGTTGTTTTTTCTTTTTTACTTTTTTTTACATCTTTTGTTTTGTCCCTTTTTTCTTTAACGTTTAAATTTGGTTAAATTAAAAATATTGGTCTTCATTTTTCTTTTTTTCTTTTTTGTTACATTTAAATTTGATGTAATAAATATATACGATTTTCAAAGTGTAATAAGTTATAAATATAAATAGTCAATATAATAAAAAAAGGGAAGTAATTTGAACGGACATTTTTCTTTTTTCTTTCCTTGTTCTGTTCACCAATTTTTAGTTTGTTTTATTCTTTTCTTTTGTATAACACGACTATTCGGTATAATAAGAAAAGTTGAACAATTTGAACGGATATTTTTTCTTTATTTGTTTGTTTTTTTCTTTTACTTCAAAATTAAAAAATATATCATATATCTTTTTATCTTTAACATATAAATTTGGTGCAAAAAATATTTTAAATAACGAGTAACTAGACTAATTGATAGCAATGTTTACTATTCTACTTAGGTCTGCAAGGACATATTCGAATTTTGCGAATATATATATACGATAATTTAGTAAAATTTCAAACTTATGAAATTTGTAATTTTTTTCTAAAATTTGCTCTATAACTGCTGATGTATCTTCTAATTAATTCTAATAATTTCAATAAAAAATAAATTCACTCCGATTAGTAAAAAACGTCAAAATTATCTTTTTTTTAGGAATTTTTGCGACAAAGCAGCCGAAAAAAAAACCATTTGAACTACGTATACGAAACAGACACAACGAACTCCAAAGTATAAAGTAAACACAAATAAACGTCACTCCGACAATTCACAGATGATATAATTCATGTGAATCAAACAATTTTTTCACGATAACGTATTGTTGGCAGCACTCGTACTGATAAACTATGTAATTACCTATTCTTTTGATAAAGACACACTAGAAATGGCGGAGGGGTACTTTAATAATTTTCTATTCGCATTTTCAAGGTAACATGTAGTAGTAACATGTAACAAAGTATTATGTTTGAATATTCCAGATAGATAACGAACCAAATGTAAATATTTTGTTGATAAGTTATACGATTTTTTTCGTGTTAATGTTAATTTCGTTAAATATTTAATATTTTTAATGATTATGAGTAGTTAATATTTAGTTCTTTATCATTAAAATGTCATGAAGGTGATGTAGAATTATCACATATCGTATTTTCATTAAACGTCAGTAATCGTGCACATTTTACATTATGAAAAAATTTAGAAAGTAATATATCTTTGTTTTTTAATTCATCTTGATTATTATATTTTGTTATGAAATATAAAATATTTGCTTGAATTCTACTATTTGATTTTCGTGACTTTTCATTCAATTTTCATTGAATTTAAAGAAAATGATTTTCATAAACTTAATTTTTTAACTTAACTTTAATAGTGATAATTTAATAAAATGTTCATATAATTTCATTAAACTCAACAATTGGTCACAAAATAAATTTCATAGATGTGCACTAAATGAACATTTCATTAAATGTTCCCTAATGTCATTACCTTGAATGAAAATTCAGAAAGAAATTAATGAAATCATTTAATTACAAAAAATGAACACTTAATGAAATTTTTGCTTCATTTCAATGAACATAACGCTCAGGAAACTAAAATTCATATTGCGAAAAATGTTCAAACATTATGCATTTATATAAATTTATGACAGTTTCAGGAATTTAGAACAATTTCACAATGTGCTGATGAAATAAAATGAAGATTTTCTTCCATGTTCTATATTGTCATTAATTTTAATCAAACGGAATAAACATTAAATGAATGGATTAATTACAATCTTAAAAGTGAATTACATGAAAATTTCATTAAATGTTTTCTATTTTTATAAAGTTTAATCAAAATTTGAAACAACTTACTGAAATGGAAAACGCATGCATATATTAATTACGTTTATTAAAAATGAACATTTTATAAAATGCACATTAAATTTCATTATACTCAACAAATGTTCAGGTGGTGAAATTCGCGAAAAATATTAAATTATATTGATGAAATAAAATGAGTATTTAGAAAGATTTAACATTAATGAATTTAAAAAAAATGAACATTTAACGAAATATTCATGTCATATAATTAAATTTTATAAATGTTCAGGAAATTTTACAATATACCAATGAAATTAAATGAACACTTCGACCCATGTTCTCTACTGTCACAAAATTGAATGAAACTAAATGAACATGAAATTAATTTATTAATTAAATTTTGTTTGGTGAACATTTCATAAATTGTTTTCTATGATGATTGAATATACATGTTTTAATAGGCAATGAAATTTAAAACATTAAAAAAATATGATATTCCACAAATTTGATAAATACTTTACATAAAATAATTTCAAAAATTATCTCTTATCTGTGAATCATTGATAACTAAATAAGTCAAAGCATGTAACAAATTAATCTATTTATTTAAAGTAATTAAAAAGTCAAAATACATTGAAGAAATACAATTATTAATCGAAAATTCTCTAAAAAAAGATATGACATAATTTTACGAAAAATACAATAAATTAGTCTAATATTTTGCAGGAAAAACCTCTTTATCTCGTTTAATCCAAAAATCCCACAAGACACAATATATATGTAAAAAAAAAGTCACTCCAAACCTTTTTTTAATCGGAAAAAACAGATGTTAAAATTTCTGCGACTTTGGAAATTTACTTTTTAAAAAAAGTGAGATACTTTGTTAATCCTTTGGTCGTAAAGGTCGTAAGGACACGATGCGACCAACCACGACTGCGCGAATGCTAACCGTCGACTAAACGTCCAAGACTCGAAGACACGAGGTCCGAGCCGTGAGGAATGACTGCTTAGGATGTGGTAGGCCCCACTACCGGCCACGCCGATGCGACCGGTGCGAACAATTTTCTGCTTTAACTGGACTACAAATCCTAGTTTTTATTCCTCCGAGTAAGCGATAAAAAAGAACGTTAAAAATAGCATACTTTCTAAATTTTTTAGAGTGACGTCTCGGTTCGCCGAAGTGCAACTGCAACTTTCCTAAATCGAACCAGGTGGTACCCACAGGAATTTAGCTTTTGCAAAATTGCAAATTTAGAGTGCTGCCCGATTTCCAAAAAACGGTACAAATTGAACGATAAGTATGAATTTCGAAATATTTTTTTGAATGCAGACGTGGGTACTTCGATATTGGGCTTGGTATTGTGTTGATCTTGATCTTGATATTGCTATTTGTTTTATTCTGGTTTTTATCTATGACAGTAACGTCGTAAGTTACTAACTAAAGTGCTAAGTTATTGATATTGGCATTGTGGGATAATACCAAGACTGATCTTGATTTTTCAAGACAATACCAAGACCTCGCTTACGAGGCCCTTCACGAATTAGTATTTGTATAGTAACAATAACGTCAATCACAATCTTGTCACATTGTAAACCCGTTTATATCATAAATACACAAGAATCAACTTGAATATTTATCTTGGTATTGTAAGAGCTTGCTACTATCTTTTATCGTCAGTCTCGATATTCTCATTATGATTTACTATATAAAAAAGAAACACTCAAATTCAATGCCTTGAGAACCGATACCATAATTATACTAGTTATATATGAAGTATTTATCTTGGTATTGTAAGGGCAATAGCAAGACCGATCTCGATATAAGTTGCAAAGAGTTTACTTACTTGCTACTGGCAAACAAAAACGTCAATTACAATCCTGAATACCCAAAATGGCTCATGAATACCCTTGAATATTGGTCTTGGTATTGTACTGATTTTGTTAGTCTTGGTCTCAATAGTTCGGTTATGATATAGGAAATGAAAAGTTAACAATCAAACAATGGCGTGAGAACCAAAATCATAATTAAGCGATCTTGCACGTACGGTATTGTTCTCGGTATTGTAGGACAATACCAAGAGCATTCTCGAAATAACCTATGAAGACCATTCAAGAATTGGTATTAGTAGCAAAACAAAAACATCACGAAACCTTCCAGTTGAAAACCCTTTTATTCTATAAAGACTCATGAACGAACTTAAATATTGGTCTGTGTATTGCGCCGATTCGATTTTATTTATTAGTCTTGGTCTCGATATTCTTGTTATATATGTAAAATAAAAGTAAACATTGTAACATAATGATGTTACTACCAAAATCATAATTTTATAAGCTTGATATATGAGATATTGATCTTGTTATTGTAGATGGATACCAACGTGGGTCTTGACAGGAGTCTCACAAAGGTCATATTCTTGTGTTGGTCATATTATCGATCTTAGTCTTGTAAATCGAATGTAGGCAAGCGGTATTTGTAATTTTAATTACTGCCTGATCTTGTGTTGTATTTGGTCTCGGTTTCGTCCGTTCTTGATGATATTGGTCTCGATATTCATACGGCCTCTAACTTTTATTTGCAATGTTACTGAATTCTCCAAAGATACTTTATATTATCAGTAGAATAAAGAATGACAATAGCAAAAAAAAACGTGAACCTTCAACCCTTTTAACATTTTATTGCATAAAGTGTGTACACACTTAAATATTGGTCTTGATATTGACTATTAGATTGTATGTCTTGGTTATGTCTCCTAAATGAATAGTAATTTCTAAGATAATAAACTATTAGAACTACATTTAACTACGTTAATAAAGTCATAGTATTATGAGATCTTATACTTAAGGAATTGTATATCGATTCCAATATCGAAGTCGATATTTGGATGCCTTTAGGTTGGATCTCGACTTAATCTTGAAATCGAAAGTAAATATTGAGGTACCGTTCGCTCTCGTCTCGTTATATTTATCAAAAGAAGGGGAACGTCGCTTCTCCCACTCCTCTCGGTCGCGTTGTGGTCGTGACGTCACATCAGGTCCTTCATGAGGGGAAAAAGAGAGCGGCAACTGGTAAATATAACGACACGGAACCGGGCAAATATGCTGGGACGTAAACATAACGAGCCGCAATTATACTGGGACTCTACTGAATTACTAAGGCTTAAAGATACACCTGATGTGGTTTTCGGGTTTATTGTGGCCTCTTATTGGCCAATAATGGGCCCAATTGGGTATATTATACATGTATATCTCGGTCTCAATATTGCAACTAGTTATTGCTATTGTTATTAAATTAGTTAACTCTTGTCAAGAGTTGTTCATATACCCATAATCTCAAGATTTACTTTTCTGAACCTTTATTCGCATCGAAACGTGCAAAAGCACTTAGTATAGATATTCTTAGATAACGTTAGTATCAAGCTCATGATTATCCACGATTAATTATGCATTAAAGGTATCGATCTTGGTATTATAGCTCTATTATGATATCGGACTTAACTAATTAACCTTCGCTTTCGAAACAATTGTAAAATATTCGTACTGGTATCGATCTTGGTCTTGTACTCTGAACATTCGACTTGCACTGTTAACAAAATAGAAAGGATTGATCTCGATCTCCTACTGAGTCTCGACTTTAGTGTTACGTCATGTTTTATCTCGAATAGGAGTAAAACTTGGTCAACTTTACGCTGCGTTGTCAGTAAGACATTTTAGGAGTCCACATTACTTTTATTATTAAGTTTGCAAAGTGGAATATCAACTTATTAAGATACTGAAAAAAATATCAACTAACTCAAACTCTCGTCTTTATACGCCTGAAAGTTGTTTTGCATACTACGAAGACATATTTACCAAAAAAAGAGGTCAAAGCAGTTAATATTTGACTAGATTTCAGCGACTTTGACGAATCTGTCATAACGTGAGTTGAGGAAAATATTCGACTAACTTACTTTTTTAAACTGGAAGAATTTACAAATAAAACCAAACATGTTCTATCTGACCTTGAGTAACCTTAGTGATGATGATTTGTTTGTATATTTGTCGATTTCTTTTCGGAAATTTAAGGGGAATCAAGTGTTTATCTTCCTGAGAATATCTTCCGGCGACTTTGCATGACCTTGAACTTGAAAACTAAACCGTAATAGGACGAGAATGTTGCGCAGTAATAGCGTAACCGCTCGCACGATAAGATATGTGTCTTATTGAAGTTAAAAATGTATGTTTACTTCAATTTCAAAATTTATAAATGTCATGTAGATATTCATTTATGTTAATGATGTATGATATATTTTTAATAATGGTATTCGTAAAATCATCAAAATAAATAATTTTTTTATGCCGATTCAAATATTTCTCGAAATTTATGTAACACGTAATCAATATTAAGGAATAATGAAAAATTTACATTGTATATAGTGTATTGCACATGATTTACGAATAATATTATCGCAGGTTACTTGGGGGCGGAGCTGGCCGAAAGAACTGCTCAGCGGCGATGACCTGTACTAACTTGAAGAAGTACCTCATTCTAGTGAAGTAACGTCACACACAATAAAATATGCAATTCAATACTTTTTTTTTCTGAATTATTATCTTGAATACAATTCTAGCACGAAAGAACTCTAATAACATGTAATTAGAGATCTCATTCATTTCCTTATGTGGAAAGCAAAATTTATAGAAAAAAAATTACACGAGGATGATGTGTAAAATCTGCAAATTACTTTTAACTGCATGATTAATACATTGTAAATTGTGCCATAAATAGGGATTTTGCATAAAGAAGTTGAGAAATTTTTTGTTATATAGTTTTGAAAAAGCATGGAATTTGTCTTATTCTTCAATGAAAAAATATTTTTCCTTGTATAATATGATATTCGATAAAATAATTGGGATCGTTCGTCATGTCGCTAATAAAATGCTAATGACGTTTTTTGATCCGTGAAGTGAACTATATTGTGATGTTTAATTATTCAATAAGATATTATGAACCAGGACCGACATATGTGATCCGTCATGCTGAAATATTCATTTCTACATAAAAATGATTCTTGACACCTACAAAAAATAAGTTGCAAAAAGATATTAAATATATTTCATATAATACTAGAAATATTTTAAAAAAACCTAAATAAAAAAAAACAACCAGTGGTAATAGCGCCATTTTGATTATGCCATTTGGAAATTTAATTTTTCATATTGTCTAACTGTTATCGGTTATTGTGCCATAATATTTGTAGACCTGATCCTATATAGAAAATTCTTTCATAGTGACAGGCAAGTTTTATTTTTTAACGTTTTTTTTTTCTTTTTGAACAAAAATGGCCAATTGCGACTGATGTCTTAATTTTGTTCACAATTTGAATTTAATTACAATTGCAAAAAACCAGCAAATATATTGGCTACAATTTCCACGAATTCTTGACCATTTATAAGCCAATTATGGACACTGGTGTATTACAATGTTATTTAACTGTATAAAATAATTGGTCAGTATATGACCAGATTCCACAAAAAATGGTCAGTAAATGAACAGGAAATGTGCACGTTTTCTACTAGAGAGGTGGTTCAATAGTTAATGATCGATTTGACCTTAATGTTTTGAAACATTTGATTCGGTAGTCATAAACATCGTGATCTAGTACTGTATGTTAATGTACATTCTCATCACTTTTCAATTATCATGCTGATATTTTTATCAAACATTTTTTGCTTCAATATTAATCACATTCGAAAACGTTGCTAAAACTGTTTTAGCTTTCTATTTCAGGTATCAATAGGCCTATAATACAGGATACGATTTTACATTATTAATAAAATAATCAAAGACAATTTTTATTACAAACTTGAAATTGATATAAAAATTCATTTTTTGAAAATGATGATTTATAACATATTGGCCAAATTAAAAAAAAAATGTCGCTTTTCGCAGTCTAGTTCGTTTTGGAGTACGTATTCATTTTATTAAAAAGTTTGGGCAAAATTTAGCTTTCCTGAAAAATATAACTACTTTTAATATTTAAAGCAACTAGTTCAAACAACACTTTTCAAATGGCAAGGATTAACATAAACTTAGACTGTACATGTGGCAAACCTGTTTTTGTAATTGTTAACGCTATAATCTATTATTTTTAGTTAAATAGAAATACAAAGAAACTTTTATAATATTCACGAAATCATGTATTAAATGAATAATAACTAATCGTATTAAAGTAAATTACATACGGTATAATTCCTAGTCGTAATAATTGGACTGTTTCTAAAGAATTATATTAAAAAAGAATAATACTTATTAAAATTGACTATCATAATCTTATGTTTGATTACTTTTTTGTTGCAGTAAGTTTCTTTATTTACTAATTGAGAGAGCCTCTTGTCACTTGCGAAATTCTGCTACCGTAGCGCATCTAGTGAGTACTTTGAACAATTTAGAAGAATATATACGCTCAGTAAAATAACTACAAATTATATTCACCTATTATCGTCGGGAATCATTTTTTTTCACTAAAACTTCAGTAATCAAAATTCAAAAGTCATATTTCCATTTTGATGGGAAGTACTTGCTTAAAATTGAACTGATAAAAAATGCCTTTCCCGGGATTAGTGGGTTAATATCCGTATAAAAACAATGCGGTAAAAATGTCATAAAATCTGTAAGTTGCAACCAATTTTTCGAAGAAAATATTTTACTGTGCATGAACATGTAATCACAGTATCTTTTCAATACCGTTCAAATGCCTCAATAATTCACACTGGACACATGTTACTATACGATGCATTCGAATGCTTTTAACCGTGAACCAATGTGCGAAGTTTGATGCCGTTATTGCCTTTCGACATCTTAATGGACATATTTAGGACACGATAGAAATCAATAAAAATTGTCTACGATAAATAGAAAATTATGACAATATCTCTAGGAAAAGTTCGCTTCCTGTCATATTGTTATTAACGAAAAATATCTCAGATTGGTGGACTAATTATGTGAACATTTAAAATTATTGTAGACAACACAGGTCAACACATCTCAATTGACTCCCAAGATATCATAACCTCAAAGCGCGTTCGCAGCCATTTTGTCTATACTTTATGTTATGGCTCTGTCAAATACCATTTAGATTGCTAAAATACAGACAAATGTCGCTTCAAAGATCAATATTCGATTCAATTTCAAAATTCAATTTGGTATAATTGCAGCTACATTTTCAATTAATTAATATATCGTATTGGAGACACTTGTTAACCCCCATGTTTGTTACGATTATTGTTAGGTTAGGTAGGGACCAATTCTCAATAATTGACAATTATTAAACAAACGATGATATATCTATTTACTCTCTAATTCCGAATTAACTAAAAAATAACCAATCTAAAATGAAAACTAGGTTACTAACAATTGCTCACTAATTTACTAGAAAATGGTAAGAAACTAATTTATTAATAAAATTTTACTAATATAAAAGTACAAATTGAACATTTTAGTTTAATAATTTTTATAAAATGTAAGAAATGGTTTTCATTATTTAATAATAAACACCATGACTAATTTAATTAGTGACCCACTTTTCGTTTTTAAACTAAATCTTGATTACAGAGAGCAGTCCAACACTTAAAAAATTCATGGGATATAAAGTTTGCAATACAAATATAAATTACTGGTATCTAATTCTGGGATATCAACTGAATATAACTATAATAAATATTCAATAGTTATTTGCACTTATGTCCTCGTAGTTGTATTATAAATAGACATTTGTTACGGATAATTGACAAATGACTGCAAATAACAAATACCGAGCGTATTATTCTTCAGTATTTTCCTGTTGGAAGGATATTTATCACTTGTCGATACATTTATAAAAATCACATAATTTACATTAGGTTACTAATATTCAAGATCAAATGATTTATAATCGGTTTTAATGTTTCTTATTATATGAAATCTAAAAATGTCATCGAAATTTCAGGATTTGTGAACAAAATTATTTTATATTTTATTTCTGAAGTTAAAAAATAATATATGATAATAATCAATGATAAAAATCAAACAAACTTCTTCTCCGTTTTTTCTTAAGATTCTCTTGGTTATGTTTCTTTGAAACTGTAATATGGACAAGATGGTAAAAATTAATTTAATGATTTAAAGTTTCGACTGTCGGATGCATTCCTCTTCAGAATATTTATTCTGCATAAACAAAAAAATAATTACAAAATAGATACAAAAAATAATTACAAGTTCAATAACAAATTCAGTCAATTACACGTAGACATGAAATAAAACAATAAAATACAATTAACAGAATAGAGACATTAAAAAATAACACATCAAAATACTCGTTCGGAATACTTTTCAGTATCAAAACTATTAAAATTACATCGTTTCATTATTATAATGAGCTCTGGGCGAGAAAGAGCAAAAATGCAGAATCAAATTTATTAAAAATTAATATAATTCCTTAAAATAGAGAATGTAGAAAGTTTTTTTATATTGATGATATAAGCATGGACTGATTATGTACAAAGATTATAACAATTTTGAGTTAATAAATTTTAATCTTGTTAGGTTTGAATATGTTCGTAATTGTCGGATTTATATGTTTAATTTTTAAACAGATTTATGTAACAGCGTTGCCATTGCAGATCTGCCATTTTGAATGTATCAACTCAAAATTATTATAATATTCATACATAACCAGTCAATATTGATCCATCAGTATAATACTAAAAAAGAAAAGAATCATCTCATTTTTAATTCATTTTAAAAAATTGTTGCATATATATAATCCTTTTTTTTTGCAATTTTCTTGTCGGCAATCGATAGAGCACACTTGAAAATAGCAGGAAAGGTGTCTTTAAAAAATTTGTTTAATTTTTTCTTGAGAAACTGAGCTATAATTGAGGTATCTGCTTTTGTCATTTTGGGCCAAAAAGGGATAATCTAAAAAGGATGTAAATGTAAAAAATTCAATTTTTAAGGAAAATTGGTAAAATTCCTATTTTGGAACTGGGTGTAGTAATTTTCCCATCAAAAAGTATCGAAGATAAAAAGAAATCTACACGGAGAAAAATTCCAAAAACTACTAAAGTCCGTACCAAAATTACCACCTAGAATTGTAAAATTTCGAATAATATTTTTCTCCGTGTAACTGGAGCCATTTAGATATAAACCTTTCTCGCAAGTGGTTGAATATCCATAAGTTTTATGTAAGTCAGGTAAAATCTTAATACAAATTTTTTTGTTCTTGGTTAAAAATAGTATCAACGGTCTAATACCAATTTTTCAAAATGATGAGTCTTCCCTGCTTAATAGAAATGACAAACAAATTAGTTAATTAGGACAGACGTGGCGCAAAATCAGAATAACTCACAAAATATTTTGAACGACGCCAATAAGTCAGATCAAATTTCATCAATTAACCCAAGTAATTAATTAAACTAACGTTAAATTGCTGAAATTAGTTCAAAAATATCCAATGGTATTTCGAACTCTGTCGCACGAAGGTTAGGAATCCAGGCATAAATATCTCGGACTATTTCGTGGCAAAAAAATCAACATTCATAAAACTGCTTATCTCACCGTCCAAGATTTATCGTTGGTGTTTACTACTCGAATTCGTTTAACAACTCGATGTTAATCGAGGCAACAATTTTTTAGCAAATCGTAGCATACAAGTTGTAGGCCAGTACATACTGGAAAAGGAACGCCCGTTCTTCATTCTTATCCTCCGATCTTGCTGAGGTAATAGAGCGCAATAGTGATCTACCATCAAAGAGTCGTTAACCATGCAAAACAGGAGATCTGGAGATAAACAAAAAAAAATAAAAAGATCGCAAACTCTCATTCTTGAGATCGTGAAAGCTGCGGCGGCACGAGCTACGCATTGATGACTGCTCGTATTCCATTGACCGCGAGTGAAAAGCAACGACTTCATTCCTGATCTCATCTCATAAAAAACGATAATGGTTCTCATCCGATGACTTGGAAACTTCCTTTCCGGCGATCTACTGCTGTACCAAATTGATCCAGAAGAATAATTCACGGAATTATTCCTGATCATTATGGGATCTTATTCTATACGCGCCGATGAGAATATTCTTGCAAGGGCGATGATTGTCCGGTAATCATATGGGATTACGTGGATCGATTTTCAGTAAATTGGGTGTATTTTTCGAAAAAGGCAGTCATGGAAATCGCGATTTCTAAATCCGTCATTACTCCTGAAAGTACGACGGAAAGTTCCAAAGTGACGCTTACTAGATTTCATGGCTTTTTTTTTAATTGAAAGTTTGAAATTTTTCGTTTTTATTAGGATGCTTCATTGTCGTTTTTGCAAATTAATTTAATGCTAGTGCCGTGCATCCTGGGTGGATAATTTTATGAAAGATAGTGGTCTTGTCATAATTACTTTAATGATCGATAGATGAGGACCGCAGGAAATTAAATTTTTTTATAAAACTATAAGATGGAATATTTTTTATAATTGTCTCCTCACCAATGTATCGTGTGATTTTATCTCGTTCGTATATACAACAATTTTTGTTTGAATATGTCCTAATTAATACTCACATGGACATTATTTTATTAATGATTATATTGATGTTGAATTAACCCCAAAATTTGTCGCCGGATTTCATCCTCCGTATAGTGTATGGATATCATTGAGATATTGTTAGAAAATATAGTTTTTGGGTATGCTCTTTTCGAATCGCATGTCCATTTTTCGATATCACTTTCAATTTTTTAAATATGGCTACTTAAAACCAAATGAAACGCGGAAAATCGAAATCTTTTTCAGTAAACTGCAATTTTTATTACGAAGGAGTTCCAGGATCGTGTGACACCTCTGAGTCTTGTGGCATAATGAGTTTTGCTGAAAGTTGGTCAATATTACGATTTAAATTACAAAATAGTGTCCTCAAAATGATGCTATTGATACGGATTTTTTTGGTTATTTACGTATTACTAAAACTTTTCTTGTATCTTGTCGGGTATTTTTATGAATATGTTCGTATAGATTATTTTTGAGTTTCTTAATTACAAATCCGTTATTAAATTTTGGAAACCTAAAATGGCGGAAAAGACATTAAATTTAATGAACATGTGTTGGATTTTCAATCACTGCAAAAATTCATGTAATATACAGTAGCTATGGTAGAAATTCGGTCTAAATATTAGTCAGTTTTTGGTAAATAAACTTGTGTACTGACCAGTTATTGAGTAATAAAATGTGGCCAGTTTTCTATACAAAATGTAACAAAATCATGGATTGTTTTCTCGATACTTTTTTTAGATAAACTGTGGATAGTTTATGCTGTGCTTCTGCAAAAAAGTACTCAGAATTTTTAACACGAACAACCTAAATAATTTGTTGTCTAGTTCTAGATGATAATTATGGTAATATTATGTAGATGTTTTTTTACGAGAACTTGAAAATTGTCCAGACACTTTTTATGCAGATTTTGTTCAGTTTTTATCAGTTTTTTTATCAGTAGCTTTGGAATATAATTTTAGAGGGTGAATATTATTAAGAAAAAGATTGAACTTCGTTCAGCAGCTTGAATAGGAGTATAATCGTCATCCTCCACATCATTCTCATCATCGTCATCATCACTGCTATTGTTATTATTTTCGTTAACATTTTCATCAGTTACTTCTTAAGAATTTATATACTCAGCACGGTTTTTTCATAATTTTCCTGAAATGCTTAGTATAACTTAATTCAATTCTATGTTCACTAGCGGGAGAAAACAATAAAATTATAAACGGGCGGGAAAGAGTGATCTTATTACCAAACCTACACAATGTAAACGGGCGATCCACACTAGTTGAATATCGCGTGATACTAATTATTATTTTCTAATTTAATAGCAAAGTACATTTTTTCCAAGAACCGCAGGAATTGAAAAGAATCACAACCGTGAAACGTAAACAACATATAAGGGTAAAGATTGTAAACAGTTCGCTGAATTTGATAGGCGCCCTTCTCCAATCCCTCCCTCCTCTCATATTTATTTATTTACATATTTTGAATAATTTTGATCAAAAGTAATTAGGTAGGATTTTTTTATGAAAAAAGCAGGTTCAATCCATTTAATTGTATCCACTATTAGAGAGTTTTGTATAAAAAAAATCATTTTATGATTTGCGTCTAGTTGTTGCCTAGTTTATAAAATAAGGCAGGTCTTTTGCACATACGTCCGGCAAATATATTTTTAATATTTGTTGAAATGTCATGCAATTGTAATTGAATATTAGCTAAAGCACATTAAAAATCATGTACATGCATTTGAAATCCATATTCTTAAACTGTATTGAAATTTAATGAACACGAACAGTAAATTTAATATGCTTATGCATGAAATACAATGCAAAATTACTCTAAGACTTATGTTCCTGCACATTAAGATACATTTTAATTACTCATTAAATTTAATCTATTAGTGGGCATTGACCTTACATTAAATTTCTTGCAATTTTTAACAGTGTATATATAATCCGAATACTTAAAGTTCCTATATCCAAGAAGGATAATATCCGTACATGTCATGAGTTTATTTTCAAACCAATTTTTTACACAATATTGTAGATTATGAACGAAACATTACTAAGTCATTTCGAGAAGTAACAATCTTTCAAAACGCCAATTTCGTTTTATGGAATGCTTTATCGATGCAGTTAAGAAAGACAGAAATTAATTGAAAAGGTATTTCAACTAAAAACTTTCGTAAAATACTTTTCGCAATTACAAATCAGTCTTACGAAAAATTTATACAAGCAAATATGAAAATGAAGTTGAATTATCCATTGTGAAAATTGGTTTTTCACTTGAGTATACTCAAGATTCGGTAAAATTATTATTACGAAACAATTACTTTGATGAAATACTTGGCGTTTTATGTATTTTTGCACGAGAAAGTTAGAATTAAGCCATAACTAAAGTAGATGATAATGGAAAACAAATTTGAGAATTTAAATTTAAAACGTGTATATTAAATGTTGAGAATAAAGCTGAATGTATCCAAAATGGCGGCTAAAACACGAAAAACTCAGCAAAACATTCACGGAATTTTTTATTTGAATATGATACATGTTTGGAAAAAATGTTGCTGACAAAAAATATTTCGAATTTATAGAAGAATATGCTGAAATGTTATCAGAATTCTTTGAAAAAAACCCAGAACGTTGAAAAATTAAAAAAAACTTGTTAAAAAATGTTAGGGTATTCTTGGCGCAATTCCAGGAACCTTTTTTTTTGTAACATTTCTTCTGCAAGTCTATAATTTTCAAATACAAAACTAGAAAAATTATCAAAAAATGTTAGGATTCTATAAAATTTTCTGAACAGAAGATTTTTGCGTCGCTGGTTACGAATCTGATCTCTGACTTATATATTTAAAACTCAGAGTACATAGAGCGCCCAGTTTTATCTCTATCAAGTCCATTTTCACATTTTCGTCTGCAGTCTTGGATCCGCCGTTTTTGATTTTCAAAATCTGACTTCAGATTCGTATTCAGCTACACAGAAAACCCTTGAGTCACAATTTTCAGCCGTTTTCCGTATAAAGAAAAATGTACGCCGCAATGGGTTCAAACATTTTTCAATATTTATACGTTTTTTGCAAATCTGAATCCGCCATTTTGTATACTCCAGATTGTAAATGCAAATTTTATTTTTCCGAATTCGTATTCGTTCTCAGAGACCTTAAAAACTCTCAAGTACACATTTTCAAGAGAAATGGCATGGTGCCTCGCTCGCTTCGCTCTCTCGGATTTCGAATTTTAATTGTCATTTTACGTCTTCACTCGCGATTTACATCGCGATCTGCTGGACAGTGGGAAGCTGTTTTAGCTTGACAATCTGGCTGGAGCGACGTTTTATTTTTTTCCGTGTAGTGTTGGCGTGGTGCCTCACTCGCTTCGCTCGCTCAGAACCTTCGACCCAGTGGAGAGTCGGCTATTCCTTAAGACTCGTTTGTTTACTAACAGCTTTCAATTATATTATAAAATTATATTGATATTTGGGGGTCCAATCATATTTAGGTCCAAGTGGCTTCGATAGATATGTTACAACAATATAGTGTTTCTTATATGTATGAAAATTGAAAATGAGCATTTTCAAAACTTCGACCCCGACAACAGGCCAGTCGAAGTATTAATAAATAAAAGTTGCAAAACACTTACTTCATGCACTTGTATTCTAATAGACTATTCGATGCATATTACATGTTTACTGTGTTTTACTTATTGCTGTCTGTATCATTATGATCTTATATATACAATATATATACATATAATTCGTCAAAGATATCTTGAAAGTGTCGAAAATATCTCTGACGGATATCTTATAGATATCTATAAGACATCTTTTAGATATATCGAAATAGTTATTTTCGTATCAAGGGCGTAAAAGAACTTTGCGCCCGCAGGTGGTCACCGCGCCCGAGGAGCTGGCAAAGACTACCCCTGGGGGTAGGGGGTCGAAACGTCGAAATTTGATGAAAAACAATAGGGTAATTTTTTTGCCGAGGTGACCAAATTCAATACTTTTTCAGACAATAGTCATAAACATTTTAAACCAGTTTTTATGGCATTATCGTTGACTTTAGGAAGAAAATGCATAACCTTTTTTGTAGAGAATTTCATGCTCTATCTTTTTTGTTTGAAACATTTTTTAATAAAATTTGTATTTTTCAAAATAAATGCAAAAAACTACAAAGAAACTTAATTGGGGCTAATTTTTTTTAGTAATGGAAGGGTGGATCTGCCCCAAAATCTAATCAGATCTAAGTTATGCCAAGACGCGTATTTTAAAAAAAATTTATGTCAATACGCTTATCCGTTTGCGAGTTATCACGAGACAAAAAAACGGGACGTACGTACGTACAAGATCACGGACACAAATTTTTTTATTGTTGATTTGGGTTCCTTAGGATCTGAAACGTCGACATTTGATGAAAAACTATATGGTAATTTTTTTGCCCGAAGTGACCAAATTCAATACTTCGTCCAGACTTAGTCTGGGTCGAAGTAATTCCTGAACCTTTTGTCAATTTTTTCGGGTTGTATTTTGCGCGCTATTTTGGACAATTTCACCTTTATTATCAAAATGTTACGATGCACATTTCAGTGTACCGGCCTCAAGGACACGATTTCTTTACTACAAACAGCAATTCTGAAATCATTTCAATGTGAAAAAAAATATATTACGAAGAAAAATACTTGAAAAATGTCTGTTTTTTTCTAAATAATCGTACATAGTTTTCCGCGGTTGAATTTTTTGATAAATCTAACAAAAGGTTCTGAGTGTTCAATTAATTTTAATCAGAAATGGGTGCAAAGTTTTTTACACAAAAAACGGTTGAAACCTGTAGTGAAAAAATATAAATTCAGGATTTAATGGGTTAAGGATCAAATGTACAAAAATGTGACATGAAGTTTGATAACACTTTTCGGTATCAAAACGCGATGAAAAAATATGTTACAATAAACATTTCTGCTTGGTAAAACTCTCTCGAATAGTAAATGATAAATTAGAGCAAATTTTAAAATAAACCCATTTCACGCAAATTTCATTAAAAGTTTTTTAAAGTTTATATAATCACTTTTCGCATTGGAAGGATATGTCTGTTCAATATAAATATCCAACATTTTTCTATAGGGGCTTGTGCTTTAAGTCATTTGAAGATGGAAGACTCAAAATGGCGACTAATGTGACTTGAAAATTGCCAAAACTCGATAGAATTGAATGAAACCTGTTACTTTCGGTTTTTACGTCTGCTAAACACGAATAAGATGACAGTTTTACGAAATTCAAAATGGCCGATATAAAATGACGGACGGTTTCTGAAAAACGGATCGGATTGACTTGACGCTTCTTGCTAAGGGGTATTTTGGGTCGTTGAACACAAATCTGATATTCTTTTTATGAAATTCAAAATGGCGGACGATTTTGAAAAAATGGATCGGATTCACTTGACGCCTCGTACCAGGGAGTATTTCGGGTCGTTAAACACAAATCTGATGTCATTTTCATTAAATTCAAAATGGCGGATGCAATACGGTGTCTTATTAATTTATGAGACTCGGTTGAGACTTCTTACTCAGCGATTTATGGAGTTGATGATAGTAGGGTCTTGATGTCACTTAGAACCAGACAGTGAAGTTTAAAATAAAAAAATTCACTATTCTTTTTTCAAGGTTGAATGTTTAAAATCGTTACGTAGAAACCTGGAAGTATAAAGATGATTAATATACTTTTGATAAAAAATGACGTGTATTTAATTTATTTTAAAATTGTGCGAAATTTTTCATCGCGGTTCAAGACCAAAAAGTGCTGTTAAACTTCGGGTTAGTAACTTATTGAGCACAATTTACAATTTAACTTCAGGACAAATCAAACGGAATTGAAAACGCAATAATACGAATTAATATTTTAATGTAATCCGGTTTTACATTTATGTAATATGAAAAACTGACGCAAAATATCCAAATTTAATTACAAAATTAATAAATTGAGATTTTACAAACCATAACATAAGGATAACACAGCGCAGCAAACAGAGATTAAATATGTTCATAAAAAGTTAAAACACAAAAATAACCTATTTAGTTTCTAACCTAAAATTCCGTAATGTATATGGTGATTTTATGAAAGTAGATTTCTGTTAACGATAATTAATAATAAATGCAGTAAAATTTATGAAAATAAATGAAAATATTCTACAACATCGTATAATTTTGTCATTCCTTGAGGAAATTGTCAACGTCATTATTGCTTTCATGAACGTTAAAACCTTTTTTATTGTATTATGCCATTCAACCATGAAAAAATTTGCTTTGATTGGCATATATTACGTGCAATAAGCAAGATCGCACAACGGTTTTTTTAAACGAAAAAAATTGTTTTTGCGTTTTACGAAAATGAATAGATTATTATTTTTACTCCTTTTCTTACACAGTAAATATGAATCGTAATGAAATCGTCAATCTATGATATTATGTACAGTAGTTTGGGTCGGCTTAACACATGTAATCGTAATTACATCATTGAACTTGCATTAAAATGATAAATAATTATGATTCTATCAGATAAAAAAGTTTTTTTAGTTAATTTTAATTTCCAATAATTTGAATTCCATTAATTTTTTCTTTTTACAAGTAAGTCAGCTTAGAAATCTCTTAACTTACTTACTCTTTAACAACAATATTTTGTCGTTATTGTGTTGCTTATCAAATTTGTTACGTTCAAAATTAAAATTCAAAACTAAAGAAATTTGAAAACAAAGATCGCTGTTCAGAACTGGTGAAATTGATGTTTAGTCAGCCGATAAGGTGCACATTTACGCTAAAAACCGTAAATTAAAAATGACTGAAACAATATTTTAAAATTCGAGCTCTCAGAATGTAGTTCTGATTATAATATACAGTCTCCTAAAGAAGGACAAAAACATTAATTGAGAATTGATCGTACAACAGTTTTTGAAAATAAATAAAAATTACGGATTTCCGAAAATTTGGGGTTAATTTGAAATTTATTTTTTCGAAAAATATATAATTAACTGTACAACTGTAAATAAATTACGTTTAAAGAGCCCAAATTTTAAAAAATGGTTTCAGTCATTTTTAATTGATGGTCCTTAGCACAAATTCCTACTTTATCGACACTTTTGGAATGTATTTTACCTCCAAATATAAGATTTACTTAGATTCGGCTGTATCGAACATGAATAGAACGTGGAATAGAAAACTTAAATAGGAAATGAATAAAAAAAATAATTAGTATTTGTCTACTAAATTTAAGTGAAATATATGAAAATTACGTTGTTTTTTCAACCAAAGAAAAATCGAATGTGCAATTTTCAACTCGTAAACAATTTAACGTATGATTAGAACTTTCACTTTTTTTTGAGTCATAGAAGTCGTTCCGTTGCATTTAATGAAGTTTTGAAAATATTTCACACCCGCCGAATTCTTTAATTACGTTTTCACCGATGTGTTACTAATATTTTCTCTTTTTTGCTAATTGCAACATTTCAAAAGTGTTTTGCAATTAGTCTGATTTTGTTAATAATTGCTATGATTCAGCTTTAATTGCTGTAAGAAATTTTCTGCGAAATAGTAACGGTGTAATTTTATTGTTGCGTATCATTAAGTATTTCACGTAGCTATTTAGTGCAATTTTTTCATTTCAAATCAATAAGAGAAATATTGAAAGAGTCATTTCTTGACGTTTCAAAATTGTACATGGAGTTGCAATCCAGTCTATATTGTAAAGGTAAAAATTAGTCATATTTTTTAATATGAATTTTTGTACAAGGTATTTTTTTTATCATTATTATATAATGAAATCAGTTATGTTTTTTAGATTTTTGGAGAAAATCATTGGAACATTAATTTAAGATCTGTGAAACAAAGTAAATGAAACGAAGTATGCTCTTAAAATGCATAAAACAACACGTTTTATTATTTTGAATAACTTCGAAAAATACATCATCTTTAACAAAAATCTTCTCTTCAAATATTACAAAACAGGCTTTAATATGGCAGATTAATCCTTAAGGACTAAACTACATAAATTTGGTATTCTACGAAATATGACATGTTATTTTCTAGATTTTTCTCCTCCTTAATTTTAATATTTTGGGTCATGCCCAGGGAGGGAAGAATATTTTGTTGTAATAAATGAAAAAAAAATGATTACAAAAAAGTTTGGGAAACAGAATTCTTTTAACTGTCAAATAAAAAAATTGCGTTTTGTCAACAAAAAAGTTGTTTAAAATTTGTTTTTTTTTTCAAAACATTAATAAGCATTTTTCGCTCAAATACATCAGGTCCAATTTTGTTAATAATTGTTGTTTTTTCATTCGAACGAATTTTATTGGAGTGATCTAATTGGAGGTAAAGTCACTTGTTAACGAGTACTAAAAAATATATAAAAAATGAAAGAAATCGGAGAGTAAGTGCCGTATCATTGTATGGTATTTTGCGTTTTTACCTATATAATCGTACATAATGTATAGCAATTTCATGGCCTGTTGAAAAAGAGTTAAGTTGTTAGTATCTCAAATTATTATTATATTTCGCCTTTTTTCAAGTTTGCTGTTAAACATTTTTTTAATTCTGGTCATTTTTTTGATATTGGTACAACTATTTTATGATATAATCCTAATTTCAATATTATTGTAGACATTGAAGATCCATTTTCCAATTGTTTTCTGATATATAAATAATGCATAAATAAATAGTTTTATACTGGTTAACCCTTTTCATGCCAAAAGGCCACAATTATTTTGTGATTTTCAAGTGAATATTTATCTGTGTAATGATAAGCAAAAAAATTCAAAACCATATTTTCTTACTTACTTTTGTGCGTGCTTTTCAAATCTGCTATTTGTTTCGTTCTATGACGTTTTATTTTTTCAAAATGGCGGCTAATTTATAAAAAAATGTGATTTTTTAAATGTTGTTATTTGTTTAACGTACTGGCTAATAATGTTCCCGTTGTCGAATCGGTACAAGCATCTGGATCCTATGGAATAATAGCTACAGCTATAATTTAAGCGATGCAAAATTCAAAATGGCCGATCCAATATGGCGTCTTTTACACGCACTTTTTACATTGTTTTTTTCATTTTATTTTGTTTTTAGTCCATGACAGTTACTTTTTCAATAGATTTGTCATATTTATCTCAGTTTGATATGGATTATGAAAGAAAATAGAATATTCTGCACTGTTTTTAATTCCATATCATAGTGTATTGTTATTTTCTAGTATAATCGATATCAAACTGAGATATACATAATAAATCTATATTATAATAAAAATATAATATTTTCAGCCATTTTGAGTTCCATATCATCTTGTATTCGTATTTTCTAGCATAATCGGTATCAGACTGAGATAAATATAACAAAATTAGTCAAAAAGTAAGCGCCAGAAACTAAAAACATACAAAAAACAATGAAAAAACATTGAAATTGCGTGTAAAAGCCTCCATATTGGATCGGTCATTTTCAATTTTGACATTCTGCGTTGCTTGAATTTTAGTTATGGTGATTATTCCACAGAATCTATACACTTGTGCCTATCCGACAACGGTAACATTATTAGCCAGTGCGTTAAACAAATAAAAATATTTAAAAAAATCACGTTTCTTTGTAAATTATCCACCATTTTTAAAAAATCATACGTCGTAGAACAAAACTAATAGCAGATTTGAAAAGTACGGACAAAAATACGTCAGGAAATATAGTTTTGACATTTTTTTTGCTTATCATTACACAGATAAATATTCACTTGAAAAGTATGACAAAATTATGGCCGTTTGGCATGAAAAGGGTTAAGTGCAATAATAATAAAAAATGAAATAATACATTTTATAAATAAATATAAAAAATGCATGGAACTACCTTTTATTTAGTGATATTCGAATGATTTTTATTTTTCTCATCCATATAGGTGATACTCGATCCATTCTGTTTTATGTAGTTTTTCAATTTTTTCAAGTATAGTTTTTCCTTGCAACCAGTTATTTGTTGTTAATACTACAATTCCCATCGAGCAATGCATTTTGTACATATATATTATAATTTATTTATATGCTATTGTTGTTAAAATAAGTATACAAATTTCGCTTCTTTTTGTGAAATTTATTAATACATAGTTTTCAGAAGCACAATTTTTTTTTATTGACGATTTTTTGTATTTGAAAATAATTTCGTTAGCGATAGTTAAAAAAGTTTCTTTTCCTACTTCCCGTTACAGATTCACACGTGCGCCGCTATAATTAATACGTAACGTTTTACGCGTGTGCGCATATAACGTAAATATGTAGGTCAGAAGTCGTATAAGGCGTATACGCATTCAAGTCTACGGATATATACGACTAAGACGCCAACTCCTTATTTCTCGGCAACATCGTGTACTAATGTTCCTTATCCGATAAAAGCACTGTTCTCTAGATATCGACTGTGTTAATTAATCTTTACCGACAATAGTTAAAATTGCTGGACAGTGTATACATTGCAAGGAATATCGGTTTTCAATTCATAACAAAATATATAAGATTATTAAAAAACTGAAAAATAAAAAATTTTTGTTGTAATTTTACAATATTTTCGTAAATTTCGTACAATAATTTTATATCACTTTTGACAAAACCAACTGAGATCCTACGGAAATTGACAGGTTCTTAAGAATAATAACACTGTTAAAGACAGCGAAAACTTGCACTGTGTCGCTAGCTGTCAGGATACAAAATAATTAAATAAGTACAACAAAACTATATTTATATTAAGCTAACATAATATAATTTTTTTAAAATATTGCACTGATGACTTTTTTAATTATAATCATGCTGAATTACCAAAAATAGTGTATCAACATTTCTCTTTCATTTGTCCAAATATAGCGGAACCGGTCTTATTTAAATTCGTGATAGCTTGTAAGCTTGTACTAATTAGGACTCCTTCGTTACACTTTTCCTACATTTATTTAAAAATCGACATTTTTAGAAAAGAGTAATGAATTACGGATATGATTTCGTTTAATTTCAATTAATAATTCTGTTAGTAAGACTTTCGCTACCATGTCACACTTGGAGAAAAACATGGTTCGTGTCAAAATTAGTGTTTTCGGCCATATTTTGGCTTATTTCGTAGCAAAGGGGAATTTATTTTTGACAATCGAAATATCATCTCTGAAGTATTTTTCGTGCTGAAAACGGTGGCGCTAGCAGAATTTTGCTATGACGTCACATTTTGGAGAAAAACATGGTTAAATTTAACCTCTTTTTTAACCACATTTAATCTCATTTTTCTCCAAAATGTGACGTGACAACAAAATTCCGCTAGCGCCATCGTTTTTTTTTTTCGTTTTTTCGCAGCTGGAAAAAATAAGCCGGAAATAGTAAATGTGCCAAAAATAAATTCTCTTCTACTACAAAGTAAACCGAAATGGGTCAAAAACCCTATTTTTGACACATTTAATCTAATTTTTCTCAGAAATGTGAAGTGCTAGCAAATGGTATCACCATCGTTTTCAGTACGAAAACATACGTCGGAAATGATACTTCGCTTGATAAACGCGGACAAAAAGTAAAATTTTTTCGGTCAGTGTAATCAGTAGCAGAAAACTACTAATTGCATTAATAAAACATAGTATTCCATTTTAACTTTCTTAGGAATCTTGGAATATTGCTTTTAGATCAATTGAGTATAAGTTCGATTGCTATACGTGACACAAATTATATACTGAAGACAGAAAATGTTTTGTAGGAATTGTACGTTTATTATTCTGTTTGAAATATTAAACTTAATAACGGAAAACCATGTCGAGGTAAATGATGAAAATGTTATTTAAAACAAATTAACTTTCTCATCAAATAAATAAACTGCTATTTTCCGGTACTTCAATCGTACGGACATAACCTCAAATACCAAGTATAGCCTTTCCTGTTGTTAATTCTACTATTTACACATGCCAAAATCGTTTCTACTATTTCTTCACGGTTTCATTCATCCTTTTCTTGTGTATGGGACGACTTATGAAATACTCCTGAATAGTTGTTTATAGTGTTTCGGTCGATACCGAGACGAGACCGAGATCGATACCACTCCGTGGAAGTCTCGACGATACCGAGATTCACACACACGAAATCCGAGAGTCTCGGCATTTTTCGACCTACTTTCTGAAAAAAATCCGAATTTTTTGTAATATCGACGTCAAAATTATACATGACAAAATCACTATTATATATTCACAATCACTATTTTTTAAAATTCTATTCGTATTTAGCAAGGGTTCTCTTAACCCTAAAATTGTCAGGTTTTTCAGCCCATTGTCAACATGGCGACTACTGTCGGTCAACTGTCGCGGAATGTGAACCACAGAGTACAGACACTTTAAAGGCGGTTTTCAAAAGCAAGAAACGCTAAATTAAAATGTCCAATTGCTTAAAAGAGTGGACTATAGAACTATAGCATATTTTTTTATTAAAAGCAAGGGATTTTGGAAAAAATTTTATTAGGGTTCTAGTTACATAAAAAGTTATTAGGGTTCGTAACTCGGAAAACTAGTCGGATGCTACTATATTAAATCTTGAAATTCAGAGATATAGCGACGAGAAAAACGTCCAACATTAATGTTCAAGTCGAATTCTTATAATTTAGAAGAACAATACTTAAAAAATTGCTCATATTCAACACTTCATTTTTGAATTTTCAAAATTTCACAATTTGACATTCCATTCTAATGCTGCGAATATTATTTTTCAAGTCAAGAACATATGAATTATCAATATAATGCTTAACATAATTGCGCTCGCTATTGACATCTTTAATTTGGAATTAATCGAGCTTAAATTCAGCAATCAACGAAATTTGAACATTGATATCAATGTTCACCTTTTATTACCAGAATTATGAATATTCATAGTATTATAATTCAATATTATACATAATAATTGACATATCGGATGCCTAAATTTAATTTTTGTGATTTAATTACTAATTTTTGCAATTTTATACAATAATTTTGATAAATAAAAAAATTTCGGCACCAAGCAATCAAACTAATAGTACCTTAATAGTAATAAAGTACTCAGAAGAATTAATACTTTATAGGCATAAAGAATACTATGATGGAAATCTATACTTGCAACCCGGACCGATACCGATATCGAGACCGAGACCGAGACCGAGACTACTTAAATATCGTCTCACGAGACGAGACCGAAACACTAGTTGTTTAGTGTTTCGACTTAGACTTTTAGCATCCGACTACGATGGACACCTAAAAATTTACTTCGATTTATTATCATTCAATTTAACGCCCCAGGCCCCCTCAGATATTGGACCGATGAGAGCTAATTTTTAGAAAAAACTAAACTTCTATGACATTTCTAAAATACCAGCAACAAGAAGCCGGGGAAAAAATTTGGTAATATCGGCTGAATGTGCCGTTAGCAGGCAAGTATTAAGTAAGTTCAACTGCATTATTATCTCTATTTCCGAAAATTCGGTCAATACTTCATAAATTTCTTTTGTACATTTAGATAATCCTTTAGGTTGAAATTGAGAGCCTGTATTTGGGAAACCCGTTTCAGTCGTTTTTAATTTTTATTCCAACATCTGGATTACAATTTTAACTACTGAAGATTGTTGAACCTTCTTAATGTTTTATGCTTTTAGGACTATCGTCCGTATGCAGACAGAAAACATACGTTTTGGGAACTGTACGACCGATGTCTCTGCATGACATCCACTTTTGCGCAAGCTAAACAGTTCTTTTCACATCCACTAAGAAATCAACATATTATAAATGTTCTACAAGTTAGCAGTTGAGGTATAATAAAAATAAAAAGCACGTCATTTTGGTCTAAATCATACAATTTCCAGAAAAACAATTTCTATGAAAAAAAAATACCCATAGAGGTCAGGCAAAGTTATTCTGGATTTTGAAAACCGGATTGCAAATTCCTTATGAACAATCCAAAAAATATGCAGAGAATGAAAATCACTGTAATTGATGATTATTTCATTTAACAAGGTCACTTTGGGTCCGCCATCGTGAATTTCGAAAATCTAATTATAAATTTCAAATCAGCGCAAGGATACTGGAAATATTAAAAATCGATGAATATTTATTATCTTAGGTTCGCCACATTGGATTCGCCACCTTCAATTTAATAAAATCAACATCAGTTTCAGAATCACCTATCCCACAAACCCTTGATAGAGAATTTATTCCAGCAGAATATCATGATTTATTGCTTGATTTTAAAAATTCCCAAATATTTCGTCGTATTGATTACTTTGTTAATATAATAATAAAATAACATAAATGTAGTATACTAGCTTTGTTTAGTAGACATGTCAGGTACACATTTATTATTTTTTCAAACAAATATTGAAAATTACAATTTTATTAAAAATTTGCCCATCGCCATTAGAAAGAGTGGCCTTCAATCAATAAAATTCATATAATCACGATTTATTTTATTTGTTTCACATAAGAAATGAACGCTAAAGACGACATAGAATTCGTTTAATCCTTCATCGCCCAGAATTCCATCACTTTGTAACAAATTGCTATATTCAGACACCAATTTTTATCCTCTAGTCTTTGAGTGTGCTCATTTCGAATGTCAACTAATCGATTTTTCAAAAACAAGAAACACAGTAAATTTTTTATTTTATTCCAACGAATCTTAAATTAATATTAAAAAAAAACTTAAAACTCCTTAAAACCGTAGATCGGAATGACTTATTGTACTTGAAAGTCTATGAGGCGTAATTTCAAATTCAAAATGGCGCATTTGCAATGGCGGTTTTAATTGAAAAGAATAGCGGATTTTTCAATATTTTGTTTTTGGCAAAGTAACTGGATGTAATAATTACATAGGTTAGGGTGTCTTTAAAGAATTGTTAGAATTTCAACATTCAAAATGGCGGCTGAATTATGGCGGGCGCACATTGACAAGTACAAGAAACTTAGTATTTGTATGTTTTTTGAGGTAACGTTTATGAATATCAGGTCGCCATTTTTTAATTCCATATAACAGATCGAATACGGAGGACAAAGTTTAAGCAACTTGATCAGTTAAACAAAAAAATAAGACGATTTATATATCATTCTGTTCACTGACTACAAATACGAGGTCTAATTTGCAAAATTCAAAATGGTATCTCAAAGTATCTCAAATTTTTTGTATAAGTAGTCAAGTCTTATTGTGAGAGGTAATAGGCCATTCTTGAACCGCCATTTTGAAGTTTATGATAACGATCAAATGTTCGTAATCATTGTACCAAAAGAGATATTCAATTTCATTCATTTTAACGGATATATTTTTCATGGTGCGTCAGCCATATTTGTGCGCCGCCATTTTGAATTATTTTGAAATTCAAATCACAAATTCATAATGACAACTGAACCCCAACATAACAAAACTAAAACTTTAACAAATCTGATATTCTATGACTTTTCTCAGTTAAAACTGCCATTTTGAATTTTGCAATTACGTTACTTTAACGTACATTATTCAACAGCCTTTTCACAATTTGTTAAAAAATCTAAGATTCTTTGTAATAAGAGTACATTTTCTGTGTTTTTTTGTCTTTGGACAATACTGTAAAATCTATGGGTCGTTCTGGAAAAGAACACATTAAAAGTATGCGATAAAAATTGGGGTTAATGTTTTATGGCAACAATTTTTTCGAAAACGATCAAATAAGGGAATATTTGATGCAAATTTTGTGTTAACGGGTTAATCGATTAAAACACAGATGGTTTTAGCAGTATCACTCGACAACACGTGGTTGAAACAAACAGGGATAACCTAACCATATATCCAAACTAGGGTCACATGTCCATCTGGGCACTTGGTCACGTGGTACGACTTTTGAAACAAAACTTCCACCACATTATTAGTTCATGGTCAATCAGTGTTCCAGAAAGCAGTGAAGTCAATTATGGCATAGCGACATAAAAAGTATTCATTATCCACACCATATCTGACCATTCTCTATAACCGGCCATCAAGGCAAGATAATAATATTTCTCAAGGTCAAGAAATATTCACTGCGAGCGAATCGTTCCAGTTTATGAATAAAAAGCGTGCTGTAGAATACCGAATCCCGTGGGGGAGTAACGGCATTGCCTCCTGTATCGATCCATGTAAAAAAAATGTACGTTACCAGAAAAAAAAACTGCCACCGGCGATTTTTGATGGATCCACGCCGGCTGCCATCGACCTGATCGCTTTGATCAATGACGTCACCAAAAAACACAAACGTCACCGACCAGCACAGAGACGCTGAGACGTCGCGACGACGACTGCTCCAGCTCTTGACCGACGTACGGAGGCGCGAGAGGTGCATCGATTTTCAGGGCCGTGCATCGCGAATCATCGGGAGTGCCCGATGCACCCGGTGAAAGGCTGTATGCGTTTATTGTCCTCGACACTGCACACCCGTTGCTGACCGTTACGCGAGTCGTCGTGTGGAATCCATCCGGAAAAGGGCTTTGTTTTTTTAATGTTGATCAGATCCAGTTCGATCAGTGTCAGTTGTCATCGCGACGTCCGGATATACTGATATTATCAGCGCACACACCCATTTGTTGGGTTCGCCGGGTACCGGTGTGTTTGTTGTAAACAAAGTTTGACAGCTCGAATGCACCACGGTAGTCAAAACAAACTTTTTTGGTTTTGTTGTCACGAGGTGATACAACAAGCAATTATTGCAAAATGTGTGATTTTTTTAAAAGTCCAAGGTTTTGAATCTTAGTGCGCTGAAAACGATTCGGAGGTTTTCGTGAAGGGGTTGACACTTTAGGATTTGTATGGAATCCCTACAAATGTGCGACGTAGTTGTATGCTTCATTGAGTTAATTCCAACGTCATAGGCGACGAAAGCAGGTAATAAATCATTACAAAAAAAAAACAATGTCCGGTGAAGTAAACTACTCATTTCTTACGTATTTTGAGTCGCTTAATCCGAACCCTAGGTCCCTAGGTTTACTTCAGATGGTAAATTTATGAGCCGATTAACTAGATTTTTCAAATTCAAAATAGCGGATCCAAAATGGCGGACAAAAATGGCAGAAATTAAAAAAATGTATCTGATTTTGACTCCACATATTATGAGGACATTTTAATATTACAATTGTTCTACGTTGATCACAAAAATAAATTTAAAAATATTCTTTACCAATCTCTCATTTTCAAATTTTGCAAAATCCAAGTATGTGATCTCCGTTGTCGCTACTATTATTTATCATAATAACACACATTGATGACTCTGCTTAATGTACAAATCAAAACCCATTTCATTAATGGGAAAGCAAATTAGCCAGGATAATGATGATTGCCACCTAGTGATCCGACAAGTGTATTATTTGTCATCTTTTATCAATACAGTTCATCTTTCATTGTAGAATATTTTTGCTCTTCCATTTATATTTGATACGACTCTCGTAATTCCTGAAATAAATACAAAAGTGGGGAAAATGATCATTTTTACGGTTTTCCCTTTGAAATCTACTAAACGAAAATGTGCAATTTTTACTTTTAGATTAGTCGAATGACGTTAATACAATATAAATATTGAAAGCGAATTCATTATATTCGACGATATTTTAATTTTGTCAGTGCTTTATGAATTAAACACTATTTTGTTGAAGAAATCAATAATGTTGGAACCGTATATGAAATTCATTGTCAAATTTGTTCTTGAATTTATAAAATCGCTGATGAAATTGTAACCCGTCATATTGGATACATAATTTTAATTTTTTTAAATTGGCAAGTAAATTCAAGCGACCACAAGAAATTCTAAGTACCAAATGGATATTACACATTAACAGTGTAAAATTTATAATTTAGGTCTACTTTTATAGAGATATTTTCCAGCTATTAAATTACTTTAATGTTAGGCGATTTTAACATCTAGAAAGGTAAACACGAAACGAAAGGCAACTATCAAATACATTATTGTTTAAAGCTTGTTATTTTTATTGTTTTTATTTATTTGTAATAATTACATAAAATAACAATGACATAAGGTTCTTAGACTGGCGTGACTTTTTCTACAACAAAACTTGCAATAATATTTTTGTAAATTAATGATTCTTTTGTCTATATTCTTCACTATTGCAATATATTTTTTTGTTAGATTTTTTCACTTCTTTCAGATGATAATAGCATTAGAAAATATGACTGATCAATTGCAAAAAAATCTGTTCATACCTTCTTTTTTACTTACTACCATATTATTCGTGTACATCAACACCTTCCATGCATTAACTGCATAGGGAAAATCCAGCTGGCATTGAGTTATGCAATTAACCATTTGTGACATGCTTGATGAGGTAAGTGTCCCTGGTTGATTTTTCGACAAGTAGTCAAGATGTCATATATAAAAGAATACACAAAACAATAGAATTCTTATTATTTTTAAAAACCTGCGCACCATTTTATATATAATGGTTTGAATACTTAAGAGTTATTAAAAATAAATGAGATATGTAACAAGGGGGTCTCAAAAACCATTGAGTAACACGGTGCAATCCGATTTAATTCGAATTTTAAAAACCATCTGCCATGATAGGCCCGCCATTTTGATCTCAGGGCGTGACTTTAGATTCGCAATTAAAATATGTTGAAAAAATGTGAAAACGGACGAAAGTTTCACTAATTAATAAAAAATCTGAAACATACGTCGAATTCAGCGACCCAAAATATTTAAAAAAGGGTAGTCTAGTTCACCGAGCGGCTTTAAGTTTGGATTACGTATGACGTATTCCACGTTAAAAAACCGTATTTCGTATATTAATAACAAAAAGTAAACCGAAAATTAAGTAAACGGTAGAAATTTACATCCGAGATTTGTTCAAGTTTTTTCTAAATCAATAATCTGCATGCTGCTATATAAATACTTTATGTAAATCAGGATTAAATTCTCTTTAAAATAAACAAAAAGTCGCTTTTGATGCAGTAAATCGAGGCGTAATGGTAGTTTTCTATACAAGGGCGTAAAAGTTTTTTTTACGAATGGGAGTTGTAAATTTCAAACATTCACATTCTATCAAAAAACATTTTTGCACATGCGCCGAAATATATTTTTTGTTGCAAGGATGCGTAAAGTGTCCCCAAATATCGAAAATAGTCACTTTACACGCACACTGTATCAAAAATAACTATTTTGTACGATAAATATTGACGAAGTTACGGACACCTGAACTTTGCAAGTAGAAAGCACCTGAAGTAATCTGGTATTCAAAATGTTATGCATGTAATGTATCTTTTTTTTAATGAATGTATTTGACAAATTAGTTTGAATGAAACGACGTGAATCCATAAATGCAAAAAGACGATTCTAAATGCTCGCATATGAGTAATGTTGATAAAGTTTAACAAACATTCTCGTTTTACCGGATACTCTAAATGCTCACATGAAAATTTCAGTTTACGGAAGATAAACAAGCCATTAACGAAACATCAACCTAGAATTACAATAAGAATAAATATTGTGTTTTTTTGGTATCAGCATCCTGACTAATTGAAGTTTAGAATTCGTTTGATGCTGTAGAACTTTTTGTGGCCTAATCGATAAAGAACTGTACATTAAAATGAATTAAATGCGTATTAGTTATAAATTAATATAAAAAGGTTCTTATCAAATAAGTAAGAATTTACTATTAATAAAGATAAAATAATCCTTTAATTCTTAATATTTCATCGTCAAGAAAGGTTCGAGGGTGAAAACTGCCCCATATTGACTCTAAAAAAACTTCAAAATAAAATGAATAGGTCCAATTTTTTTTACGAATGAATTACGTAAGTTTTTTTACAAAATCCATTTACAATTGTATGAATTTTACCCGACAATCGAAAAACAAACAACCCCAAAAGCGCTGCAATAAATTTATGCTGACAATCCAAGATTTTTATAATTTTATTCTGCCATTTTGGATCCATGGCTTTGAAGAATTAAAAATCTGACCTTAATAATTTGTAAAGATATGAATCAGAAATTATGTTTAATACCAAGGATTAAATCGTTATATTTAACTATATATATTATTAAAAGAGAAAAAAAGGGATGACAATCAATGACATTTTATGACATTGTCTGTAAGCCCATAAATTATGCCAGTTTTGTATGAATTTGGATGTGTATAGACAGACATGAATCCACCGGACCATGTTTTTTTATCAAACTATAGTCTAGTTTTAATCTGTCATCTGGCATAATTAAAATTTTGATATCGAGGTAATCGAGTTCTGGACTGTTTTCAATTTCGAAGGTGAATTTAAATCTTCTGCTATTGTCGTAATTATTAAACATTTTTTGAGCCTTCGCACGTGAGAATGTCCTCAACGTATCTGTAGAAAAAGGATGGTTTAAATGATAATTTCTTTGAAATTTGATTTGTTGTGTATTCAATTACCAAATTTGATAGGGCGGGAGAGAGAGGTGAACCCATTGGCATGCTGTTTGTAAACACTGTTATTAAATTTAAAGTATGTGGAATCTAAACATGCATTGTTGCTGTTATGAAATCTTGTTCTTCTATAGAGATTATGTTTTTTAATTTTGTTCCATTTATTTTGGATGCTTTCCAGTTCTCAATCGTTAGATATATTCGTAAACATTGATATCACATCAAATGAAATCATTTTAATGTTTAATTGCTCTGACTAAGGACCTTACAATGATTTTGTGCACCGGAAGCTCTTTTTTATGATTCAGTTCATAGGAAAATGTATCTCCTAGTGCAAATATATTTTGAATTACTTATGGTATGGTGACATGGGTAAGGTTTTTAAACCAACTGTTCCGAGTGAAAAAATTGCAAAAATCTTCAAATATAATAACATCAAAATAGTTTCTCCTCTTTGTAAGATCTAATATAGCAGAAATAAGATCGGGAAAAGATAAATTACCGATGGAAAAACAAAGAGATGTGATATACAAAATACCATGTATGCATTGGGATATGCTAGAGGTCAGACTGAAAGAACATTAAAAAAAACAACTTTTTAACAACAAACACTGCGAACAACACAACGGCTTAACACAACATAGAAACGAAACGTGACATGAATTCAGTTATCAAAAAACAAATATTCTTGCTATGGAAAGAAATTGGAAGAAATGAACCAACATAGAAAATTTCTTTACTATAAAAAAGAAGAAAAGAATCCAGTAAACATCCGCTTCATTTCCACAGAAATATAAATTAAAAATAGTTAGTTTAAATTTTTCTCGGTTCACCATACGCACACATTAATTCCTAGTTAATGTAAATATTTTCATAAACATTTTCATTTTTTCCCTCTTTTTTCTATATATATTTTTTATCCAATTATAATTTTATATAATCTTAAGTTGTTGATGTAGGTTATTTTTATTGCCGACCGGTACATCTCAAAACTAAATTAAAAGATATACTTTAAAACGGTCGATAACATTAATAATATGAACAGTTAAGTAATTTAAATCGGTTTAAAGAAATAAGTTGTCATTCAAAAGATTATGATGGGGCTATTGGTAAATTTATATTCATAGATATTAATAAAAATGGAGAGAAATAGAATGTGAAAAATGGGTAAATATAATCAGAAATGAAAAAAATTATTTAGTCGGAAGATACTTATTTGCTCGGCCCACAACAACAACAACAAAATTAAGAGATTTATTCCCCCCAAAAATTAATATTAGTTTATTATAAAAACTTTGCTTATTCGCAAAGACAATAAAACTGAACAAAAATAAAGTTATGCTTAAAAATATAAAGGAATAGAATATCAGAAGATAATTGATGAACGAAAAAACTGCATATTTTTAGAAAACCCTAATTATTAATTGTTTAATTTAATATAGCATTAACAAAAGTATCAAAACTGGAAATAATTATCGGAAGGTAAGACAAATTGACGTTATAAACTACTTCCTAAAAATAAAAAAATTGATAAAAATGATAAAAACTGCAAAATGTACATTCAAAATTCTTCATTCTTGTGACTCGCATTAAAAGTACGCATCATTGCGCACTGTGAGCTAGTATTTTTTTAATTCGTCATAAAGGATGTCATTGTGATTCAATCGAGGTAATAATGTGTTGTTATATACCATAAAGAGGCAGTTATTAATAACTCTATATTTATCCAATCTGTTACCAGCATATTGTCACGTAAAAGTTACAAGCATGAACTTTTCAAAATACCATTAGTCCAAAGACTGACGGAATTTTAGTGATTTCCTTAAGGGGGTTCCCAAAGTATTCGGCCGATAAAATAGTGATTTTCACTAAAAACCGTAAATAAAAAATTGCTGAATCGATTTTTCAAAATTCGGACTCTGTGCGGGTGATTCTAATTACTGTAAACGGTATCCTAACAAATACCAAAGTAATTAATTGAGAAGTTACTTTTTTTCTTTGGTAATTATTGCCTTTAAGAAGCTCGAATTTTGAAAATTTTTTGTAGCGATCTTTAATTTACGTTGTTTAGTGAAATTGCCCACGTTACCGGCGGACCACTTTAAAACCTCCTTACACCTTACATTTTTTTACGTGTTATTATGGTCATGTTTGACACATTTATGGCGAGGTATTTCCGTAACAATCAGACTTTTTGCAATTTGTAGAACTACAGATTGGAAATAACTTTATTTCCAAAGACATTGACTAATTTCCTACGAGCAGATTGTTTTTGTATTGTTATAATATTTGAAAGTTAAACAATGAGTTTTTCGACACAAAAAGTTGAGACATGGCCCGTGCCTGACATTTCGAATTAGTAATTTTTTCTTGGACTGGTATCAATTGGTACACAAATCAATAATAAATTTAGGATGAAGAATATCACCTTATCTGATAATTTAAGTGAGACAGTGCCGTTCCCTGACGTCTTCATTAGGTTAATTAATCATTAATGTTTGGCTGACTTCCTGGCAGTTAATAATTTATGTACGTTTAAAATACCAACAGAAATACAATGACATATGTGTCTGATGTTTAGGTGGGACAAGTCTACTTTTATGGAAGAAAGAGGCAAAAAACTTGTTATATGCGTTCATCCATTATCAGTATTTGTTATTTTATTTTTAATTTTAATAGTATAATAAGTAACCTAAAAACTGTGTTGAAGATTTCAATGTGGACAAAGAGTGCGGGATGGACCGAAATATACAAGAGACGAAGACAACACGAAAACATGCATCGGCTGAAGTCTCCAAACACAAATAAAATTTAAAGATACATACTTAATCTAATTAATACACAAGGACAACGCTGTAGGAAAAAAAGGACAAACGAAACATTTTCACTTATCGGTACCGAAAGAATAAATTAACGAAAAATGGGCGTTTTGAAAGAAAATACAACGCAATTTTTTATGTTTTGCAGGTCAGGGTGTAGATTAACGATATTTCGTCACACCATATTCAGTTTCCAAAGAATTCGAAAAAGACGGTGTAATATAGAAAATTAATATTCAATGATAAATAATAAAAATGACATGCCTAATTAAATTCATATGAATTGAATTTTAAATGAAAAATGAAAGAGTCCATCGAAAAATGTGTGCTACCTAGCCGAAAAACTCCTCAAAATTCATAGAAATTTAGCAATTTGTTGGGACTTTTTATGGTGGCGTATGAAAATCTTATTTAAACTACCACTTTGTACCGTATATGTGACCTTTTTCTTTTAAAATAATCTTAAAATTTACAGGGATAATTTTTGTGATATTCTTTGCCTTCTGAGAGAATCTGCTTATGCTAATTGGAATTGTTCAGTCGACGGTTGTTTTGAAAAACCTTTATAAATAATTTCAGTATATAAATAATTCGAATGTATGGTATTATTCGAAATACTAAAAAACGTAATTATAATGGAATTTTCCAGTTATCTGTTCCAATGCAATTTATTAACTTCAAAATAAACACAAGTATCCCAAACTAGTGACAGTTTTAAAGTTATATAAAGCTAGACTTTCTACTTTTGAGAATAGTATAAATTTGTAACTAAATAATAATATGGGTACTGAAATTCATCATAATAATTGACATTTTGGTCAAGTTCGATCAGTAATAAACTTATCTAAAGTGAAAGATTTGTGTTTAAAAAGATATTACGATTTCTAATGTAACTCTAAACCAACATTTTTTAAAAACATTTCAATTTTTTAATTATTTAGTTAACTCAGTAGAAAGTGTGATTTTTAACGCTTAAAGAGCATGTTTTCTCATTTTTTTTCACTCTGATTGCTGTATAAGACACGAATTGAAATACACCCGACAAAAACTGTTCCGAATATTTATAATTATATATTTATAATTATATTTTAATACTAATTTTTAATGTAAGAATAATTTGTGGTTACCGAATGAAGCGTAATAATTTCCGGTTACGTTAAAACACCTGTTACTACTGAAGACAAATCGATTATCATTTTGATTGCTAAGCACTTCAGTGATTTGACAGATTACGGCTTTACAAAACCCGTGATATTTGTTTAACTAAGATCAATTTCAAGGGCATTGTACGTTTTCAAAATAATACCTATATCTGCCAAAAATTTTCTCTTTCAGTGATTTATTTATACAAAGCTTTAAGTGTCGTATACATAAACAGTTCAATTTTTAGGGAAACTGAAAAATGAAATGTAGTCAACAAAATCATTTCAAAAAATAGTATTAAAAAAAAACTATTCGTTTATTATTACTCTACATATAAATCTAAATAGTGGTATTTACGTTCATTGTACTGAACAGGTAAAAAATAATTAATAATCCCCCCTTCAGCTGAACGAAAGATGGAAATTACATTCGGAAAAAAAATAACTTGACCCATTTTTTAACGTATTTTAGCTTCCTGATTCTGAATGAGATAATAAAAATTATCGGTCGTAGTTCATTTTACATTTATTTTCAAAAATACATATCAGACAGAAAATTATTTCAAACAAAAGGTAGAGAATCAAATTCTGAACAAAAAATGTTACATGTATTTTTTCATAATGTCAAAGGCCAAAGGTAACGCGTATAAATCTCTCAGAATACGAAACAGTGTTGTAAATGAGGTTATGTGGCACGACGAACCGATTATTCTCAGGTACATCCGTCTTCTGTGGCATTACTGTTGGTATTAGGAGGAAAATGAATACAACCTTTTCTGTAGAAAATTTGATTCTCCATGTTTTTTGTTTAAAATATTGTTTTGTCTGATTTATATTTTTTACAATAAATACATAAAACCGCAATAAAACGCGACTTTTTCATTATTGCCGCTTCAGTGTTTGAAGAGAAATTTTTATTGTCGTATTTGAAAACAAGATGCAAAACTACCTTTAAAAAACGGTTACGAATCTTTTTATGAGTGAGCAAATTCACTCACTGTTTTACCCACGTAGTTTGGGTTACATTTAAATTGACCACAGTGCTGTTCTAACCATATAGGCGTAGAACTAATTCTAACTTATACAAAATCGAAAGTTCATTTATACGTTCAAAGACAGCATTTATAAAACGCTCTAAAAGTCGTAATGTAAATTGTTATGTATTTTTTATAAACGGTTATTAAACCATTACGTGTCTACTGTAATGATCGTTTAATGAAAGTTTATGTTAAATGCTAAAATACTTTGAGAATATGAGTCACTTAACAGGAAAACCGAAGAAACGAATAAATAAAAGTACAAATGGACTATAAATAAATGCAATAAATATATTAAAATAGAGGGGGGCAAGGGTTATTGGAGTAATTAGCTGTCAAAATAATACAAAAGCCGAAGTGACAATAAATAAAAATTAAAATAAAAATTAAAAAAATAATATTTTATATGCTCTACTTATTAACTTCTTATTAACTGACTTATATGACCGAGATCTAGTTTGATTTACAGTATTGAAGTGTAGATTGTATTCTTCATTATTGCTGTTGCTTTTTACTGGTGTTATTTGAATTCTCTTTAAAAACCATTTATTAGGAAACAAAATTCAATCCATTTTCATATGCATTACATGTTACATAAGTTATAAAGTAAATATAAAATTATAAAGAAAAAGAAAAAATGATGGGATCGTTTAGAAATAATTCACGAAGTGGAAAATATTTTTCAAGGTTATTCTCAAGTTTTTATCATAATCACTTGACCTAATTACGTATTGTTATTATACATAACCATCCAAAAATTGAAATAAACTTGGCTTATAATGTTTAAAAAGTTCGCAAAGTACAGTTAATATATAAGAATCCATAATCTGGTTCAATTTGAAACTGTGTTAAAACAAAAATTTCGCCACCATTAACTCACTGAAGTTACTTCACTTTTGCTGAAGTGTACAACAACAGGCCGTAAATTGTACTCTAGGTCGTATTGAGCTATAAAAAGTGCGAACGAAACGCCACGCTATTTTTACTAATGTATCGTTTTATTAAATTTTCAGCAAGATTTTTGTGTGCCTTTCAGTAGTGTCTATACTGAGAAATCGTTGCATTCCAAACGGAAGCAATAAAATTATCAAACCCCTATAAAAATATGAAAATAGAACTCGATAACCATCGTAATTTTGCATTTGAAAAATATTAATAATCACCAACCTACTTTAAAATACTTCTGATAAATAAATTGCTTTCAAAATTAATGGTACAGAAGATTTTCATATTTTCAATATTAATCATAAATAACAACTAAAGAATTTTCGTAAATCATTTTTTAATTAATCTCATTTATTGTTAACAAATAATTTATTTCGACATTATGATAGAAAAATGATTATTCTCTTATTAGTGTACTGAAACTGTAGTGATTTTCATTGAAGCTGATTTTATACTTTTTATGGTTCAGTAATATTTTCATAATACTAAGAAATATCCAGACAGAAATTACTCTAATTTATTGACTCAAACTATTGTCTGCCAGTTAATATTGTTTATACCCTCAGTTTAACTCTGAAGTGGTCCTATATACACAATTATTATTGTTGTTTGAAAATCAAGATTTAAAAATCACAGTTTAAAAATAGATTTATTTCAAATTTATATTCAGTATTCAAAAACAATACTGCAATTTAAAAAGAAATTAAACTCATTTATTCCCGCATGTCACAATTTTCAGACTTTAGTCATTGTTGACTACAAAAATTGCTTAACAATCGAGCATAGTAGGAACTGTTTACTACAATGAAGTTCAGAATGCAAATTTATTATTTGTAAACTCGCTGGAGAGATAAAATGTCACATATCACGGTTTTCTAATTTACGCCATTTTCAACAACAGTAACAATTGAAATCTTTTTGTTATATGTATCCATTTTTCAATAAAAATATTTTGAGACTATCTGTTGAATTCATCTGACTGAAGTTTGTCTCTTAGAACTCATCTTACTCAAATGTGTCCTAGAGAACTTACCTGACTCAAAATTATCTTTTGGAACTCACCTGACTCGAATTTGTTTCTTAGAACTCATCTGACTGAAGTTTTTTGTTAGGACTCATCTTAGCCAAATTTGTTCCTTAGAAATAAATTTGTCACTTAGAACTCATCTGACTCAGCTGCTAATTTTCTTGTTATTTCAGTTCGAAAATAAATACTTTAGCAATTGCTGCTAAGTCGAGTTGAATGCAACCAGTTTGTTTGCTGCACCTAATAAACTAGCAACGAATACTTTGAAAAGGCTGATAATAAATTTAGCTGATAAAAGCAAGGTTAACATATACAGCTAAATCTACTTGCAGTTTATCCTTAATCTGTGGCTGCTAACATTTAGTAGGTATAGCTAACTTTATTGTAATTGTAGTAAATTTTGAGATCAACTTGATTCTTATTGCTTTCTTTTATTTATATATTTCTGCACAATAGTAACCTACGTTTTTCCGATTGTATAAAAATTATAATTTTTACATCATTTTTTAACATTTTCTGAAATTAAGTTTTTATCGAGAGTCGTGGAATTGTTTTCACTGCAACAGTGGGGGGATTTTTCGGAGCCTTTGCAGATTGCGAATAATTCACTGAATTTTCAATTTTTTGTCTAAAAATTTTATAATATATTGTTTCTGGTCAATGCAAAATACAATAAACAAGTTTTACTGGTGAATTTGTTCAGGCAAGCACAAAAAAATTATATGTCTGAACGCAATTGTATGAATATTAAAATAAATTCTGCACTTACTAAATGACAGGTGTCACTTGAAGATGATTTGAAAGGTTCAAATTGGGATCAGCCTCGTAAATCGGTAAGCGCATGCGCATCGTCGGGTTTTATATGTGCTCCACGTTCTTAAAGCTATCTATATTTATATGTATATCAATATCGTGACACTCTTAAAAGTTTTGCCTCTATTCAGTTGGAGAAAGAAAGTCGCCCAGGTGACGCCACGATTATCAGCCACTTCACGTAACAAGTCGCATCACAACGTCGTTCCGAGAGGAAGAATATTTATTGTAAGTTGACTTATTATTTTTTAGTTGACGTATTAATTTTTAACGTAATAATTTTTCAAAATTGCATCACAAAATTCTGGCTAACAATTATTCCATGAAAAACTAGTCTAAACTAAATGCAACGACTTTTTTAAAATTTAACTTCAGAATATTCAAACAAATAATTTGTTGGGGGTTATATATATTTTTTAAAATAGAGGCTAATAAAGCCGAAATTATTTATCTTGTAATTTATACATTTTTAGACCATGTATTGGATTTCGTTTTTAATTTCAATTTATTTGATGTCAATGTAGGTTAGTAATCGCCGTCACTTTGATCATATCAAATTTTTGTTTACAATTATTATTTCCGAGTTTTAAATTAATTATTTGTAATCAATTTAAGTTTCAGTAATTAGTAATTTTTATTATAATACAACCAGAAATAATTCAGTTATTACGATATATTTTTAAAAAACTAAGTTATAAAAAGAATGTTTTTATTAAAAATTGTCTTGTCTTGATAGAAACGATGTATATTGCAATAAATCCAACGTTATCTTGGTATCATTTAAATCGATTACTACTTTAAATCATTCGATAAATATTTTCTAAGACGCAATCAAAGACGAAGGTTTTCGTTATATTTCCAATACAATTTCGTGTTGTGTCGATTGCAGATTGTCAATCGAATGAAAATTAATTCTGAATCATAGCATATTTTATAGTAATCAGATATATATTGAACGAGATTGCGATCGATCTTTAGTAAAATTACAACAAAATATTTTTTAAATCGTATTAACAAGTCTTAATTAGATTTATGTTAATAAATTAAAAATAATAAAAAAGTTTTCGTCATAATTGTTTAATATTTGTGTAGAGTTTTGAATATCTAGTTAGGTTTTCAAAATATTTGTCTTATTAATGTATGATGTTCCTGGATGACACACATCGTAAACAATAACCAAAATCTAAAAAGGTGAATTTTTGAAATGGAAAAATTGTTTAATATTTGATCTTTTTTATGTGCTAGTGGATTGTAAATAAATGTAAAATTTATGTAAAAAAAATACGAGTTCTGTTTTTATTTATCATTGAATGTTTTGAAGTCAAATTTTTTAATTTGTTTCAAAAATTGCCTGCATGTGAGGAAATGTGATTTTTCAGAGGTGTCAGTGACTAAGATTAATTATTAATATTTATTAATAATTTCTATTAAATTCGCTATTAAACATAAGAGAAGTTAAACAAATGTTTAATATTTTCTTTTTGGAATTTTTAATATTTTTAAATTGATTGTAATTTATGTGACGACTTCATGACCAAAAGTTAAGGGTGAGTTTATATCTGTAAACGGGCCCTGCATGATTCACTTTCCCCGTGCATTCAAGCGCATTAATTTAATGAGCGTTGTACAATATAATTAATCTTAAAAGCTTTTTACATGCTATGTAGGGAATTCAGTACACGTAATAATTAGGGAAGTAATTGGTTGACAAAAATTCATGAAAGTCATTTTCAAAATGACCTTCAAGATAACTTGACAATCTGCAACTAATTTTAGTTAAAATGTCTCTGTTAGGAATAAATTTCGATCTTACTTTCTTTGATAACTGAAATTGATTAAATGTATTCCTTTTTTAAGTAACTAAAGATAAATATAAAATAGTATTTATTTATTTAGTAGAGTAAAAACTAAAAGGTAACAAGTGGAGTGTTCTTTAGATGAGCGATAGTAAACGTATTGCCCAATAAAAACAATGTCGTTTATTAAACATATGTTTGGTTTAATAATGATTAAGATTTATGACATTATTGTGCATTAGTAAAGAAGATTATTGAACTTAATGTACATGTATCATATATGTTTATAATATGTGTATATTATACAGAACGTATTTTAAATGTCAAATTGATTATGCAAAATTAAGTTTCTTTTAAAAATAGCATGTGTTTTGTTACGTATATACATAATAGTAACCTACATTTTTCCGATCGATTTAAAAATTTAATTTTGATAGGCAAAAAATCATCAATGTTTCAGGCAACATTTTTAAACTTTTTTTAAATTTATAACATTTAAGTGTCCAACAAAGATAAAAGGTAACAAGTGGAATGTTTTTTTAGATTGCAATAACGGGAAGATTGAAAATTAGAGATAGAAAGAAGGGGAGAATTTTCAATTAAACAGAATTCAAAATAAAATATTTTTTGTATGAATAATATTTAAAATTTTGAAACGGACACAAACCGCCTAATAATTATTGTGAACATAAACCTTATTCCGGACTAGATACGTCATACACGATTTCCGCCTCGATTTACAGGCCTAAAATGCCTATTTCACGCCTCCGTGGGCGTAAAATTTATTTTTTGATGCAGTAGGCGTAAAATAGTCATTTTACGCCCTCATTTGCAGGCGCAAACCCCCTATTTCACGCCTTCTGGGGCGTAAAATAAATTTTCCGCCCACGGAGGCGTGAAATTGGCATTTTAGGTCCGCAAAATCGAGGCGTAAAAAATTTTACGCCTACTGCATCAAAAAACAATGTTTGAATCTCAGGCGTAGAATTTTCACCCTCATGAACCTCGAGCCGGCTTTGCCGTCTCTCGGGTTCTATTGTCGAGGCGTAAAACTCTATTTTACGCCCTTGATACAAAAATAACTATTGTGCAATTGTTGTTGTTATGCAATCTTATTCTTCTAGAGGTGTATGTTTTTTTAATTTCATCCCACTTATTTTGGATGCTTTCCATTACTAAATCGTTATAGATATTCATAAACATCGATATAACATCAAATGAAATCATTTTATAATTTCGTGGGATTATGATGTGTTTAATAATTGCTTCAACTAGGGACTATGAATCTTTGATGTTTGATTTTATTCCAGGACTTTCGATATTATATTTGACAACAATTTTGCTTAATTGTAAGTCGAACTGTGACACATTAAGTCTTAAGGGATTTCCTTCTTTGTGCATTTTCGGAAGCCCGTATGCTCTGGGTATGGTGGCTTTACGTACTGCAAATATTTCAGAACTTTTTTTTTAATTAGTTTCCCATGTTTCTACTTTTTTTAACATTTTATTAATCTCGTTTGTTATTGTGGCTGTATATTCGAATCTTGATATTTTATAGGTGGAAGCGTCTGACAAGAGAATTTTCCATATATTAAACTTGAGAGAAAATCATCTGTATTATTCAAAAACTGGTTTACTATTTTTTTTATTGATGTTGTAGTATAATTGATTTGTTTTGTTTCGTACATGTTGTGAAGAGCGAAATTGGCATACGGATTGTGTGCATTCTTGCCTGATTTTATTTTTCTGTGCTTCATTGACGACATAGGATACTCCCGATACAATACTGGCAAGCTTGTTTTTATAATTCTCTTGATAGGCAAATTTATCTCCTAATGCAATACTTTGAATTTTTTGTGGTATTGTGACATGGATAAGTTTTTAAAACAAACGGTGCTGTCTTATTAGTAGTTTGTTATTAGTGTTTTTGATGTGTGAACGTTGCAGTAATAAGTTGAGTTCATTTACAAATCTATTGCGTGTATGTTTGAAATGTTTTATTGAAGACCTTTAGAGGTAAGACTGAAAGAACATCAAAATAACTTTTTAACAACTAACACAGAACAACACCCCCGCTTAGTCTAACATAGAAACGAAACGGGAGATGCATTCAATTACCAAAAACAAAGATTCTTGCTGCGGAAAGAAATTGGAAAAATCGAAGCAATATAGAAAATTTCTTTATTAAAAAAGAAGAAAAGAATACAGTAAACATCCAATTCGAAACATCAAATCTTTCAGAAGTTTATAATTCTCTATTGCATTGACCAATTCAACATTTTGCAGAGAAATATAAATTCAAAACAGTTCGTTCAAATTTTTCTGGGTACATGCGCACACATTAATAAGTCTATGTTCCCAGTTCTGGTTGAAGATGATCCCAACCTTATAGGGTCGAAACGTAAATTTAGTCTATAGGAGCTACCTATGCTGCTGTAGCATTTTATTTGTCCCCAATTGTAACAATGTTTTTTTTATATATTTTTTAATATTACTTTGCAATTATTACAAAGTTTGTCGATTAGAGGTTGGTATAAAAAAGGGGGTCTGGGGCCAGAAACCTTCTAAGGTTTTTTCAAAATAGCTCAGATATGTCTGACCGCCGATTTTTATTATCATATTCGTAATCAAGAGGTGAAAATCTGTCGAAAACATGTTTCGAAGATTTTTTTTTTGGATGACGTAGTTATTGTGCATTTTTACCATTAATTCCACTCCATTGTCCATTTTCTTATTCATATATATATATATGTATATATTTTTTTTAAATTCAATTATAATTTTATATGACCTTCAGTTATTCTTATAGGTTATTTTAATTTCGGACAGATACATATCAAGTCTAAATTAAAAGAAATACTTTAAAACGGTCAAGAAAAATAATAATATGAATATGAGTATTAAAACGTTGAAAAAGAATGTAGCTAATTTAACTAAATGAATATAGAGGCCCATTTGTACTAAAAATTTAGTAATTTTTGTCGCTCTAATTAATGCAGCTGGCTAAGGTTGGATTAAGTTTATTTTTATTAATTCAACTATATTTATCAAAAAATTTGCCTTTCTTGCAACTTAAAAGTTGTCTGGATTCGAAGAAATTCATAACAAATTAAAAACAATTCACTTATTTCCGATTTGTGATCGTAATACGTAGTTAAAAGTTTGATCACTTCCGTCACTTGATTTTAGAATCCAGAATTAACTAATCTAGAAACTTACAATCATATCTGCTCATTTCACCATTTTTTTATACTACCTGTAACCAAACGTTGTTGCAAAAATAATAGTGAATTAAATTCGTACATTGAGAAAAATATTTTGTAAATGTAACTAAATTGTGAGTTACCTAATGGAAATTAATTATTTTGTAATTTTTATGGCAGCATAGAGTTTCGTAAAATAAAGGTGGATTAGCTCAATTTAAGCCAAATTAACGAAGTGCATAAACACTGTTAGAGATTTAGTTCCCTCTGAATAACTCTTCATATAGTTAAAATTACTAACGATTAACAAATATTCCCCTTAATACAAATTATGAGAAAAATAATGATTATACCTCGGCGCCTAGTTTTTACCACCTTTCTGATGTGCTGAAAACAAAATTTAGTAATATCGACTAAATATTTGCCTGTTAACACTTACATATTTTGTCACTTCATCAACTATAAAAATTCTGCTAACTGAATTTAGGGACTGGTTGAAAAACATTTAATCAATTCAGCCTAAATTTAGTTGAAATTACTCAATATTCGTCTACAACGGGCAACCTCATTACAGTTAATATTACATGTTTCTTAGTGTACGCTCGAGGGTTCTTAATTATGACTAAAACATTTGCTCAAGTAAACTTTTATTAACAATGCTCTTTTAAATGATAGCTTACAAAGTATTAATTGTTTTAAATTTGCTACAAAAAAAACCTTAGGGTTCTTTGTTAAAGAGCAAACTCATGCTAGGATAGCAGCCATATATCAATGCATGTATTAGTTGCGCTTATAATAAAGACTCCTATAATTTATCCTGAGATAGCCTACACAAGTATAATAATTAATCAAGCCGCTTCTAAATCACAGGGGGAATCGGACCTAGTAAACGTCACTCGCATCAGGCTGGTTCGTAACGCAAACAGGATGTTACGACCGGTCATTTTGCGAAATTGAAACTACAAGACCTTGGTGACAAAATCTTCACAAGCAGACATTTCTGTATGACTTCAACGCCTTTGTTATTTTTTACTGTTACCTATTGCGTAATAATATTTTCAAGATTTTTTTTTATAACAGTCCAATAGTAATTAACAAATTTTTAAAATTACAAAACTTTACTCAATTCAATTGGAAATACTAACTTTCTTTCATAATTTGTTTAATCATACAGAAAACTGTATCAAGTTAACCATTAAACATGAAAATTTGGTTTTAGCTGGTATAATAAATAATTGCAAAACGGTTCGGTTGTAGGTACGAAACGGGTCTGATTTTTGCATGTACATATAGTTTGGTTACAATAACCGAACAGGGTTGTTGATTATCGCGTTTATTTGTTGCATATGAATTCTTAGTCTTTTGATTGAAAATAATCACCAAACCGTGCATATTTTATCAAATACCTAAACCGCACAATCTATTTTACAAGGCTATTACAAACAGCACAACCAGACATTGAGTAGTGTCATTAGTAATCAAACCGGTCCAGTTGCAACCAAAGCCTTTGAATGTTTTTTTATGCATATGGTCGAAGTTAATGATGTGGTCGATTTTGTAATAAAAATTTGTTACTGGACCGTGAACTAGTGAAACGCCAATATTTGGGATCCGGACGAAAGATTTTGTAACGTTAAACCTTTTGTTTTCTTAAATCAAAAGCCGTTATTTGAGGACATTATTGTGGACCAACTATAATTTCCATCAAACAATTTCCATACTTTGTATTCGCTACATGCATATAAGATATAATTTATGTCTAAATAATGGTGATATAACGTACACAACCAAGAAAAGAAAAAAATTGTTCATTATAAGATAGTCTTAGGGAAATTAGTTCAGTTTCAAAATGCAACATTTACTTTTGTAAGATAACAAAAATGATAAAATAAAGAGATCTACAAGATGAAGTTATAAAATGCCTAGCTTTCATATCGAATTTTGAACAGTACTTAAACGAGTACATCGGTAATTACAGTATATGATATAGTTATTATGATTAAAAAATAAAAAGAGTTATTAAATTCTGTAATTGATTTACACCAAGTAACGATGTTTGGAGGCAGAGAAAACTTTACATCGCTTGTTGTCCCGATTGCGTGGAGTTAAAAGTAAAGTGTTGGCAACATAAAATATACCAAAATAAATTTAGTATTTTCCAAAAGTAAATGTAATTTCTTACTGCAAAATTATTTCTATAACAACATAAGAACTACTACGTGGAACTATAATACGATTTTGTTTTTACTTTAATTAATGAATGTAGGAAACAAAATTAAAAAATGTTTTGTTAGAAGCTCATACCATTTTCGAAATTATTTTTAAAATTATTTTGTGTTTTTTAAATAAGAGGAACAGAATTGAAAAACAAAAGAGTGAAACATCATGCTCTTATTGAACAGAATATCGAACACTTTAATTATGACAGAAAAATGTATGATTAAAGACTAAAAAACCTACAGTATTTTTTTTTAATTAAAATGCTCTATTTGATATTGTAAGATTTAATGTCGCATGTGAAGACAGTCAGTATAAAAGCTCAGTTTTAATTCCTAGATTAAGATTAAATGCTAACAGCTTGGGAATCAAGTGAAGGATTTAAAATAAAGACACAACTGGTTGAATTCGGAGTTATTGTGTTCAATTCATCTCATAATTCACTAAATGAAATAAATATTAAATTAATTTAAAAAATCCATATTAGATGCTGACGAATATACCGACGTTAAATATAGTCTCTGGATAATAAAATATAACATAAACATGTAAGTTTCTATTCCTGGATCTATAAAATTCAAGATCTTTAAAAAATCACGAAATATCCGATAACTAGTCGATGACGATATCAATTTGTGGTCGTAAAATTGTAACCTCTCCGTCTATTAAAATATCGATCGGAAATGATAAAGGTAATAAAGACAATGTAAACAATTTTAGAGGTTATGCTATATTAAAAACTCCTTCGTTTTGTAGACATTTTTCTGATATTAATTCATTTCTAAAAAAAAGTTATATAAAGAAAATGCTATTGCTATACTAATAAATAATATAAATTCTGTGCATAATTAATAAAATCAAAATACAAGTATTTCATTTAAATATTCAATTTATCGCTAGTAATTTTGTTTGCAATCGAATTATAGAAATAATAGTTTTTTTGTACTTTTATGTAACAAATCTAAATCTAAAAAAATCGGAATTTTACTATGTTTATAAAATAAAATATTTGTGATGAAATTTTCCAATAAAAATGTAAATTTTCATTCATATATTTGTTAAATAAAAAAAACTGTATACAAGAGTTTATTAAATATAAACATTAGATGGCGCCCCAAGTCGCTTAAAATTTGGTTGAAGTTCCCATTTAGAGAATGGTAAAATTAAATGAATGAAACCATGCTATGAAATTTGTCGAGAAAACAAGAAATTTGCGCGACTTTACTTTTGCATTTGGCCGCCACCTAGCGCCCCATACGTACATTTTCTTCTTATGAAACTTTACAATAGATACTAGGAACAAAATCAATACAGAAGTTTTAATCAATAATTTACACAACTTTTCAAGAATTGTCATTTTTTTTACGAAAACTTAGGACAGAAACTAAACATTTTGGCCCATTCTCTACTGCAAGACAATATGAAGTTGATCCATGTATTTATCGATGCACAAATTAAGGAATTAACTAAAAGTATGAAATGAAATCATGTTAAGAAAATGCAGGCCACTCATGTTTCCAACAAATAATGAATATTCAAAGAAGTTCATAAAAAATCACGTCCAGGGAAAACATAATGGAATTTACGTTCAATGTAACGTCATTGCTGATAGTATTATTGCAAATATAATCGGTGACCTGTTTTAAATATATATATAAAAGGAACTTTTATTCCATAGAAAGTCTAGAATTTTTATAATTTCTTCAACAGAAAATGACAGCAATGTCAAAATAATTGGGAAATTACAAAACGTATTAAAAAAATTTCAATATCTGTATTGATATTTTCCAATACAACTACATAATTTTATCCCACAACAGTCCATACAACTAAGCACTAAACATAATTTTGGATAAAAAATTAATTTAAAAAACATCGCAAAATGCCTTGAATAATGTATCATTTTTGTTGTTAGTTACACTTACGCTTACCTTCAAATTTTTACTTTGAGTCATCTCATAATTCTGTCAAGGTAGACTTATTTATCTTCGCTTGTAGATAACTCCTCGTTACTTTTAAAGATTTAAAATATGTTGCACATATAGGGAATAGAATAAAATGAAATGATTTTTGTTTTGAAAAAACCGTGACATATCTCATGGAAATTTTTCATATTTTGCACAAAGCATATCGATCATTTAAAAAATTTTGTAATCTCTATATTGTAATCTGTAGGACCCCCGTAATAGGAACCAGAAACTACCTATCCTTCCTACTGTAGGTACTTCCTACAATTCGTTCTTTAATGATTTATACATTTTTTACATGTGGAGGCGATATCTTGAGAGTTCATTTTTGAATTCTACGGATACCTAGGATCTCTATTGGAAATTCTGATCTTAAAAATGCATATCACTTTAACGACCAAGAATCATCTGAAACCGAACAAATTTAAGCTCTCAAGCCTAAGGCCTCTTCGTGATTAACGTTTTAATAAGTCATAAGTAAGACTTCTTTAAGAAGTAACAATCACCGCTAAGACCTTTTCAAAAGATTTTTTAAGGTAATATTTTGGAAATAGCTTTGGAATATCTCTTGAGAGGTATTAAAAACAATATGAATTCTTCGTAAAATTACCAAAAACTTGTCAAAATTGAATAAATACTTATAATAATTCTATAATTACTATAATAATGAGGCAAGTTTGCTAAATAGGTATTCAAGTAAATCAAATATTTAATTGTTTCTCATAAAGTAATATTTATATGCCTTAGATCTAAGTTAAGTAAAAAGTACCATATATTTACGAAATTTTATGAAAAATAACAAGTTCTCAATTATTCTAAAAGTTTAGAAACAAATATGGAACCACTGATTACATAAAGTTGATTTGAACAAAATAAGGTAAATCTTCAAGTAGTTTCCAACAATGTATGATGACGAATTTGTGATTGGATTTAATTGTAAAGGTCACTTGAAGGTCAAATTGAATTTCGTAAATAAAAACACATATTTTTTATATCAGTTATTGAAAACACGAAATTTGATGAACAAATACAATATCAAAGTAGGATCAAAGTAATTCCTAAGGATCAAATAGAGGTCAAATTAATCTTCGCGATATAGTTGCAGATAATCTAAAGTAAAGTTATCTTGAGAAGAATATATACATTGCTGTTTAATTTTTCAATACAAAAACTATGTGTTTCTATTAGTCAGAAAATAACTTTGACAATGACATTCAGGGACAAATTCATGGTTACAAATACATTTCTTATAAGTTTTTTTATTTTTTCATTACATTGTATATTTACTTATATCTACAATTTTGTCACTCTAAATACTTAAATATAAATACAATTTTAACATTTTAAGAAGAGATTCTTTAATATGTTACAGATATTTAAAAAATACTGTAATTAAATTTGTTCGAAAATGACATAATTGACTCATTATAATAAAAGTATAACAAATATTTTACTGCAACAATTACATTTTTGCACTCAGAATTACTGCCCATAAAAGTCTAAAAAATATTGTCTCGGAAGATAATCAAATTAAATGCATGAAATACTTACATCCAATGACATACTCATCGCGCGTTATGACGAACATAAATACGTCGGTAAATACACGCATTACGAAATCTTGAGTGGTAGATCTCGACATTTATAAACTTCCATAACATAAATATTAAATTAAGTAAATCTATTATTATACGAGAACTAACGATTAAGTTATAATAGTATTAAAGTAATTTTACAAATAACTGCGAATTACGACCGTACGAAACGTAAAATGGTATATTTTGCATCGACAAAATCAAATAAACACAAGTCGAAACGTGAAATTTACGCTTGTGCGTCATTGATGAATGAAAATAAACGAACTGTCAAAATAATTTTTTCTCCGTTCTTAAACTGAGGCGTGAGGGGAAAATAAAATAAAATTTAAACACTTAAGGTTTTTTTTTTATTCCAAACGTTATTCATTAAACTGGTTAAAAATATCGCTCTTTATTAACCTCATTAAAAAATATATTAACTACAGGAGGTGAATAAGAAAAGGAGAGAATACAAATTTCAATGCGTAATAAACAAAATATAAATAATTAATATCTTCAATTTAGTGTTTCCTTCAACTAAACAAGCAGTTGTCATTTTTTCACATATTAACTCTCTTGTCCGAAAAGTCAAAAGTGTGGACGCACAACTTTCAGCACAAATTAAGTAAAAATTGACCACATCTCCCACCACCCTTTAAATTCTGTGGATAGAATGAGTCGGCCATTTTGAAGAAAAAAGTTATGATAATTTTTGCGAAAAGAACAGATTTTTTTGGATGTATTTTGACATTAATAAAGACTTCAAGATGGCGCCTGCCACCTGAATTAGTAGCTGCTGTACTTTTTATTACTACAACCGGTACATACCATTGCCGGATGTAACTATATCCGAAGTTTTTCACTAGTAGAACCTCACACTAGTGAAGTTCCCGTAGTAGTGAACACTTTTCCCTAGTGTGAACCGCACACTAGTAAACCATCAGCTTACTCATATGCCTGTGAATGTAGGTTCCATAAAGTTCTGTCTATTTATGTATTTAATTAGCTGTCTATTTATGTATTAAAATTTATTTACCTCACACTGCTGACGAGCACAAGTGACTGTCCAGTGCGAAACGTTTTTTAACAATAGTTTTGTATTTGACATATTAGATGCGGTATCTATTAACACATATTTCCCAATAGTAACATAAAATTTACTGGCTTTATTAACTCTGTAGATTTTAAACGACGGAACGTGCAGTTGATTTACTATATCGCTAGATTTCGATGTTTTCGAAATTTTGTTCCCATTTTGTTTACAACTTTCTTATGTCCGCTTTTATGAAGAAATTAATGCTTTATATTTATGTTATTATGAAAACGTACGGTCGACAAAAATTATTTAAATTATTTTACCCCACACTGTAAAAAATAAAAATAACTTTCCAAATCTGTAAGAAATCGCAAAAATTTACCAGTTTGCTAGTGTGAGAGAAAGGAATAACCGCAGTTCCGACATTTTCACTAGTATGAGGTTACATTATAATCAAAATTGACGATCGGCCATATTTCAGCACCTATCTACAAAAATAAAAAGAAAAACGAATTTTGCTATTTTTGTGTATTTATTACGTAAAATCGTATTATTGTAATATTATGGAATATTACGTGACATTATTGGATGTTTTACAAAACTGTAGATCATACAATTTTTTAAAGAACAGGTTGAATGCATATTCCTCGTAATATCACGAGGACAGCAGGAATATTGCTATAATATAGCCTGCGTACACTATTTTTCCATGTATAACTTTATGTAATAGGCATTTGATAAGGTTTTAATTTTCGACCCATTTATAAATTAACATATTCTTAAATAGTCTTGGTGTTTTTCGGTCACATAAAAAGGCCATAGCCTTGAAGAGGTCTCATATCAGAGTCGAAACGTTACTAAATATTTATTTATTATTTATATTACAAAAACCCTCCAAATTATTGACCCATATTTGTTTTTTTTCTTCTAATTTTTATTAAACTCAACCATTTTTAATTTCTATTCTTTATGTGACCGAAAAACACCAAGATTATTTAAAAATATATTAATTTATGTAATAGGGCTGTAAATTCCGTTCATTTATAAATAAATAAATAAATATTAAAATAATTTGATTGGTTCATACTGTTTAGCCCGTCAAATCGTTTGGTGGTTGTGAAATTTAACCAGAATGTTGTTCGAGGTTAATTTAGTGCAAACCCCCCCCCCCCCTTTCGTGGAGCAACCCATCATGCAGGATTATCATTGTAAACAAAGCGATTCAAATGAACATAGGTATTTTTCGAAACTACGATAAATGCACAAAAAAATAACAAAAAGCTGAGTTTTTATGTTTATATTCAACATGGCGATTTCATTATATTCAAGCGTTAATTTTACTATCATATTGGAAATTTTACTACATTTGTTCAAAACGAAATAATCACTATATTTCAGTAATGTTTTTTTGGAAGTCATTTACGTTTCCAAATATGTAGAAAACTTTTTCTCTATTTGCCTCTAATATATTGCATACTGGTTCCTTAATTAAAAAAATATAATAACACAGCTTAAACGTCGATAATACAATAATATTCCCTGGGTGCGGTTATTGCCAAAAATCATAAAAAATACTTCCAAGTAAAAAAGCAACAACGGATGACGAACAGTCGAATTTATCCGACATGTATGTTGGGAATGATAGCATCAAGAATGGTTCGATGGCCTAAATCGAACGAATAAAAAATAAAACAAGTAAAATTCACGAATAGATCAGACCGCACCACTTGAAAATGGGCTAGGGGAGTCCTGACCGTGACTGCTTCATTACCTCTCCTTGTCGGAGTGGTTCCGTCCTGGACATTTGCCATCTTATTGTTAGATAAGTAACCGCCAATTGCCAAATTGTTTTCGATTCACCACTAGCTTTAAACAGTTGATTTTTCAACATTTCATTCGCATTATGTCATTTCAAAATACGAAATCCGGGTATAAAATAAAATGTGTACACTCCAACATTTGCAATCTTCTTTTTCCTAATCGCATTTACACCGAAAGAAATTTTATAGAAATTTTTGCGAGTACTTTTGAAAGCCCCACGTCTCTAATTTATTTATTTTAATATAATGAGCTAATTACCAATATCGTTGTCGATATCAACGATACGTTCGTTCTCAAGGGCAAAAATAAATTATTTTTACATTTTTTTTGTGGACTACTGCTAATAGTTGGTAGAAAACTGCTGGTTTTTAAAGTAAATACAAATTAGTTTCTGAAGTTATATTCCATTATAACCTTACAGTAAGTACAGTTAAGTGTTGCAAGTATTCAACAATTATCTTATCCGGAGGGAACCGGATTCACGGCGACAATGTACGTAATCACGGGGCTTGAACTCGCCGATTTTACGTATAGCCTTATTTAGGTCAAAGAATTAGTCCGCTGAATGTCGCCAGTATCGCCTGGGAGCCTCCTACTCCTCGCAATGATTGCCCCTCTACTTTCGTTCTTCTCACTCTAGATGCGAATAACGTCGTAAATACCAAACATTTGGCGAGGTGGGAAGGTGTAAACAAACGATACTAGCACAATCACGCGGATTAGTTTATCTCCACTTTTTTGGTCTCAATAAGATCACACTGATATTACTAGCTAGAGCTCCCGTCTAGTGGGAACACAAGGAACTACATAGCGTTTTTGCTTCTAGTCTCGGGCGACTATGTAATTCGCATTCGACAACTTGATTATAAGTCAATGCATTAATAAATATTATCTTACTATCATTTCCATTAGCTGCTTTAGGACAAGAAGATTCAAAATCGTTTTGGAAACTATGGTGATCTATTGCATGTCTATAAAATCTTTTGTTTTGGAGTTACATATGTTCTGAATATACGTTATTAATATTCTTGTTACTTTACATTACACAAATGATCATTGATAATAATCATTGCAGGGGGTCCAAAATAAAAATAATTGTTTGTAACATGAACTTAGCTATACCGGAAGTAAAGAGTTGAATCTTTCACTCTCCATACTGAATGACATAAAATCAACCCATAAATAAACAGCGAGTTAAGAACTTCTCGTATTGCGGCCGATGGCTTTTGATCTCGCGCCAAATCGAGTGCGCCATCATTAGGAATCTCGCGAGGCGATTTCTCAGCTCAGAAATTAAGGTGCTTCGCCAATAAAATTGCAGCCTTCGCTGGTAATGCGTGGAAGTGTGACGTAATCAGACGTAACGTAATTGCTTGTATTCGTCGCCACGAGCGAATCCAATCTCGCGACATTTTCGGAAATGCCAAATAGAAATTTCAACGGGCAATTTTCCGCGTTGAGCTGCGATTGGTTGCGACAGTATTATCAAACGTAACGTTCTCGTTAATTGTTGCGGCAAAACTCCATATTTTAAATTTCTCCAAGCCACAAACACTCACTGATTAAGCGTTTCTGGGAGGAACTTGATGTTCCATAAAGGGGAAGTAAAAAAGAATTTTATCCGCCTCGTAATAATTTATAAAAGGGCTTTTTGAATTATATACATATGAACTTGACGTACAATTCATTATATCCTTCAATCGAGTCATGCAATTATCGTGGACTTTCATATGACCAAAATCAACATGTCACCAAAATTGAATCAATAAAAGATTGTTCTTTATGAAATCAAGAGTAGTATATAACTCAATAGCATAAAAACATGGTCACGTGCGTATTTTCTCCATCCGCCACTCATGTTTCGTTTTATCGACGGTTGATAAAGTAAGCATACAAAATGACATGACGATGTGTATTCGCTATGATAACAATTGGAGGATCACTAATGGTAACGCCGCCGCAATGATCCCTCTCGAGGAAAAAATGGACTACATTTTGGAATAAAAAAAAACATGGATGAAATACTCAAAACAAAAGATATTTAATTAGAATTATCAATAAATTGTATTAATTTTTATTACATTAATATGTATCTTACCATAGTCCCGAGAAGAAATGCTTTGAGCACTTTTACGACATGTAAACAAAGGTGAACTTCACCATAGTTCTTCCTTTATATCTGGCGAAGGATTCCTTGAACTTTTAGAGTATTCATGCAAACGTTCGTACGGATTTACCAACACTGATTAAAACCGGTTATCACTCAGTAGCATGACAATTGCGTTTATGTTGTTGCCATAGTATGAACCTGGTAACCTTAACAGACGCGAGACGTTGAACTCGAGTATACGTAAGTGATATATTTAAGTTTGAGGTTCTGAAACATTACCAACAAGTTATAGTTTTCAAGGTTGTATATGTGAGGTGAGTGTTACATTTTTAAACAACAGTTTGATGGAAACAGTTCGTCAATTGACAGTTTAGTAAACGTTAATATTTATATAATGGTCGGGTTTTTTTTTTAAATTCGGATGGTACAGTGGAAGAAAGATAGTTAATTGCCTATTTGCATTAAAAATAATAGATACATAAACTATTTTTGAAACTTTATTAGTTATAGACAATTTGGGAAAAAAATAGAATAAATAGTTGAACATTAATTTGCATAAACTGATTTCGGAATCCTTTATATAAAGCATGGTATAATAAGTGATATAAACCCCGATACTTTCCAAAGATGAGTTTCATAAACACCTATCAGTTACTTATGGTTTTACAAACTAGGTGACTATTTATTTACAATAGTTAAAGATTTAATAAAATTGATGGATATCTTATAAAAGTTGTTATTTTGACGAATAATATGAAACATTAATTATAGATCGAAATATTTTGTAACAGAATATATTAGCTTACAATTAGTTTAAAAAATAAACATCATAAATTAAAAAGTGCATGGATAATGTCCTTATGTTTTATTTTTAACTTGCCTTAAGCGCCATTAATAATATTGTAGCATTTTTACAACCTTTGACTGCCAACGCACTTATAGGATAGTAAACACTAAATAGACTTTGACCATAACCTTGACGATAAGACGGTGTAGGAATCAAATTAAACTTACAACCTCCATCCCCTAAATTGTACCCTCATAGGTGAACATAAAATTTTCAGCTCTTTCTATTTTTATAGCAAAAAATAGAAGTTGTCATTAAAAAAAGACAATTTAACCTTAGAATAACCTTTAAAGATCTCAGTCGAGCGTATAATTGTGTACTTTTTTTTATTTTTGCGTTCAAAAATATAAGTGATCATTCAGAAAAAGTCAATTTGACCTTAAAACATCGTCCAATGTCACGTGCATGGTCAAATCTTAGTAAAATCACAATAGAACTGCCAGGGAAAAAATCCTAAAATTTTTGTTTAAAATCTTTTCTCCCGGAATGGATTATATAGTGCAATTTCCATACTCTTGGAACATATCAAACATCAATATCCCTGCATATCAAATTACTATATAGGTAAACAGATACTTTATGAAAATATAATTCTGCAAACGAAATTCTGCAAACATTAGCAAGTTTTCCAAAACAGTACATTCCTGGATATTTCTATTCCAATTTGTATTTAAATATATTCATCAATTTAGTACTCACTGTCGTTGATCATACATGAATTCATATATCTTAATATCAGACATTTCTAATACATAATCATAGATTTCATTTTTCGCGGAAATTGTTTGATATATCTTTCAAATTAATGTAATAATAGGAATTCAAATTATTTTTTAAATTAATATAGCTCCGTCACGAAGGAGCGTATTTAGTAGCATATTTACTTTTTCAAGTATAATATGGAAAATAAGCATGTGAAATAGATAATGAGTCTAACGTGTTAGTGTGAAAATGAAAGTGCCAAATTTCTGATCATCCATTAATTCTAGATGCCCGTAACCTAATACAGTAGACCTCATCCTAAGTTATACGATCGATTCTTTCAAGACGGTGTAAGTTTGAATGGTGGATGATCCAAAGTTATAGCCCCTAACTATCCCCTCTTCCGTAACTTTGTTTATATTCGTGCAATGGGTGCTTCCTATGTGTGAGTGTCGCGAAGCGAGTGTAGCTCGGCGAGACAATGCTGTATAACTTTGAACCAGGCAAACGTATAAGTTAGGAAAGACATATAACATTGGCGGTATAACTAAGGGCGGGACTACCGTATATGTCATGTTCCGCGGACTTCAGTATTAAATATTTTTTCGAAATGGTCGGCAACATATGATTTTTCAAAAAGCATTGTATTTCCATTTACTTGCCGCATGTCGTATTAGTCTTTCATTTACTTCTGTATTGTACGTACAAAATTATACTTGTATTATGACTTTCAAATCCCGCCTTCCCATAGGGCTACATGCTAAAACCGTATCTTTAAACAATTTTGTCCTTTCTGGAATGTTCGGTGGTGACCCTTTTTACAATTTAACACATTGTATGAATTGTTTACCGAGCCTCCTTAAAATGACTTTAAAAATATTAAAATTACGAACTCTTTTATGAAAGGACGAATATCAATAATTTCATATTCTCCATTCTTTTGAATCTCTTTGGTAAAAAAATAGAATTGATCGTAGTAACTATATGTCTAGTTCCGCTATTTATGATATATTTATATATTAATATTTTATATTGAGTACATAGATATTTTGTAATCCCTTCTTGCTCAATGTGACAATCAGAATGTACCCAAAGAGTACCTCCTCGTCAGCAGTTAATCCTCACACGCTTGGCGGTACTCATAATCGTTTAAGTTAGTGTTATAAAAGAAGGATTGCTCCGAGATAGGCAATTAAACATTCATAACGGTGTAACTTTTACAATATATACATAACCCAAAAGAGACATAAAAGTGAAGATAAAAAAGGGTGAAGTTGCAGAAAGACTGCTTCACTCCACAAATGGGCTACTTGCATCAAAATTTTTTTTTGGTTTTTATTGGATCATTATAAAGTATGGGTTAGATTATTACATATAAAAATACATTCCTGTGTTTTTTGTGAGTTTTTATATATTTTTTGAACACTTAAAGTTCGACTACTTTTGAAACGGCCTGTTTTGCGCGCCATTGAGGCGTGACGTCACTGTTCACTCTGTAACCTAACCTTTCTGTCCCATATAATACAAATAATACAAAACTCCGAAATCAGTTGAACTCCAATATTGAAAATGTCAACACAAAATAGAAAGCCAACAAATTTTAAATACTGCTTTATGCCAAATTGTTCAAACAATTCAACTAATTCACCACAGAAAACCTTGTTGCTGTGCCAAAGGGTGAAATTAGACCTCCTGTAAATGAAGTGCATAAAGTTTAAATATAACATCGAATAGATGAAGATATAAAAAAACGAATAATTCATATTATTTATGGATTTCGTAACTCCGTCAACATAAAAATGCAATTATGTTTTTAGTAAAACTGTTGACACATTTTTACCAATAAAAAAATAGATCCAAAGATAATTAAGTTCCATAATGAATATTTTTGTTTTGTATGAGATACTAGGTAAAAGTTAGGCAGAAAAAAACGAGACTTAGTTGAATTTCAGAAAAAAAAATTTTCCGAAATGAAAACGGCCCTCATTTGTAGAACCTACCATATTTAGTTATTGTGATACATTTAATTATTTCATTATTTACCTTCGGAAGCAGCACAATCATGACATTTAGCTTCTTCGGTAACTTCATCTTCTTCGTGAACTGTCATTGTTACGCAGTACAGTTTCTGCCTAACACTGTGCTCCGGGCAAACCCTTCCACGTATATAGCAATATTTGTTTTCCCTGCATAGTTCTACGTATCCAACAGCCGAATCTCCATAATTCTCGCGTTTTGACCTACAATCAAATCATTTTTAATATTCACATTATCTTATAACGATATTATAATTAGATATATACATTATCAGAACATATCAGTATTGGATGTGACATTTTGAGGTTATGTCACTCTGCTTCAATGATAAATTGATGTAAATACATTAAAATAATTTGTAAAATTAGAAGAATTAAGTATATTTTCTATTTTAAATTTAATTAAATTGTTTTAAATGTAAAGAAAATTACCTGTCAGTCTTGACTCCTCTGCTTTCAGCAACATTAAAGCACTCATTATTTTTAAAAAAATCAGTCACCATGAATATATTAATCGTCTGCAAATTTTCGGACTGAGCACGTACAAAAAATTTGTTTCCTGACATGCTCAAAAATATAATTTTCTCCTTGACAAACGTATTGTTTCAATATTTGCAACTTTCTGTTTACCCGGGAAAAAAGTTCGAAATCACATCAAACCGACGATGAATATCTACGTCACGACCGTCGCGACCAATCACAAACGTTTCTGAAGATCGCATTTTTTTCAATTTTTATTAATTTTTTTTAGCAACTTCTCATTATCAAAAAAATTTTTCAATATTTTTTTCAGGTTTATGGGGGTTTATTTCTATAGAGAAAGTCTACATATTTTTTGTGGATTTTTTAATTTTTGATGCAAGTAGCCCATTAATTATTGAAAGTGATTTAGGCGTATTTTTTGGGTTTTGAAAAGGTCTTACACATTTTCTTCATAATACTACTGATAACCCCGTAAAAGATGAATGGCAGATTACTGGATAAGTACTGACTGCCGGAATAGAGCAGTACTGGTCCAGTACTGATTACCGGTATAATTCTTGAGAATAAAAAAAAATAAATTCAAAATTTTATTAATTTTATTTTGTCTTAATATTTTTTATGTATTTTTATTTATTAAATATTTCACAGTTGATACTCTATTTTCTTATAATTCTAAATAATCGCAAATATAAATGAAAAAAAGCTTTTGCACCCGCCGGGATTCGAACCTACGACCCTTAGATCCTAAAGCAAAATTTCAGAACTGATACATTAAGATACATCCACACTTTGCAAAATTCGATTAATATATATATCTTTTTTTTGCTTAGGTTGAAATTATTTTTAGATCCATGTCCTATATAAAACTTAAAAAGCTAAAAAATGTTGTTCTAAACAAAAATAGTCGTTATTTCTCAAAAGAAATGCTGTGTACTATTACTTTTAATTTTCTATGTGAGGAGGGTACTAGTAATAGGAGTAAAAATAAAAAAGTCTTATAAACCCCGTTATGCTTACGGAAAAACTTTTATTTGTTGAATAGAAATTATTACATAAAAGAATATCTAATTTGTCTCTAATCTGTCTAATTATTTTTTAATAATAAACGTTTCCCTATATATTAATTAAGTTTCAGACATTGCTACTACCTGCCAGTATAGGGTCAGCACTGATGTGGTACGGAAGTTGGCACTGACTCAACTCCGTATGTCAGTACTGTCGGTCAGTGCTGGTTCAGTACTTTACCGGTGGTGTAGTCAGTACTAATTCCGCTCCATAAATCAGTACTGTGTTTCATTACTGGGTCAGTACCCCGCCGGTGGTTAACTCCGACAGACCTCCGAAATTGCTACCTGGGGAGAATAATGTGTAACAGGAAGCGTCGTTCTGGTAATTTCGGGCACATGTATTCACGGGGGTTCGATTATTACTAACATCTGTTGGACGGGGGTTAGGGTAGTATAAATAATGGGGTCGGGAGGATGCAGCCCTTGGCCACACGCATTATCATAAGAATAATTATTGAATTCTAATTGACTGTGCCTTTATTTTGAGGGAATTTCGTATACAAGTCGGGGTTTCACCGTCAAATTCCTCATTTTCACGCACATTAAGTATGAACCTCTGTAATTACCAATGAGTAGACCTAAGTTGTGATGTGCTTGCGTGCTGAGAGGTTCCGCCCCCCCCCCCGCGTACCCCCTTTTTATACTACCCTAACCTACAACCAGCAGATTATAGTATTAATCGAACCTGCATGAAGTACATTTCTTGTAATTTCTAGAATGGCACTTCTTGTTAACTATCACATAGAGACACCGTTTTAGCGAGCTGGGGCACTCTTCTTTTGAAATATCAGTCTGATCTCACCCAACAAATACAAAAAGTAACGTTCAGTTTTCAATTTTTTAATTCTTTATAAAGAACAATGTATGCGTGTAAGAGTTTAACGCCTCATCATTCTCGATATCTCACAGCTATCCTCAAAGGATGATAGGTCTGAAATGTGGAGAAAACCAGCTTTCACGGCTTTATTTCTACAACTATTTAGCTTCAAAATTTGCAAACCGCGAAATCCCAGCTGATCGTTTTCTCCAAATATATACGTGATTATAGGTGATTTACAATTTTTACAGCGATTTTTCGTTATTACCGGCAATTGACCTCCAATCGAAAAATGTTTTATTGGAATGTTGTAGGTATAAAAAAGATCTACAATTTTTGTATACACCATTTTTCACATAACCTCAAAATTTCAGAAAAAAATCGAAAAACCCGTGTTTTTGTATTTAATATTGTTCGCGCTCAAAACGATTTTTTTCTTGAAATTTTTAGGAGACGTTTTGTCCCGAATAAGCTGCAATTTTTTTGGGTAATTATATATATTCGTTAATTTGTTTTATTGTGTAATTACGTTAAATCCAAAATGGTCACCGCAGCAACGAATTTCTATTTAAAATTGAACAATTTTCTTCAAAACCATATCCTTTAGCGAACAATTACTAAGGATAATTTTGTTTTAGAGTGAGTCGAAGAATACCCTCGAATTTTTTCGAAATGTACTGTTACAATTTAAAATTTTTCAAAAATTCGGAAAAACCTAAATTTTGTAAAATGTCAGTTGAAAAATCTAAAAAAATTTTAGGGCATTCTTCAACCAATTCTAAGACATTTTTGTTCTGTGCAAATTTTCTCTAAAGACTATAGTTATCAAGAAAATAAATTATTGGTCAAAATATCTAGAAAAGTTCTAGTAATTTTGTTTCTGAAAAAGTATACAATTTAGAGAAAATTTTGCACTGAACAAGAATGTCTTAGAATTGGTTGAAGAATGCCGTAAAATTATTTTAGGATTTTCGAATTTTCGAAAAATTAAAAATTGTAACAATACATTTCGAAAAAATTCGAGGGTATTCTTTGACTCACTCTAAAACAAAATTGTCCTTAGAAATTTTTCTCTAAAGTGTATGGTTTTTGAAAAAAAATAATGTTAAAATTTAAATAGAAATTCGTTGCTGCGGTGGCCATTTTGGATTTAACATCGCAAAATCTAAAATATATACCAGTGTAGCTTTTAAGTACAACTATTGAGTGCCCGCTTCTAATATATTTTAGCTCCTTCAAAGCAGGATATTGTATCGAAAATTCGATATTTGTAAGAAATGCGCCCTGAACAAAAAATGGTTTTTTGTTATATATGTTAAAATCAGATAAATTTTGAATTTTTTACAATTTTCTCTTCACCACTCGAAAGAGCGACTCCGAAAATGGTAGAATCTGGTAATTTTTTCGAAATTTATTTCATACAAGAAATAATCGTTGAAGTTGGTGTAAATTTTCTGTGCATTTGGGCGTTAATGGGTTAATATGAAATTTACAAGGCACAGTACTCCTTCCATTATTCTAATTTCCCTTATTCTAATTTTTCTTCTTCTCCTATTCTAATATTTCCCCTCACGCGTTCCGCCACTGTCGTGTGTTGACGTGTGGATTTTCTAAATACAAATAACGGCGCATGCGCAACAAAAGAAAAAGAGACAACAGTGAGACTACAAATCTAAGTAGTGGGGGAGAGGGCCCACATAGAAGCGAAATATCCCGACGACATTTCCATAATATTACTTTTGAGACATTAATATTCTGGATATGTTATCAGGAATATTCTAGAGACATCCCCAGAACATCTTATGTCCGCTTTTTTTATATTCTGGTGACATCTGGAATATTCTAGAGACATTGTAGAGACGTTCTGAGTTTATTCTGTGATACAACATATATATTCTGGAGTTGTTCTGCAGATATTTTTTTGACATTCTAAAGACATTCAAAAATAGAACGAATTATTATAGATATTTAATTTGATTTTTATTATTATGTATGTTTCGTTATATATGATATTACGGAATATAGTTATACAATTTCGCTCGCAAATAAATCTATGAATCTGAAAATAATTTACTCCGACGGAGAATCGAACCCGGGTCTTCCGTTTGCTACACTGACGTCTTAACCACGACGCTATGGCCGCATGTATATTATTATAGCGTGAACAAGATTATATCTAGAAATGCACTGCATTATCTCCAGAATATTCTAAGAACCATATGTGTAGAATATCGCGCATTAAATATTTCCAGAATGTCTCATCTGCAATGTTCTGCAACATTTCCTGAGCAACGTTCAGTTGACATCAAGTTTGAAATGTCGTGAGACATTTCGAATACTAAATCTCTAGAATATTCTGAGAATTATACATATAGAATGTTTCAAATGAAATGTTATCAGAATATCTCATTTGCAACATTTTGTTTGAGATATTTTCAAAATATTCTGAAGATGTTGCAATTGCAATATTTCAATTGTAACGTTTGTGACATTCTGGGGATATTCTGGAGATTTTATTTCTATGTGGGGGGAAAATTAGAATAAGGGAAGAAAGCCGCCATCTTGCCTGACTGGACAAATTAGAATAAGGGAAGGACTACTGTACTTATTTCAAATTCTCATGTGATTCTCACGAGAATCCTACCTAAAATTTTTCACAGGGTACACCGCATTTTACCTAACCTAACCTAAAAAACTAAAACTTTCACACGCAAATCGTTGAATGTTGTTAAAAAAACTACAATCATAAAACAGTAACATAGAAATTTAAATATACTTCTAATTGTTTGAATCGTGACTAATTGCTAAAAAGAAAACGAGTGTGATGTGAAAAGCACATCGAACTCCTTACCTTGAAATTTGAGCGCTAAAATGCCGTTTCCGCGGTCGAACGAAATTAACCGCCAAAGTTCGCATTCGTCATTCGACCATGCGAATCTTCGTCCGACCTCGGACATATTCGCGAGCGCTCGGCATAGTACTTCGGGTTACTTCGAATCCTCCGAACGAGTCCGACTTCGACTTTCGCGCTGTTCGGAGTGCACTGCGTGCTCCTGATGCACTCGTTGTTTCCGCAGCATCAGCACCATTTTCGAAATTCTCGAGTTTCTTCATCCACATCTGTCACTCTTATTTTTGAAATAAGCAAAAGTGCCGTCATTTTTTGCGTGTTACTCAAAATTGTTGGATAGTTTACGAAAATGTGTGTGCGAAACTTGGTGTAATTCTTCATCTGCCGGAAACAAGAAAAAAAAGTCGATAAGCGTCAACGTACATACACAGCTGAATCCAGGAGGGAAAACGGAAAAATGGTAAAATAATTCGGAGTCTTTACATGCCGACCGGCAAATTTTGTTGAGCATAATTACACATAATCAAAACTTAACCGCGTATTTCCGAATATGAAGTGAGGTTATTTCGTAACGACAATCGGTCATCATTGCAAAATTCCACTCGAAATCTTCACCACGCGAAAAAGTGATTCCAATATTTGTTGTTATGGAAAAGTGAAATCGTTTTTTTGACTGACGTGGACGAATTTCCTTACAGTGGCAATTTTGCGTCGACCTAACCTTCACTGGCGCGAAGTGTCATTTTTTTAAATGCTAATTATGCTTTTCAATTTATAAAAAATTACGAAATAGTTTAGTCCTAAAGGTTTTCCTGTCAACATTAAAATAACTATAAATGTAAGTACATTCTACAAAAATAAGTATATTATTCCAATGAGTCTCGTTGGAAATTAATCGATTTAAAAAAAATTTAATTTAAAAAGTTTCAATTTACTAAAATAGTGTTACTTAAATAAACTTTAAAAATTCATTTCATTTTACTGTTAATATATAATTTATAAATCTGCGGTGTAATGCACTGTAATTTTACAACTTTAAACGTAAATCAATTTATTTCCAACAGCGTAGCAAAAGCACACTTGCGACGCGACTCGTACAAACGAATTATTAGTTGCATATTTCATTCATTATTAGATAATACATTTATATCATATTGTTGCATAAAAGTAATACATGACTGAATAACCATATTGAGATTAATGTTTATTATTACCACGGATATCCTGAAAATGCGTAATTACATATCTACCGAATCAAGAAGGTAACGTAATAAGCGTTGCATTTTTGCCTGGCTAATTAGGAAAGTCCAAACAAAACGATTGCTATTTCACATTTCATGTTTTCAAATTTTATCGTAGAAATTCCTAATAATTCATTTTGTAAATTCAGATAATTTACGTTTAATGTTAGCTTGTCTTTACGGTGATTGTATTGAAGTTTTTATAAGTTGTTATTTAGAACTGTTTGGTCTTGAAGAAATTCTAAATCTTTTATATTTTTTTACTATAAAATATGAAAACATGAAAAATAAAGTATTAATAGTTCGACTGGCAAAAAATAGGCAGAATACCCTAAATCTTTATCGATTATGGAAAATAAATATCATTTTCTTTCTTATAATGAAAACATCAAATTTTCTTTTCGCTAATTAAGAAGATAAATTACTTACAAATAATCTAAATCGCATAGAAATACATTTTTCTATACAGTAGATTTGAAAAATGTGTTCCAATTATATTTAATGTATTTTGATAAATTTCTAGCAACAAATAAGTAAATTTAAATAAGTTATTAAGCGAATGTAATTAGAAAAACACAAGTTTTAATTTGTAAATACATAAACATTTTTGCGGCATACATTTTTTTTTACATGGAAAACAGCTGAAAATTGTTACTCAGGGGTTTTCGGTCAGATTTTGAAAATCCAAAATGGTGGATCCAAGATGGCCGACGAAAATGTGAAAATTTACTTTTTCGAGATAAAATCAGGTATTCTAGGTCGTTTTAATTTTAAATGTATAAGTTTATGATCATATTCATCGACCCTGAAAACCCCCGAGTAAGCAGTTTAGTACAATTATCTCTAAAAGATTCGTCAATAATGATTTTTTTATCTAAAAATGATCATTTTTAGACTTTGTTTGTTAATTATTAAAAAATTTACAGTAATTTTACAGGCTATGGCATAAATTTTGATATTCTAACATCCCATGAACATGTAAAAACAAAAAATAGCGGATAAATGGAATAAAAACAACTTCAAATTAGTCAAAAACTGTTTAGAGGTTACAATTGGAGCCACTATGCTGCAAAGGGTTAACGTGTATGCATTACTTTAAAATTTAAATGCCTGTATTGAAAGAGTCGATGAGAATTTATTCTTTACAAAATTTAATACTTCTGTGAGACAAAGCCAGTTATTTTACAAGGCGCATGTTATGAAATAAAACTTATATTTCATTTCTGCAAAATTTTATAATTTCTGTGAAGTATTTACAATATTTAAAAGCATAACTGATGGTTTTATGATTCAAAGCTTGATTCATAATGTTAAAGGTTAACTCAGATAGTTTCTAAGTTAAAAAAAATGCTATTTCGCTCTAAAAGATTATATATTTATCTATTAATTTAGATAAAAAATTATAATATAGAAAATACAGAGGAAAATATAATATAATATAAAATAAATTTTTGTATAATTTTACAAATTAATATTAAATGCTCAGTTTAATCAACTTTAGTAAGACAATATAAAATGTAGACAACGACAATATTTTCCTAACACGATAAATATTTGTTTACCTATTTTGATATTTAGCCACTAAACATATAGCAACATTTTTAAAGTAAAATCTTCTATATAGAGTAATTAAATTACAATAAGTATTCCTTTTAATAGAAAAATATAAACATTTTAAAATGTCTTTTGAGGTATCCAGGAAACTTAAAAACACTTGAGTAACTAAACGTTACATAAAAATAATACATTACATAAAAAAAATATCAATAAGGAAAAGTTGCATGATAACTGACCCGCAAAAGCAATACTGAAAACTAAAGTGACATCATAATAAACGTCAGTCATAAGATGTTAAACAATTTTTAGAGAAAATTGTGCAATAAATAACGCAAATTTCTTAGTTCATCTTCAAACGATACAGCTTTAAAACAGTTCAAATGACTATATTTCATCACTTGTATTTGTAAGTGTTGTTCTAATTATTAATAGCAACATTTACGATTATTTGTGAATCAACTGTTCTGATTTCATTCAATGAAAGAGAAGATATAGACGTACAATTTTATTTGTACCCTGCAGCAACCAATCACTTCCAATGTCAGTGTCGTATATTACAAACTCTACAAAGTTGTCATTATCATGCAAAAGAGCCAAGGCCAACGATCCGTTTTAGTATGTTTCGTAAAAAAAAATTCAATTAGGAATTTCATCAGAATTAACCCTTTGCGGCATAGTGGGATGCTCAGCATCCCACCTATTTTCTCTCAGTTTTTAATTAATTATTCGGCTGTTTTCATCTAAGCAATCGGGTTTTTGAGTTAATTATGTTAATAAGATGTATATAATCATAAAAAAAGTTACATATTATCAATTATCGTTAATTTTTAATTATTATAAATAAATAACCACGGAAAAATATCAATAATTTCAGAAAAAATTCATTTTTGATTGAACAATTATATATATTTGCATGAAACTATAGCATTTTATGTTTTTTGGGTCGCTGATTTCGAATCTGACGTCAGATTTGTAAAAATCAAAATGGTGGATCCAAGATGGCGGACCGAAATATGAAAAGTTGCTCGATCTAAACGAAATTTGTTACTCGGGGGTTTTCGGGATCGCTGATTACGAATCTGAAGTCAGATTTTGAAAATTCAAAATGGCGGATCCAAGATGGCTGACCAAAATTTGTTTTAATTTCATCCACATTTAATTGTTGAAATCTGACACTGGATTTGTCATCGGTGATCGAGAAAACGTACCAATTTTCAAGAAAATCCAACACTCGATTTTTACGTTCGTTCGCCATCCTAGATCCGCCAATTTGAATTTTGCAAATCTGAAGTCAGATTCGAAATCAGCGACCCCGAAAACCCCCAAGTAACAAATTTCGCTGAGATCGAGCCACTTTTTATATTTCGGTCCGCCATTTTGAATTTTCAAAATCTGACTTCAGATTCGAAATCAGCGACCCCGAAAACCCCCGAGTAACAAATTTCGCTTAGATCGAGCAACTTTTTATATTTCGGTCCGCCATTTTGAATTTTCAAAATCTGACTTCAGATTCGAAATCAGCGACCCCGAAAACCCCCGAGTAACAATTTTCAGCTGTTTTCCGTGTAAAGAAAAATGTATGCCGCAAAGGGTTAAGAGACATTAACATTACTTTTTCGTTTGTTTTTTTTTTAGATTATTATTATTAATATACTTATAGAGTAGATAAAATGATTATTACGATTCAGATTGTGAACTCAGTTTTAATTTGGCAATTATAATAGAACAAGTTCGAATGTTGGACAATTATTTGGTGTACTGTGATTATACAGTATATTATTTGCCAGAACTTATAGTCTATAAGGTACATTTTATCATATTGTACATCATTTTTGAAGTAATAATTCGAAGACACTTTTAAATAAATAAAACTTATTAATGTAGACAGGTTGAAACGCAAAAGTCAACATTATGTTAGAAGTATTAGTTCTCGCTGTAAATCGTGAAGATAGCGCAATTCAGGAAATTTAAGTCTACTGCATACAATCAACATACAGATGTGTTTAACTTTTCAATTAATCTATAATCGAGTATTAAATTAATTGAAATTAAGTCATAGATATGAACATTTTTGTTCAGGAAGTCACTTTTAAGTTAAATCAAAGTAAATAGAAAACTTTTTGTTTGTTTTTTTTTTAACTTTTTGTCTTTTACTCATTCTCATTGTCAAATTTAGACAGAATCAATCAAATGAAAAGATTTATTAAATTAATTTATGCCCATATTTGCTGGATGTTATATAATATTATATTAATTTATAAAATAAAGATTGTAAATATGAAAAATAAAAAAAAATCATTACATTTTAAAACACTGTAAGCAATTTAATAATAAAGAATCACTGTTTGAAAATTGATTACGGAATCTTAACTTGTCATCCTCCAAAAATCAGTCGAACAAGAATTTTATGTACATTTTAAATTTTATTGCAGTTTTAAAATATTTTAAGTTCATTTAACTTGACCATCATTTGTGTTTTTTTAATTTTTTCTTTTATTTTGCAATAATTCTGTCTTGAAAATATTTGTTAAATAGTTGTATATGTATATTCTCATTTATGTGAATAAGCATAAACTGAATACAGAAGGAAGACACATATAACAGTAGGACAGTACTTTTAAATGTAGTGTGGCACTTCCAGTCGATGAATAATATAATAAGAAAAAAAGCGTGAGCAACACGACAAAATAATAGAAATTCTAAAATTATCATAATGATGTTACTTGCCATGTAATAGTTTCAATTATTATTTAAAAATATTAAATTACTAAATAAATTTAAAAATAAAAAATTACTTTTTTTATAAAAGATACCAAAACAAAGTATTTGCCAGAATCTTTAATTAAATAAAACAATTATCTCCTGTTAAATTGCATAATTTAATTGTATCTGTCCTTGGTTTTTAAATGGCATCAAATGTTTGTTAATTTAATTGATGCGACTAAAATTAATTTGAACAATACCAACAGTAACCTTTAAATGGAAACTTTTTATAACAGTAAAACACATGTTTATAAAAAATACGTAAATAAGCTATTCCTGTAGTAAATAAGGCAAAAAAAAAAGAAAACATTGTTCTGCTTACTATTTCCTGATACTTAAATCTGCAGAATATTAATTGAGTTATAAAATTAAATAGTATCTTTAAATATTCCTATGTCGTAAAATGACCTTATGAAAATTGGTTAAAAGAAAATAACTTTTTAAATAAGAAATTTATTGTTTTGTGTGATCTATTATAGAATATTTTGAATTATAAAAGCAATAAACAGTAGAACCTCGATACAATGACATATATTCTTAATCAGAATATATTAAGGGTGCTCTGAAGACATTCGAGAAATTTGAAGGTGTTAGTGTAAAACAGTGATACTTAGGCACAAAACAATTACAATAAAACTAATTCGGCACATCGTTTATTCTACAACCTCGCTAGTACGACAATGCTGGACCTCGCTTTTTCGACTGTGGGCGGAGTCTTACCCCCTCCCCTTCTCCGTGTATCCGCCGTGCAATACGCTCCGAATGCGATCAAAAGACATGTAGAGTATTCAAAATGGCGCTGTGGTTCCTTTTTATGCTACATTTTTTTGTGTAAAATTTGCATTTAATTGTGTTGTTTACAAGTATTACATTCTTACACTAGATATACCTGTAACTTTTTGAATGTCTTTATTTTAGAATTCCTTTAAAGATCTTTCTAAATTGATTATAACAATTTAATCTAAATAATTATTTGTAGGCCCGAAATACAAAAATTTTTAGGAACATTTAAGATCTTGTGGCATTTATTGGGCAATATTAAATAGTAATGAAATATTATTATAAAAAAATATTAACTTCCAGACAATCATTATTTTTAGTTGAAAATGTTGAAATCAGCCATATAAAGAATACAATAGATCATTCTAACAATTACGACTGAGGAGCTGCAGTTTCATTTTAAGTATAAACACGCGTCACTTCCAATTGACACGAGATATACATATATTGAGTGCGACACGATTAAAGTAGCATTGGTCACAGAAAAGAAAAGAGGCGAATCAATATCGCATCTTATAACCTTTAGTATATAACGAGAAGCATTTGAATCCAGCCTTTATTTGCCCTTTTGAAAAAGTTCCCATCTTATAAAAATATATAAAATATTCTGGAACATAACAAAAAATTTGTTTACTAAAATGTCAAAATTCACTCGAAATGGCTTAAAGTTTGAAACTTACAACTTACTTGTTAGCGTTTTTTGAGACGCAGATCGTGGTCCAGAATTTAAGCTGATAAATACCTGCATTTAACTAATTATTTTCGAAAACCATCGAAATTTAAGAAGAACGCCGCTGAAAATACGTAAAAAGATTTTTCAAAAACCCGAACTTTTGAGGGGGCAGCCGGGGGCCATTTCGAGACGAATGCAATCACTGGTCATAGATGGCGCAGCGATATTTTTTAACACGCAAAACTTATTTCACGCGTTTCGGCGATATTCGAAATCTTTATTTGTTCCGAAGTTATTAAATTTAACATTTGAATAGCCTATAAAATATTGGTGCCAACAACATTTTGTTCACAGAGATTTCTTTGCTTAAAATTTGTCTGATTTCAACCCATTGCATAATTTAATATTAATTTACTTAATATCATGTATACTTGAAGTATTAAAAAGGTAATTGTAACTAACATTTAAAACTTCAATTCAAGAATTTTTAATTGTTACCAAATAATGTGGTAACAAGGAAAATCACGAGTTATGGTGATTAAACAACAATTGAAGGTTCACGATTGATGAGGTTTATATATCTACAATAATTAAATGCTTTTGTTCACGCATGTTCCCGATTTCTCGATTACATTGACAGCACGAATTACAGTATTGTTCTGTTTACTATTGTACTTTAAACATTCGTTTTTTGCTTTCTTGTAGATAAAAATGGAGTTACATTTAATTTCGATGGGCACAAACCCAATAATTAATTGATTGTCTCAAAATATATAAGACAACAAAAAATATTGGACAAAATCAGATTAGCTTCTCCATTTTCAAGTCTAAATAATTTTGGAGTTTACAAGCTTTTAAAATTAAATAATACATCAAATTATAAAAATACGAACAAATAGTACATCCAATCATTTTTAAGTATTTAAAATTGATAAATATGATTCGTCCTATTCAATGTTCTAGAATATAAAACATAACTTACGAAGCTTGACGATTTTTTCGAATATTTTTTTATTATTATATGTTACGTGTTACACATTTAAAACAAGCACAAATAACTTTTAAACGTATAAAACATTTGATAAGTGTTCTACATATACTGGTGATTAATCACGGAATGTAAAGAAGTTAACTGCCTCGGTGAATTTAATTCAATATCGACATACGCATTGCATGATTGTTTAAACTTCAAAAATACAACAGATAGATTAAAGAAACGATTAGATGTTTATACTTAACCTCGATAATTCTAAAAATGTAATAAAAAATTCAAATAAAAAATATTCTTTAGTAGCATGTATTGTAGAGGTCACAATTCAACAGTAATAACCGATTAAAAATATATTTAAATATAAATTACTAATTAAATAAGTTGTTAAATGATTTTTTATTCTTTGCTCCTAAAACATGCGAAATACGGTAAAAACCGAAAATTTTGTCAAATTGAACATCACCTTAATATGATCACGGTAAAAATATAAACAATTTTTTATAAACAATAGCCAATGCCTTGGTTTAAAATAAAAACTGCTCGAATGGCTTCAAAAGTTTGAAATAAAAATTCCTACTCTGATGAACTATATTCAAAAGTTTGTCGGATCACGGTAAAAATATAAACAAAAAAAACGACTTTAAGTTGACTCAAACTTCAGGCACATCTTAAAATTATCAAACTGGAAATTAGTTCGGTGGTTGCATACTAATCTGTGACGTAGTTAGATTTTTCGCCGCCAGGAGTTGCGATATTCTAATCCGTTTCGCGACTCCAATTCCCGTTATAGAAATGTTCATTTATTCATAAGAAACGTTTTAAATTCTACTTGGGATTTTTTGTCGTCTATAAGATGTCTATAAGATGTATAAGATGTCTATAAGTGTGCATCTAGAAAGAGACAAAATGTTTTTATTGCTTTTGTTATTCGAATAATGAACTAAGGCAGAACAAAGTAGGACTAATCACATCTGAAAAACTTCAGAAACATCGATATTAAAATATATACATATTGTAAATATAAAAAAATCGAACAAAGACATAAAGCTAAAATTGTAAAATCAAACAAAAATATGTCTATTTCATATAATTGTTTATAAAAACTGAAAATTACTAAATTTTTACGGAATTTTTTGCAACTGATATAATCGTTCGGTAAATTAGTAAACATTTTTTGGAACGATATACAGTATAAACTTCAGATGAATTTGTTTCATATAATTCTGATAAAAAATCTTTTTATTTGTTTTTAAATTAATGAAACCTCTCAGCAATAAAATCGTTTATATATTTATTACTATCGTTTTTAGAGAACTATGTAGATAATCACGGATTACATAATACAAATAAAAAGCATAAACTCATAAACGATTTCGAAGAGATGTAAACAATTTTGCATTAAAGTTCAACAATAGAAAATTTTACTTTTGTTGAAATTGAATGCGACATTTGTAATCCACAATGTATGTTTACGAGATTAAAAGGAATAACTAACAGAAGAAAAAACAAGTGTTTGATCTTCAAGTCAACTCTAACGAAGACGCAATAGTCAATATTTATTCTTTGTAAACAGCGCCTTTGCTTTTTGGGTTTGCAGATTTAATACCGTATATACAAGACATACACTGCATGCATTCCTCGATTATCTCGACAACGTTTCTTAATTAATGAAACAGTTGATTCATTCCGCAGAATTCAATAAATTGACTAAACTTGGAAATGTAGGCGTAATATTAAGTCACTTTAAGACCATTTAAAATATAAAATCACGTGAATATGAAATCATTTTTATTTTGGAAACCAAATTTTTCACTGAATTTTGTTATTTTAAATAATTGTAAAAAATGATTTTAAACTAAATTTGAATTATTAATAATTTGTTATAAAAGTATAGTAACGTGATTATGGAATTTTATAAAATTCTTTGATTATTACCAAATCTTGTTAAATACAACAAAATCCTTTTCTGATTGAATTTTACGAGTCAACAAGACGTTAAAATTAATTACATTTATATTATTATAAAAAATGAAAAGTCGTAATATCTTATTATGCATGTTCAGACCATGAAAAGAAGATTGTAAGACTAAGCGTCGTTACCACAAAACTGCACATGCGGAAACGATGGTCTTGTTTATTGCTTGTTTATGCCACCTAGCGTCTGCTAATAGAACATGTGCAATAGATTAAATCTCTATCGTGAATTAGTTTAAGGATTAAATAGTCATCTAATAATTAAATACGTGTATACCACATATCTAATATGGAAATAATACATTCCAAATTGGTTTCAATGTCCGCGATCACGTGACGTGTAGTTTCATAACAGATACTGTTTAACAAATTTATTTTCATCAATTTTGTTCACATTTCTTTTGCAGCATATATGCACCGTTAGAAATATGCAACAGTATTAAACAAATGATGAAAATTGTAACAGAAATCTGAATAGGAACCAAAGAGACAAGGTGAAGTTAGTGTAGTTAGTCTCCGCCAGGCGCATTCGCGATGCTAGAATCCCTAGGTGGCGGTCGTGTTTCCTGTTGTTGAAGTTGGATTCCGATTCGATCATAAGGGATTTCACGATAAGCACCAAAATCTCATAAAACGTGTCATATTCGAATGATCTTGAATCATTAGGACATTGATACTTATGAGAACAATGACAATATTTGTTTTTCAATAAATTTAATCTGTTTTTTATGATTTATTTAAGTAATAACAGTAAAACGATCTAAACCGATAAAAAGCTGCATCTCCCAATAGTATCGTTAAACGCGATACTTTGCGCGATACTTTATGTTTCATGAATAGAAAAGTATTGCTAGTATAGCGAAAGTATCTTATAAGTATTACAAATGTCAAATTAAAAAATTTAATCGATTAATAAAGTTAAGTAATTTAAATTTTAAACAATTGTATTTTAAAATTCTATATAATCAGTTGACATTGCATATTACGTAAAACATTACGAGCATTTGAAATAATAGTCTAGTAACAGGACCAGATTACCCATTAGGCACATAGGGCCCCACCTAAAAATAAATAAAAAAAAATTACGCAAAAAGATTAAGTGTTTAGAATGATTCCAATAAATAAGGTTCAATATAAGAGAAACTGAGCAACTCAACCCAATAACCATTTACAGAGACAATCATATCCAAAAGATTTCTGTACGCATCGACATTAACATTTCGATACCAACACAGATCTTCTGGTGATAAAGTAGTCATCGACTGTATTATTATTACAAATCTATTAACATTTTAAAATATCAAATAAATATAATATTAAAGAAAATATACCCTATAGAAGATCGGAAATGCAAACATATCTATAAACATAGATGTCAAGAAAATGACGATAATATGGAACAGTCTTTAATATTTATTGTAATTCTTCATTATATAGTAGAATTATTAATTCGATCGTGTTACTTTCTGCAGGGTTTTATTGAAAAAACATGCATCCATCGAGATTATTCAAAGGAATATTATAATAAATTTCTTCAACCTCTATTTGTGTGTTTTTGATAAAACTTTAATTTAAGAAACTTTGATTTAAGAAGGTAGTCTCATAAAATAATTTTCTGAAAAAGTCTTTCATTTATGTACCAAACGTTAGTGACGTTGATATCAATGATGGTTAAAATTTCCGAAAGACTGACCAGAGGATAATCGAGATAATCATCTTCAAAGTTTCACTCTTTAACAAGTATACCAAGTCTTTGGTAAAAGGAAAGAATTATTTTTTACAGAGAAAAATGTAGAAAACTATTAAAAAAATCTTAAAATGAATGTGATTAATTTATAAATCGTATCAGAAACAAAACTAATGGAAACTCAACAATACAAATTAATAAACGGAGAGTACACAGTTGTATATATGTTACGATTGTTGTTGGTAAGGGAGTTAGGAACGGAAATGGAGGCCTTTTAATTCACCTAGAAGTCTTAATCCAGTCCTGTCTAGCAATGTACAGACCCGGGTACGGACCCTAGCGAGGACAATTTTTTTTAAATTTATTTGCGATTGTATATAATTTATAAATATAAATCAATTTGTTAAATATACAATCAGTACTGAAGAAGCCTGAAAAGTGGTCGAAAGATAAATTTAATTGCTTTTTTATCAAAAAAATTCTGACCACCATAGACAAAGAACAAAACATTACATTAAAAAAAGTAACCTACACGTTTAGGAAATATCATTCCTAACTATTGTATTGTAACGCATGATATCATGTCATGAAATTATTTTAATTGGAGAACAATAGTAGATTGCAACCGAGTATAAGTCGTTAAAGTGCGTTTACGCATACAATTGTCCATAAATCATTTGTCTGCGATTGGGAGATGTGTGCCATCTTATCACCTGTCAAATGCTCTTGAGGGTCAAGTCTGTTGAGGTTCTAACATATATATGGACCAAGAAAAGTCATAGAGCCGCAGTCTGCAAAACGCGTACCTCACGGCCAATTGTTTTATTTACCGCAAAAGTGCATCAAATTTGAGTAACGGACTGATTTAAGACAATGCATCAATTGTTTGGATTTGGATACTGCAAAATACGAGGTCTTAGTATTTGACGGCGTCGTCGAGACATTTAGCAATCGAAACAACGAACGTCGCGACGCGTCGACGGTATTTTGGGCATCGCAAAAACCCTCGAGAGACACTGGTAGGCGCAGTTTATATTTAGCAATATGCAAGCATGTACTTTGATTAACCCTGCATTCTGATTGATATGATTAAATTTTGTTTCATTGTCTCCCTGAACATTGTTTACAATTGTTGCGCGACGCCGATCTGCAAATCTACACTGAAGAAAATGTTAGGGTGCTTCTTCCTAAATTCGAGTACATGAGTATTAGTACATGAGGACAGGCTTTTAAAATATTATATTTTAATAAATATGGATCGTAAAAGTTGTCCACGTGTAACACTATAATGTACTTGCTAGAATTTAACATTACAAACGAAAGGAGAGAAAACAAATATTGGATGACATTTTATTTTGCATATTTTTTTTAATCCGTTAAAGAAAAAAAGGCTGTTAACCCTTTCAGTCACAGGCGGACACCAGTGTCCCACCAAGATGCTATCGATTTTCTAAGGTTTATGAACAGATAATTATAGATTTCGATACGTTTTTTTTGTTCCTAGCTTTCCTAAGACTCCAATAAGTGTTAAAAAAAATAATATTACAAAATTATTTAAAATAATTATTGTTAATAACAAATTAGTACCAAAAAAAGGCATAATCTTCAAAAGAAACTCATGCCAGGAAGAACTAATCGCTATTATTATTAGAAATTTGGTATGCCGGGGATTTTGATGATGCTGATTACGAATCCGGTGTCAGATTTTTAAAATTCAAAATGGCGGATCCAATATGGCCGACAAAAATGTTGAAAAATTATGATTTTATCTAATATTTGGTATATAGGGGTTTTGGAGGTTGCTGATTACTAATACGGTATCAGATTTTGAAAATTTGACAAAATCATTATTTTTCAAAATTTTTGTCGGCTATACTGGATCCGCCATTTTGAATTTTGAAAATCTGACACCGGATTCTTAATCAGCGTCCTCAAAAACTCAAGTTTACCAAATTTCAAAAAAATGCCATGGCTAGAAAAATTCGTGACTGAAAGGGTTAAGAGGTAATAAAACACTAATTGATATATAAAATAATATACACACTGGCATATACTCATAACGGAACTCATTTCTATAACGGGTGCAGGAAGCAGCAGCGGTAGCACAGGGGTAGTCGGGATTGCGTCTAGCGGCGGAGAGAATAACTACATTACATACACGATTTGTTAACTCTATTTGTGTTTGTCCACGTTTATTTCATTTGTATATTATAAGCATTTGTCGAATTTCAATGCGATTTCTTAAGTAACATATCTAACCTCAAACTGCGAGTTGCTAGTACAGATTTTGCAGGTGAAAGAAAATGAAATCGTGTTCGTTATATTCGAAATATTGTGAAGTAATGACGATTAATGTGTGTCCATCGAAGAAGACAAATGCTGAGTTCAAAAAAGAACTGAAGCGTCCAAAATAAAAAGTCTTAATGCATCTAATTAAATACCAATATAAACTATTGTTTCATTAATGGATTAACCCATAATCACAGATATACACGTTTCTTGTTGATTTTTTATAAATGTTTTGGTATTAAAAATATAACGGAAATTATTTCAGGGTTCAACCCAAAAGTGCGTAAAATTATCCGAGATTATAAGATGATTTTTGTTTTCCTTTTAAAATCATCCTAACCTCTAAAAAGCTCTGATAAAAAAAAAGACCCACATTATTTAATAAAATGTTAGTCATTTAGAAAATATCGTACTTATTTTGAATCTTGAAAAATCGAATTATCTGGTGGCTTAAAAATAAATGTCGCCAGTTAAGAAACAATACTAAAAATTTGAGAATTACTAATTCGTTAAAGAATATTAATACGCAGATAACGACAGACGGTAATTTCATTTTTATTTTCGAAAATGTCCAGATCTCACAAATATTTTTTAACGTTTTGTCCGATTGATGTACAGTTATTCGAACGATGAATTTTCCGTAATCAGTTTTAAAAATGTTCTTCCATCATGAAAAAATGACACAAATACAAGAAATCAGAAAATATTTTTGGACATCTCTACATTTTTCGAGTAAAAACGACATATTATCACAAGAAAAGTAATTTTCAAACAATTTTCACGTCAAATAAAAAATACACTGTTTTTTTACTTGGGATGTCTCTTGTAAAATTCCTCTCATATACGCAATAGTTTTTTTTAATTGGAAGATAAACTGGCATCAACTTTTGCAGAACATAAAATTAGAAAATACATCGATCATATAATAAATATAATAAGATTACGTGTCTATAAAAACACTCGAAGTAGAAGTGCCAGATTAAAATAATTTCTTCAATATTAAAAAGTAAATTTAGTACGGATCCAAGTTCAATTACTTCCATTTTTTTTATTGTATAATTATATGTCAAGATTTTTACCGTCGCCGACAGGAAAACAGCATCCTTGACATAATCAGTGGTTTGCTACATCCGACCACAATATTTCCGTCAATAGATTGCTATCTTACATGAATTTTTTGTTACAAAAAAAAAAGGAAAATTTTTCATACGATACGCAAATTTGTAATTTGTTTAACTTAGCGGGCGAATGATTCATTAGTTTCGAGTGATCTGAAAAAATGAAGACTTTTATATTTTAGTTAGTCATATCTTTTACGTTTAACTCAATGATATTTATCATCTATAGAAATACGCCTACTAGCCTACGTCTGCAATTTTAAAAATAATTTTTAATATATATATATATATATAATGAACATTTAATTGATGTAAATTAAACTTCGCTAACGCCGATATAGTTACGCTTGTCACTGCTAGGCGCTGGCAGCTATACTTTTTGTGTCTGCTGCTCCCGCTATAGAAATGGGATTTCAGTTGGTCATAAAGCATTCGGTCTCTGAATAATATCACCGTATAAAGTAATCAAACAAAATGGATATAGGTGTAATATGGAATACAAATCCTCAGAATAAAAACGAAATGTTAAAAAAATATATCGACGTTTTTTAAATGTTCATTAAATATATAAAACATTTTTATGAAATTTAAGAAACATATTTATTAGATTTCATATATCTTTATTAAATTTACTTTTAAAAAATACGGTAGAAGTTGACACGCCGGGATTTGAACCCTCAAGAGAAATGAAATGATGATCATGAAATTCTGAATTTGATATAACGTTATATAACAAAATTGTTTTCATTGTTTAAAGTCACTATACCAAGATCGGCAATTCATTTAAGATGTCAATTTTTTAAATTGATGTTCGGTCATTGAAATGAAGGTTTCAGAAAAACAAACTATAGAGGGGATTGTTTATGACATAGGTGACATATAAGGAAACAAGTCTTGAAAGTTCAGATTCGTGTCCAGGGAACCCAAAAATGGCTGCTATTTTCAGTTCCTGAACTGAGTAAAGTAATAAATAAAAATGTTATTTTTTTTTTGTAAGATAAACACATTTTGAATGAACATTAGATGGTGCAACTAAACGGTTAGCAGTAGATCGTAACGAATCCTGGGAGAATATATTCAATCTGATATAAGTTCTTTGTTCTTCCACGGATCTTATGATGATTTTTGATCGACTATTCATGGGGTTCTATCGGAATCGGTATCGGTGCTAGTGAACGTTTTTATTTTAGCAAATTACGATTATCCATTATCGTTGCTATGAGAATCGTGTCGCTTTTTTGCCCTGACCTGTAAACGTTAACCGAAGGTTAACACCCTTCCATCTCACGCGTGATTCATTTACACAAGCCAACGATCAGTTTTTCATGCATCACAGAATTTCCGACCCAGAAGCTGCGGGCATTGTCTCTTCCTTTCCTTTGAAAATTACGTAAAATGGACTGATTTATTTTTTTTGAATACTTATTGCGTAAAGGTTCATTCTTGGGTTCATTGGACAGGTGCATCCACTTGTTCAAATGTCAATGTATTCAATTTATATTGTCGCGATTGTTACATAATGATTAATTATTAACTCATTTTTAAATAGATCATCATTTTTCTTGTTTATATAATAAAACAATGGAATTTAATGTCTTTATTTTTGTAGCTATATGATTAGTAAAAAGCTAAAGCTCATGATTGTCAAATAACTTTAATTAGCGACAGACTTACAATTAATTGTTGAACTCACTGTGCAAACAGTAAAGAAACATCTTTAAGAGACATCTTGTTTATTGCGTCTTGAATACTGCTCAGAAAGAGCTCATGAAGTGATGTTTAGGAAGACTTATGAATCATTTTTAGTTATTGTCGGACAGGTTTTATTTAACAACTTTCACTCTAATTGTAAAATGTGCAATTAAACTCCGTTTAGAATTATATTCAATTATTATAACAATTGAACATTTTTTAATTGATGTCTTTTTGCGACGATAAGATTACACGATAATAATGAAATACTAAGTGTGCCCATTCTTTATTGTGGACTTCGTTCGTTAAATGTCGCGTGAGTTAATTTTTGTACAAGATCGCCACCTAGTGTCCCTAAGAGAAACTCGGAGTTCTAAATTGTGGATTGCTTCACCAAAAAAAGTACATAATTATATTGTTTATTGCATAATGATCGAAAAATGTGGATAATTTTCACTGAATTTTCCGTAAATTTATTATTTTTTCGAGATTGCAAAAGTATACAAAAAAAAATATTTCAGCAAAAGAAAATCATAAAATTCTCATCACTGCAGTTTCAATCCAACGTATACTCCCAACTTCCTTTTGCTTTAGCAAAATTCGCGATGCGAGCCAATAAGAAATTCATTCGTTGACATTGGGATGAAAACGACATATACCGAAAAAACTAAAAAAAAATACATTACGAAGGAATCGCCATTAATTTATCTGTCTTCGAAAATAAGTGCGCTTGGCCGCGATTTCGTATACGATGAACAAGAGACGTGGTTAATTCCGCCAGGAGCAGATGTTTGCGCTTAAAACGGCTTCGTTAAACTTATTTTTCACGCAAATAAAAATATTCGGGACAAAAGTGCGCTATTGACGTATCAGACATTCTTTCAGGGATTGCAAAATTGATTAGTTGTCTAAAAGAGTTTGAAACTAGTCGGCAGCCAAAAGATTTTTATATACATTTTTTTTATTATAAATGAACGTTTGTTGAAAACCAGTTCAACAATTTAGCATCAAATAGTTAAAGACATTAACATATAATCGAGCCAGCTTACCTGGAGCAAGAGCACCTGTTATTTAAAAGTGGACTTTCCCCACTATAAATAAAATGCCAAGCCTAAAATGTCAATACAAGTATTCAGTCCCGTTATTTAAATATTTAAAACAATTTCGAAGCGGGAGAGAATCAGAGCCGCGAAAAGCTAAACGCGCTCCTAACGACAGCGAAACAAACTATGCGTCTTGAGCACGAAAACTTATGATATAGTGATTTTTTATAGGTTCATTATTTCTTATAAAAAATGAATTTCAGTGCCGAGTCAATAAAAATCGTTATATTTTTTTTTTATTTACACATTTTTAAACCTTTTTAGGTTTATTCAGCTACACATGAAATAAGTACATTTTAGTTGATACCTTCTCAGCGCGTAAGTTACAATTTTGTAGGTATAAAAAAATATATCGAATCGTTATATTAATATGATGTCATGGACTTTAAAAAAAAATAAAGTTGGCAGAGTATATATTACACATTACAATTCAGTCATGTCTTGCCAACTAATTATCAAAAACCAGAATTGAATTAATAAAGTTACGATAAAGTCAGATCTAAAAACGACTTAAATGAGGTCCTGATTATGAGACAATCCAGGACTAAAGTTGGACCAGTTTATAACCTAAAATTGATTGTGATCGAATTACGAAATTATCATTTTTTGATTACATTAAATAAAACAATAAACAAATAACAAAAATCGCTACAAGGCGGAATCGAACCCCAGACTACTTGGTAACAATCCACGTCCCTAACCATTCGGCGACGCTTCTTGTTAATCGATGTAGAAATATTTTTATCTGCACTGTTTTAACAGATTACAAGTGAAAATAGATTCAAAATATCAGCAAATCTTCCCACAAAAAATGATGCTGATATTTAGATTGTTTTTAATATTAGAATATAAGGACTTTACACATGTTTCCGGCATTAATTTCGTTGTGAAGTCGCGATGACCAAAATTTGATCAATATTTAATTAAAATGTGGTCAAATCTACTGGAGCACTTTTTGATTGGATTCTTTTTGATCTAAAATTTACCAAGTTTTAGTTAATATTTTTTTCTAGATTTACCTTAGGCGTCTTAATTAATCGCTTTCGGAATACATAGAACATTTATTACAAGCTGTTTGCGAATTTAATGGCCCTCACTTGTAATATTTATTGTTACCGATATGTAAAAAAAAAAAAATAAATAAATATTCAAATTAAGAACGACTAATGATTTATTATTTCATTGATTTCATATAAACGTATTTAATTTTAAGTGGAAGAAAACTTTATTCTGGAGTATAAAACAAATCTAATATTTTGTGTACAGAAAGAAATTTATACTGTTGTTTCTTCATAACCTATCTTTAAAAACAAAACAATAAACGTTTAAAATATTTAATCATTTTTTTTAACGCTCCTAATGATTTTTTTTATGAAGATACTCAGACAAGTCAGCAGTGCCAGAATCAACAATAAAATCCCATTTCGAAAGACTTTTTATTTAAAGTTGATCCAAGCCCACCGTAATAGGTCTTGGACCATGATGGGAAGATGTGGGTCATTTTGATGTAAATTTATGCGAAGAATACGAATTGGAGGTCATAATCGATCCATCACAACCGGATTTTGAAATACTTCAGGTTATGCGCTCAAAAAATGATTTTTTAAATAATTTTCGAGGTTATATGCAGTATTTAATCATTATTTTTTGCATTTTTTAATAATGGGATCATTTAGTATTACCTTTCAAAATAAGCTATTGATCGATCACCTACTTTTATATCTCATAAAATGTCCATTAAAATGATGACATTTATCCGAATAATGTTACGAGCATTCCGCGATATAAAGAATCCACATCTTGGAAACGACGATTTCGAATTTTTCATTTCATAATTGTACTGAGCAAACCTAGTAACGCTTAAGCACAAATTCCAAGGGAAATACATAGACTTTAAAGGGGCTAATGTAATGCTTATTATATTGTTATTGGGATAAATGTTATATTGAAAATTCTATGAAATAGAGGATCCAATATGGCGGGCAAATTTGTCGAAAGTTTTAAAAAAGTATTTATATTTGCTAAAAACTCCTCTTAAGACCTCTTAAATGTTTTTTGAGGTCGTTGATTCGGAATCTTCAACAATATTTCAAAAATTCAAAATGGTGGATCCAACATGGCGGACGAGTTTTTAAAAAAGTGTATGGATTTGCTTAAAACTTAATACTTAGAGGTTTTTGGGGTCGCTGATTGCAAATCTGGAATCAGAATTTAAAACCGCAAACGAGTTTTCCAAAAAGGCAAATTTTAAGCAAATGCAAACAATTTTTAGAAACTCGTTCGCTGTATTGGATCCGCCATTTTGAAATTTAAAATCTAATTCCATATTCAGTCTTTAGCCCAGAGAACTCAGAGTAGCAAGTTTTAACCCTTTCCGTCACAGTGTGCCGCTCAGCGTGCCACCTTTTCTTCGTTAGTTTTTTCACATTTAAAAATCAGTCTCTCAAGTTTTTTAAGTCGTGATTCATTTTCTACATAGCTAAGGCATTTATTTATTAAATGTAAGACATCGCACATATTAAAATACTATAGTTAATTGGTTATAAAGAAAAATATACCAAAAAAATCGTTTATGAAAAATAATTCCCTACAAACATAAACGGATAACTTGTTATTTATACGTTTTTGAGGTCGCTGAATACGATTCTGATGTCGGTTATCAAAAATTCAAAATGGCGGATCCAATATGGCGGACAAAAATTTGAAAATTGACGGAATTCGCTTGAAAAAAGTTACTCGGGGGGTTTCGGGATCGCTAAATACGAATCTGATGTTAGTTTTCAAAAACTCAAAATGGCGGATCCAATATGGCGGATAAAAAATTGAAAGTCTACTTAATTCGTTGGAAAATAATTACTCGGGGATTTTTGAGGTTGTTGAATACGACCTACAATGAGAATAGATTTTGAGAATTCAAAACGACGAATATATAAAAGGAAGACGCTTATATATGAATTATGTACTTGTCCGATAACCTGTATAAAATGGAAGCCCAGGTAAAATAGATTATATATAATCGTATACTTATACACAAGATCCGCCATTTTGAATTTTTGAAAACTAACATCAAATTCGTATTTGGCGACCCCGAAAACCCCCGAGTAACTTTTTTCAAGTGAATTCAGTGAAAAGAAAAATGCGTGACTGAAAGGGTTAAGCAAATCCATCTATTTTTTGAAAAACTTGTCCTCCATATTGGATCATTTTGAATTATTTAAATCTGATTGCAGAATTTTTCATTAATTAAAAATAAGGATTAAGACAAAGTAAAACAAATTATTTTTGTCTTGAAAGTAGCGCCACCTAGTGAGTAGATAAATCATCAGAAATAACAATAAATTACATCAGTATGATGGGAATCACAATGATTTTTGCACTCTTATATTTTATGTAAATTACTGGACAATATCAAATTTTAATAAGTCGCCCAAGAATCAGTTTGCTGGAATGCAATAAAAAATATTTGGTTTCAGGGTCGAACGAGGGAACATCCTATCCAGTCCTAATGTCTGTATGGTCAACGAGCACTGGACGCAATTCAGTCTACGGTGTGGAGGGTGGTCCACCTCCCTCCTCACACCCGCCTCTTCCCGCACACTTGCACGCCCAGCTTCACAATACAAACGGACACTGCTTCCACAAGCGGTTCCACAATTGCCAGGTCAGTATCGGCGAACCATCGGCCAGTATTATATGTGTCGCCAACAGCGACAGTTGGACACGCGAGATTCAGAAAATACGAATTCTAAGTTGAACAATGAAACGAACGCCCATGTCCGTCAGACCAATCACGGTTCGCATTTTATTTCTTCGTTAAATCGAATGTTTAATGGTTATTGTGGGGTGGTTGGATATTGCATTAATCTGTAACTTGCGAAAATAACTTACATCCGCGCCATCTGTTGTGGAGATTCAGAAACTAATCTAATTATCAATGTGTTGGAGGCCTAAGTAACCGTTTTTTTAGTTTTCAAAATGACATTAATCACGTTCGGTTTTCCTAATGGATTGCTTACCTCGGACTCGATATTATAGTAAGTTTCGACTTGTATGCTAGCGATCCGTCATACCCCAGTCAACTAATTGCCAATCAATCGCTGTAAGATAGAAAACTGGGCGCCGAGACACGTGCTCCTCGTGGAATCTCTCCCGTATAACTCGAGATGTCGCCTCGTATAATTTATGCGCGTGCATGCACGGCTAAAAGTCCTTCATGCGTAACCCACACCGTTAAAGCGAAACCTTCGCACGCAATGGCACCGGTCTGCAGCATCTTCGTTTTAACATCGTAGCATCAGTGTCGCTAAAACATCCCTTCAGGCGCGCCAGACTCTCACGTCCCCTCCTACCTACCTACGCATTCCTATTGTTCGATGGTAAAAAATTAATAGGAGTTATTGTTTTGTTTGGTTCAGCACCTGCTGGTTTTTGTTGCCGAACGCGGGATTTGAAACAAGTTCGTCTGTTGGCAGCATCGCTCGGTACGTCTAGCTAGCCCTAATAGCTTCAACGCTTTTCCGAAACGCTGACCCCCCCCATCGGAACAAAAAACCTGTTACGACAGCCTATCCGAAATTACGAGCATACTCGTGTCTCTTCCCATGTGCTTAAAACGTAATGCATCTGCTTCAGCTAATTAATCAGTTTTAGTAGAGTTAGAGAGTGAGAGACCTTTAATCGTCGTTGGTCTAGTATGATGTGCAGTGATATAACGTATTGGTTTTGATGTTTCTTTAATTTTTGACAGTTGAAGATGTCACAGTCTGGAGATGGCCTTCACACGCCGGGATACCTCGCTTGGAGGAAACTCCAACTGAGTAGAGCAAAGCTCAAGGCTTCGAGCAAGACGTCTGCGCTCCTCTCCGGTTTCGCTATGGTATGAATCATTTCCTATATTATGCAAAAACATAAAGTTATCGTTTAAGTAATCGACTCCTCATCTGACATTAGGGAATTTAATTACTGATGTAGTTATGAGAGACTGCTAAGTTCAGGTGCTATAACAACTTATTGTTTAGAAATCGTTTTAAGGAAATGCATACAAGACCTAGACAATTTTCATAAAAAATTAATTTTTTGATTACATGACAACATGACACATTTTAAGTTATACAATGTTTTCAAAGGTTGGCACATTCTTGTCACGATTTTTCTTTGAAACAGTATATTGATACAGAGTTTCTCTGACATTTTTAGTGCGATTGGACCAAAGTTGTTTTTTTTTATAGCAATATCAAAATAAAAATTTTGGATTGTACGTTTTAAAATTCGGTAAAAATCCTACTTTAAGCTCGTTTTTCTTCTATACAGTGCTTAATAATCTTACAAAACACACAAGGACCAGCTTTCTAATATATTATACAAAAAGGATTTTGCTTTTGTAGTTTGATATTCATTGGCATTCACGATATATCGTCGTGTATTATAAAAGTCAAAAGTTCCGTAGAATTACTCATATAACCATATCGATACAAAAAACCGCAAAGGTATCTGAGGATACTTGTCCGCGAGTCTGAGTATAAAAAACAAAAAAGAAGAACAATAACAAGAATAAAAAATACTATAAAAAATATATAAAAAGTAAAATAAAACAATAGTAAATTTAAGAAAAAACAAAATATATAAATACTAGTTTCCTTAATTTTGAGACATTTGTCTCTCTTGGCCATTTTGCCAATTTCTTTTTTAAGGATTCATAATTATAAGCATCTGATCTTAAAGTTGTATAGGTAATAAATTAATACCTTTTCCTGCTATATAATCATACGATCGCTGTCCAATTCTTTTGCGTCTAGTCGGAACTTCTACATGCAGATTAGATTTACCTCAAGTGTTTACCTTTGATAGGTTTTGTAACTGCGTGAATAGTTTGTTTTTTGTCGAATATAACATTATAGTTAAGAGATCATTTTTCCTGATATCTAACACCACTTTCTTCAAATACTTTATCGGATGAAAATCTACGATTTTTCCCTAACATTTTCTTTAGTAAAGACTTTTGTAAGACTTCTAAAGGTCGCAGGATGTTGTTATAGTAAAATCATAAGTTGTAAAATCGAGTTAAATAAAGAATAATAAATAGCTTTTAATTGGTTGTAACTTAAGAATTCTTTCAATTTACTAACTGTGCACGGAAAATGTCTAATTTTTTAATTATTTCGTTTATACGATGATTTATGTTAATTTTTATTGTTATTAATCGTCACTTATCTTTGTATCTCTGTTAATGGTCAAACTAGACTAAAAAATAGTAATAATACATGTAAGCTTACTATTGAGCAATTCATATTTTGTTAATTTACCTACATATTAGTTCTATTAAGTGAATTGTGATACCGACTGAACAAAATTTAGTAAACTCAACTAAAACGTAGTGGACACTACTTAAGACTCGTCTGCTAAAAGCCAACCGCATTTTTAGTCACTATTACTTCATTTTTTCAATTTTGTTTGACCAAGCCCTGCTCTTTCGAATAGCTCATCGAAAAATGCCACAAATTTAACAACAAATTTACGAGCATTTATTTCGCAAAAATCAGGATTTTTGTAAAATTTTTTCACTTATCCTCTTATTTTTATTCCCTTGCATTAGAATACCTCAGACATTTCTAATATTGCGTAAAAAATGTTTTTGGCCAGAAGATAGTGCTAAAGAAATTATTCAAAAATGGCTGTTAAATTCAATTTTTTTTCAAAATCATAGTCGCGCGTTTTCAGTCGACTGACCCGAATAAAATCTCTTCAAATTTGATTCCCGGGATTTTGTGGGGTCGCTGATTCCGGATTGTGGATTCGCCATCTTGATTTTTTTAAAACTGTACTTCATCATTCTGTATTTACCAAGAAAAGAAATCGGACATATGATAACCGTCGTAAAATATCCCGTTTTTTTTTTCAGAATATTGCCCCGAAATTTGTCTAAAATGCTTAACACTTTGTGTCGAAAATAAGTTTAGTAAAATTTTTATATGGATGGTAAAATACACATCGTAAATTTTAAGCCATGTAAATGTGTAATTTGAGAATTCTCTTCAAAATAGCGTCCGAAATTAAAATTTTTGAACAAATTGCAGGATTTACTAACACACTATTTTCTTCGAGTTTCTTTACAAAAATAATAAGAGTAAAAATTTCTTATAATTACAGAAAAACCTGAAATTCATCGAGTTTTTTCTGTTGATGTTTTGAAAATTGTTTTTTAAATTTAGACAAATTTACGAATAATGCTACTATTTTTTCTGATAAATTTCAAGCATTTTTATTTACTTGTTTCATTTTTTCCGAAAGTTAATAGTTTTTGAGATAGAAAATTTCAAATGTTATATAATTTAGGATTTTTGGAATTCGAAAACTATTACTCTAAAATACTAAAAGTGAAAATGTCATTTTTACTTCAAGTGAAATGCCGTTTTTTGAGATTTCACTGCAATACAGTGACTTTCACTTGTACTAAAGTAAAAACGTCACTTTTATAAAAGTGAAATTTTCACTGTATTGAATGCAGTGAGATTTTTCAGTGTTAGCATTTTGAACTTAACTTTGCCCATACTAGTTGACGGAAAGCTGATGTACGAACTCTCGCCGACTGGTGGCGCATATGTATCGTATCGAACACATCCAATGTGATAACATTCTCGCAAGCGGCGAAATACGATTAATTACGTGTATAAGAAATTTGCGTTCTGAATCGATCGTACCAGAACCACTCGATGTTTGCTAATCTATGGAAATTAGTCGATGACTCTTTGTCCGAGTAAATACATATGTCAACGAAAAATATGTAAATAACATTAGACATACATTGAATATTCACCTATGCTTACAGTGAAATTTCACATTGTATAAAGTGACATTTTCACTTTTATATACTGTGATAAAATACACTTTTTAATAAAGTGAATTTTTAGTTTCTGGTGAGTGGTCCGATCAGTACTGTATGTTAAAGTGAGGTTTCACTGTTTTGCAGTGAGTTTTCACTTTAAGGATTTTAGAGTGATTACCTTTTGCAAAAAATTTGCGTGCTTAAAATTCATTGAAAAATATACTTGAAATGTATCAAAATTTTTCGTACACCTTTTTAAATTTTCAAAAAATCCAATAAAAGGTTTTTCAAAATATCGGCATAAAAATCCAGAAAATTCCAATGTATTCCTAAATTAATTCAGAGAACTATTCACTCTCATCGTTTTTTATTTTTGAAGAAGGTAATAATAATTTTTGCGTTAGTGCGTCCTGAAATTTTTTCATTTCGCACACTAGTTTAAGACTCGAAAGTGCTTTTCTGAGCAGAAAATTTTAGATCTAAGATTCTTTTTGATAAAAAATATAGAATTTTTTGCAACCAATTGTGTATAACTTCTTAAGCATCCATATTAGATAAATTGTGGGGTTACATTCTGAAAGAACATGAAATTTTACGTCGGATATCATATATCCATTTTTTTTTTTGGTAAGTAGAGTGTAAAAAGAAATTGTTCGAAAGTACATACAAAATTTACATTTTAGACTTAACCCTTTAACGCCCTCTGGTTTGAATCAAAACTACTTTTGAATTCAAACCTTCATAACTTTGACAAAAATTAAAATATTTTTTTTTTAAATGTACATGACAATAAAGAATTAATAATTTTTTAATTATAAATTCGGCTGATTACGAATATGAAATCAGTATTTCAAAATGGCGGACGAATCTTTTTAATTGAACCGATTCGTTTGAAAATTGTTATTCGGAGGTTGCTGATGTCGCTGATTATGAACGAATCTTTACCAAAAACATTCGAGTTATTTTTAAACGAAGCCGATCAATTTTAAGAAATTCGTCCGCCATTTTGTGTCCTTCATTTTGAATTTTGAAAAACTGATTGTACGTTTGTAATCAGTGACCCTAAAAAAATCCTAAATACAAAAGATGACAAAAACTGCTCTTTTCTAAAAAAAATTCAGACGTTAATGGGTTGAAGAAATTTTTCTGATGTACACTCTAAAATCCTTAAAGTGAAAATTCACTGCATAACAGTAAAATCTCACTTTTCGATTTAGTTCCGATTGGACCACTCTCCTAAAAGTAAAAGTTCACTTTATTAAACGGTGGATTTTTTCACTGTATGTAAAAGTGAAAATGTCACTTTATGCAAAGTAAAATTGCACTGCAAGCAGAAGCGAGTATTTAATATATGTCTAATATTATTTACATAGGTTAGGATAACATATGCATTTACTCGGACAAACATTCAGTTAGATACGATACATACACGCCACCAAACGGCGAGCCGCACGCACTGTGTCATGCAGTGAATTTCGATACGGGTTCTAACCTCACTTTTTCGCTAACAGTGACCAATCTCACCGCATTCAATACAGTGAAAATTTCACTTTTATAACCGTGAAATTTTCACTTTAGTACAAGTGAAAGTCACTGTATTGCAGTAAAATATCGAAAAATGACATTTCACTTTAACCCTTAAAGCGACATCATATATAAAAATAACACAAAGCGCCATGTGGGGTCGTGAGAGACCCCAATCCGAAGATAATATCGTCCTGCGCGGACAGTTTTCGTTATTTCGTCTCAACAAAATAACTGGATACTCTCCAAGTATCACTTTACCGCGTAGATGAGTTATCTTGATAAAAAAATGATTGGTGCTCGTTATAAAAAATGAAATACAAAAGTGACGTTTTTCACCAAAAAAATCGTAACTCAGCCAATTTTCAATATTTTGTCCTAAAAATTTAACTTGTGCCTCTTGAAATGTAGCTCTTTAAGATAAAAAAATGCTGTACAAGTGCAGCTTTAGAAGGGAAAAAAATGTAATATTTATGTGTGGGGTCTCCCAGTACCCCCAGGGCGCTTTAAGGGTTAAGTAAAAGTTATATTTTTACTTTTAGAATTTTAGAGTGTATTGAGCTCCATTTTACATAATTGAAATCTAACATCGTATTTCCAACGAGCAACCGAGAAACCTAAGAAAATAACACATGTAAAATTTTGAATGTTAAAAATCAGATTTCAGAACCATTATCAATGAACTTGATAATCCTTAACGGATTAAAGATACCTGTGAATGTTCCGAAATAAATGAAAAAACATATCAGTATTTTAGTGGAATATATCAAACCCACTTGTCACTTTCGTTTTTGAAATATGTTGATTATCATGTTACTACTTACTTGGGATATTTCATGATATATAAATTGATGCATATTACTTTTGATTATATATGGAGTCATTACATCCAATTTAGTACCACTGTTAATTAAATTTCGTTTAATTCCAATTGCCATTTGATACAATTGCATACATCAACATTAATACAATGTATGACTAATTCGGAGTTTCCACTTGGTCTGATGAATCAAAAAGCAAGTGTACGAAATGTAGTCAACAAAGATCAGTTGATCTCTGTGGCTCTTCTGCCAGATATAATTTTGATCATTTTGTTGAAGTGTTCAACTTGAATGAAGTTCTAAATAATTTAAAATATAATATTTCTGTCAAATAATTTATCTTCCTCAAGTTCTTCATTGGAACAATATTTTTCTTTTTACAAATTTAACCCAAAAAATACAAAAATATTTTTTAATTCGAATTCTACGTTTTAGTTTTGATTCAGTTCTCCTCTTAATTAGTTAATAACAATGTTTTATAATTTTATTGTAAAATTATACAAGTTTGATGTTACGCACTAAAAAGAAATTGGTGTAACCAACAGAATATTTGGTAAAATTGCCAAAAAAAAGCATAATATTCAATTGATTTAACTCATTAATTCTCCAAACTCTCCATTTTTCTTCAAAAAAGTAAGAAAAATCGAGAATTTGTCATTCCTTTTCCGACGTTTTCAGACCATTTTTGTTGTATTTTACAAATATAATGTTGCGAAAAATCAGTTTCAAGATGGCCGCATCAAAATAACGCCAAAACAACCGTTTTCGTAGGATAAACTAAGAATCGATTCTTTATACACATTTTTCTAATGTTACATTAATATGGTAATTGATGCAATTTATGATTATGAAACGATAAAAAGTTTTTGTTTTCAAAATGGAGGTCCAAAATATTCATTATTTGTAAACTTGTTCTTTTTTTACGTTCTGAAAAATAATTATTCCTCTTATGGAATTAATATTACAGTGATTTTGTATATTCCCCAATATTAATTTTTAAAAATGGCGGATCTAATATGTCGGATAAAATATAAACAATTATTATACATGTGGTTTGTAGTAGAAAGTGTTTTAATCAACTTTTTCGTCCATTATGTTAATTTTCAGAACAAATCATTAATTCTCCAAATTGTTAAATATTCAGACTAAGCGAATAGTTTTTTACAATTATCAATGATTCTAAAAGTAACAATAGAGTGATTATTTTTCAGAACCTAAAATAAGAACAAGTAAAAAAGTAGCGAATATTTTGGAGAATTAAGATCTCCATTTTGAAATAAAAATTTGGTATAGTTTAATAATCATAAATTATAACAAATGCCATAGTAATGCAACATTAGAAAAATGAATGTTTGGAAATCAACTAAAAACGTTTTATTCATTTACATATTTCGTAAAATGTAGGTACTCACGCTTATTTAAAATAAGTAATACAAAAAGCATCCACTTTTCTTGTAAAACTTTCGCGGCTTAACCCATTAACGTCAAGAAGGACACTTTTTTCACTTAAATTTCAATAAAAAATTTCATATGAAAATCCAACTTCAAATAAATTGAAAGGTACATGTCTTACTATTTTCGAGGTCGCTTTTTTCAGTGTTGTCAAAATTGAGCTATCTTAGTTAGGTAATTAAATATGGCGATTTAAATAACAAAATAACGCGAAAAATCGAGTGTTCTTTTTTATAAAACATTTTTTTTTCATCGAAAGAATATTTGTCGTCAGAAAATTTCTCATTAAACGTGGACCCAATAGTTATAGTATTAAGATAAATTTTTTTAATATTAAAAAATTAACATGGTGATCACAAAATGGTGACTCCAATGACAAATTTCTAATTAAAACTTAACAATAGTTTTTCTTGAAAATTATAGACTTCAGACAAAATTTTCTAAGAATAAATACGTTTTAGAATGAGTCAAAAAATCCCCTCAAATTTTTTCAGAATGTATTGTTACAATTTTTTATTTCTCGAATATTCGAAAAATCGAAATTTTTAAAAAAGTCGTCCAAAAAATTTGAGAGTATTCTTTGACCAATTCCAAGACATTTTTGTTCTAAGGAAATTTTTTCTAAAGTCTATAGTTTTCAAGAAAAAAAATTATTAAACTTTTCTATATTTTAAGACTAGTAATTTTTTTTCTTGAAAACTATAGACAAAAATGCCTTCGAATTGGTCAAAGAATACTCTTAAATTTTTTCAGATTTTTTGTACGACTTTTTTAAAAATGTCGATTTTTCGAATATTCGAGAAATAAAAAATTGTAACAATACATTCTGAAAAAATTTGAGAGGATTTTTTGACTCATTCTAAAACGTATTTATTCTTAGAAAATTTGTTCTGAAGTCTATAGTTTTCAAGAAAAACTATTGTTAAGTTTTAATTAGAAATTTGTCATTTGAGTCGCCATTTTGTGATCACCATGTTAGTTTTTTGATATTAAAAAAATTTATCTTGATACTATAACTATTGGGTCCACGTTTAATGAAGAAATTTTCTGACGAAAAATATTCTTTCGATGAGAAAAAAATGTTTTATAAAAAAGAACACTCGATTTTTTGCGTTATTTTGACATTTAAATCGACATATTTTAATTTCTAATTAAGATAGCTCAATTTTGACAACAGCATTGAAAAGAGCGACCTCGAAAATAATAAGACATGTACCTTTCAATTTATTTGAACTTGGATTTTCATATGAAATTCTTTATTGAAATTGAAGCGAAAAAAGTGTCCTACTTGACGTTAATGGTTTTACAAACTCTTAAAACTGAAGAAGATCGACCATTTTGAGTTTTGAACATCTCACAATTTGACTAGTCCAAATACATCGTGTAAAATACCAGTTATTTGTTACTTAAAGAAAAATTTATATTTTGAATAAACAAAAATCCCTCGTCGACATTTATCAAATATTTTTAACAAAAAGTTGTGAACAAGAAAATTGAAAAAATATTTGTGGCATACATAAGAATGTATTGAGAATACTTAAAAAAATGAGCGATCTTATCATGTCTGCATTTTTTTTGTATAAAATTTATTTTTATAAATTTTTGAGAAGAAAATGGTGTCGATTTTTTAAAATTGAAAATGGCGGACCCATATGGCAGACAAAAATATTAAAATTCTCGCAATGTTCTAGAAAATCATTATTCCGAAGTTTTTTTATTTCAAAAAGTGACTTCAGATTCGAATTCAGTGATTTCAAAATCCTCTAGATACAGAGATTTAGATTTTTATTGTTGTAAGATTATTCAAAGCATAATTATTAAATTTTCCTATTTTTTTTTGTTTACTTTATTAGTTATGAATAGTAAATTGTTGTGTAGATTGCAGAAAATAGACATTTTTGTATGTTTATTAACCCCTTCTGTTATAGTGGTCCTTACAGATTTAACTAACATATAAAAATCCATTTGAAACATTTTTCAATAACATCAATTAATTATAAACGTAAATGTAATCAATCAACCCCGAAAATTCTCAAATATAGAGTTTTATTTCATTCGACGAAATTTTAACTTTTTATCTGCCATTTTGAATGTCAAAATTCTGACTTTGGATTCATAATCGGCGTTCTCGAAAACTCCCAAATATAAAGTTTTGTTTAATCCGATGTACATATATTTAAACATTCTTATCCGCCATATTGGATCTGCCATTTTGAATTTCAAAATTCCAATCCCAAAAACTCACGAGTAAAAATTTTCAAGCGATTTGGATGCGATTTGTTTAACATGTTAGGATGATGAAGTTAAATGAAAAAACTAACTGCAGATATTTACTAATTGTCCGATCAAGTACTTGTATAATATTGATTTAACTTGTTTTGAATATGCTATAGAAATAAGTCAAAAAGCATTTGCACATTCAGAAATAGCTAATAAGAAGTAAATAAATTTGTGCAGCGACTGCATTTTTTGAAAATAGAGAGAATTTTGACGCAGAGTAAATATTCAAGAATTTAAATGCTAAATAAAAAAATATAATTAAGCAGTGTCATTTTATAAATGATAGACTAAGTAAGCAGAAATAAAATCAAATTCATAAAATTCAAAATCAAATTTATTAAATTCCAAATAAAACCCAAATAAAAGGTTATGAAAAGTTATTCAGAAATATTTATTTTTTTATATTGTAATTTCTATTATTTTGTATTTTGTATAGAACTATATACTATTCTGAAGAGGGTCAAAATAAATGACCGAAACGTTAACTAACTAATTTATTAACACCAAGTAAATCTGACATAAAATAAAAGAAAATCATCAAGAAAATTTCACTTACGAAAAGGTCAGAGAAGGATAAAAGATTTATTGATAGACTAAGTAACTTACATAAGTATTATAATAACAGAAGCATACGAAATGTTTGATTAAAAATATGCTAAAATGCATCAAACATTTTATTATGTCATCATAATGTAAAATCGACATTAAAAATGATTAAATAATATAGATTTAATGTAGGTGCATTTAAAAATTAAAATAATTAACTGCTTATACCTACCAATTGCATTAGATGCTAAAATGCCATAGTTTGGAAATTTCTAAACATTTCAAACACCTTGCGTCGTAATTGCTCTGATTCTCAAACTCTAGGCCTTGTCGAAACATTTATAATCTCAACTAACAAATCATATTCATATACCAGTCTATTCCAAGTAACTGTCAAATCGAAATTGTGTTAACTTTATAATTGAATATAATTTTTATCTTTTCTTTTTTTCTATTACCTTTTTTGGTGTTGTTAATTTCATTACTTAAATGTTTCAACAAGGTCTAGTGTTTGAGAATCCGAATGATTACGACACAGGGTGTTTGAAATGTTTAGAAATTTCCAAACTATGGCATTTTAACATCTAATGCAATTTTTTTTTTTTGGTAAGTTTAAGCCGTTAATTATTTTAATAATTAAAAATTATTGATATTCACGGGATGATTTGAGCTATGATGATAAAAATATAATATGAAATAGTACTACGTACTAAGACATTTTAATCTTTTAAAAGAAAGTCAACGTTGATATAATACTTACTACATAATCTTTATAAAAAAAATTTTGGTATAACGGTCCTTGTACAAATGTAAATAAACAAAAATGTAAATATTATGTATCTGTGATATCAGTTAACGCGGAAGATCTTGACTATTATTGGAAATTATATAGCATTAAAAAATGTATTTAACTATTGGGAAATAAATGAAAAAATATCCCTCTGGTATGTATATATGGGTGATTTTCCGGAAACAGGGCATTTTCGTGTCTTTACGTTATATCTTACAAAAACTTTGACAATAAATTATTAAATTTCGATAGAAATGTTAAATAAATATCCCTGGCCCATGTTAATTTGAAAAAATAATACTTTTGTTACAAAAAACTGGTGTAAAATGACATTTAAAGACTAAAAGTAGCATTTTTTATATGTCCAAACCTCTAAGTTCAAAACTTTAAAATATTAGCGCTATTAAGAAACCGAATTATTTTAATTTATTCAAATAATATTTCTATAGTACAGCTCAAACTGTACAATTTCTCTCTGTATAATATTTAATTAAATCAATATATATACTTATAATTATTGAAATATTAATGTCTTAAGAAATTTCTATGAGGTAACGACAATGCGTAAACTGGTATAAATGAACTGGAAATAATTAACTTTTTTACTAAAACTTATGAGAAAATCAAAGAAAAAACACTACACTTTACTAATACTCCATAGAAAATTGAAAAGAGAACATATTTACCTCATGAACAAGTAAAAACTGCATAAAAATACTACGTATTTTTATTAAATTAATTGTCGTCACCCGTCCTAATTTTGGTATTTTTATACAAACAGCAATTAAAAAACGATGATAACTTAAAGATTAAAGGAATAAACGTTACTGGCAATTTGTTTTTTAATTTATTATTGTTTAAAATATGTAAAATTGGATTTTTTTACAAATTTTCATTGTCGTCACCTTCATTGTCGTTACCAAACATTTGGCGTATCAGGTACGAAACAAGAACAAAGTGTAACCCGTAGCAGAAAATATTTTTCAAATCATAAATAACATTTATATTTCTCTTCCTCTTAGACATTTATTTAAATATAATTTAAAAAACCACAAAATTAAACTTTATATTTGTTACAACGTTATGAATCAAGTTTATTATGAAATAATATTATTTATTAAAATTATGAATATAATATTATCATTGTAGTTACTAACCAACGACACATTAACTTTAATAAATTTATTTTGTCTAAAACTTCTTCAAAAATTCATGTGTTTTTCTTAATTTTTTAATTATTACTTAATATAACAACTGTATTTTTACAATGGAGTTGAAAATCCTTTAAATACTTACTACATCTTAAAGATAAACACAAAAAACATCAAATTTTGTATGTAATATATTTATAATACAAAATTATACTTTGTTACAGGTAGCAATGGTAGAAGTGCAACTGAATTCAGACACTAAAGTGCCATCAGAGATGCTAATCACATTCGCCGTGTGCACGACACTCCTCGTCGCAGTTCATATGTTGGCTTTGATGATTTCTACCTGCATATTACCAAACATCGAAGCCGTATGCAATTTGCATAGTATAAATCTCGTTCATGAATCGCCTCACGAACGCCTCCACTGGTACATCGAAGTAGCATGGGCTTTCTCGACATTATTAGGGTTACTCTTGTTCCTTTTAGAAATCGCCATTTTGTGTTGGGTCAAGTTTTACGACTTTTCCCAAGTAGCCGCGTGGTCGGCGTGCATAGTTTTAATTCCGGTTTTAATTATCTTCCTAGCATTCGCTATACACTTTTATCGTAGTTTGGTGACTCACAAGTACGAAGTGACCGTGTCAGGAATTCGTGAACTCGAGTTGCTCAAGGAACAAATCGAGTCATCCGACATCGAAGGTCGAAACAGTATGAATCTGTTGCAGGGTAGCACGCATATTGTGTAATTGATATTGTGGATTTGAAGATTTTACTGGAAAGTAAACGAAATCAAAAGTCGAATTATTCCGTTTTAGCGAAATAAGGGAATCGAAGGAGGTACAAGCGTATTCTTGTAAAAACGTTAGTCTCTCGAATAGTTTTTTTTAATGATGGATCGACGCAATGTCGATGGATTGATCTGAATTATTAAGCGTAATTAGAAATGTTTCTTAAACTGCGATAAGTTGTAATGTAAGACTGTCTTCCGGATTTACATGTTGGCAGCACGAACGGTTGTTTTAAGTATCGAGTACTTGACAGCACTTCGTATACTCGACAAGGAAGTTTCAAGTTACACAAAGAACATGTATATAGAAATATTGATTTAAAACATTCCTCACCATGCGTAGTGACTTAAGTGCGAATGATAACGAGTGATGAATCTTACGAATAGGCAACATACTTAATATTTTAAAATTGCAGATTTTTAAGTAACTTGAGATCGTTTTAATTGTTTGAAGAACACAGATATGTTTCGAATACATGCACAAATTTTGAAAGCATTGGTAAATTATAAGAGTATATATAATAAAATATTTTTTAAAAATACTAAGTTACTTTATACTGAAACCAATTCAAAAGTATGTTTATAAAGTAAATTACATAACATTGCGTATTAAGAAAATAATAAGTAGGTATTGTAGAAAGTACTGCGAATGTTACCTGTCAAATGGTTAGACACGGAAGTTAGTGATAGTAGATATTCTACGAACCAAAGCTTGATGTAAGTTTTGAGAATAACTTTTTCGAAGCCAGAAAAAATGGCAAACTGTGTAGACTTAAATCAAACAGTTGAATCGTTGCGTACGAGAAATTATGTTTGATTACCGATAATCTACAACTTTGTTAATATAGCGGAGTGTACATAAATTTGTTACAAGTGCTGATGAATAAAATTCTCAGACCGAATGTAAATTTGTAACTTACAAGCCACTTGAAGTGGCTTTATCAAATAAACTGCCTACTTTAAAAATATAAACTCGCTTGACCAGTGTATTTTTATTGTGGAAGTTTTTTACAGCCAAGCCTTGGGACATGGCGCACATTTACAAAAGTTCAACAGAGATTCTACTTCGAAATCTATTACTGGAATTGGAAACGGTGTCGTGTTTGGGGCAGACTGTCTAAAGTCAGCGTCGACTATTTCACTTGTTACGCACACATCGTCTCTCCAGATACCTTCTTGCTTTTGACCAGTGTTCAAATGATAGAAAATTCCTTTGCCTTCCTTTTTCCCTTTTACAAATTCTCCAGCATACACATTTTCGTTGCCTTGGAAAAGTGATATTAATAATTCTAATATTTTTTAGTGAAAAAATGTAACTTACTATCAGTTAGAACTCCTTTGCCATGAAATAAATCATCTTTCCATAATCCTGAGTAAAGCGAACAGTCGTTAAACCACATGGAACCAAATCCGTGTCGTTTATTTTGAAAATATTCTCCTTTATAAAAATTCTTGTTTGTATATTGTTGGCTTCCTAAACCATGCCGTTTGCCTTTGTACCATTCACCCGAGTAGCAAAGAAGTAGCGAAGCATTGTTCGATGAAGTGAAAAGTACTCCGTGTCCGTGTCTTTTACCTTCTTTCCAATAACCTTTGTACAGGTATTTGTTTCTGAAGTGCAAAAATAGTTAATTTTCTAAATCTTATGGTTAACAATTTTTGTTTAATCAGAAATCTTAATGAAATTGGAGAAAGAAAACCTGACATGTTCGTAGCCTAATCCATCCTTTTTGTCATTTTTCCACTCTCCTTTGTAGTTGCTTTTGTGAATTTGGTGTGTACTGAATATTGCTCCTCTCCAACCATTTCTTTGAGCTTTTTCAGTTTTTAATTTAGTTGGAGAGATAACATAAGGTTTTAAAAATGGCATAATTTGTTAAAAATTCTAGTTTTCCATCAGGTTAAATTAACGTCATAAAACAAATGATCAAGGATGGAAATTGTTTTTTAAATAGAGAAAGTGTGAGGTTATACGTTTAATTGTATAATTGGAAATAGATAAAAAAGTAATTCGTTTTGAAACGTTTTGATTTCGAATCCATTTTTATCCGCAATGCATTTCTATTTACTCATAGGAAATTTTAATTTTGAATTCATGAGAATTCGTGCAGGCCATGGAATGCATCAGACTGTAGGAATACATTATTTTATTCGTCATTACGGATTCACATCAACTTCAAATTTGTAATACGTATTTTTGAAAACAGTATAAGCTTTATAGTATAATGAGTGTTTATTCGAATTTTCGAATAGTAAATTTGTCCCCAATAAGCAGAGATTTTGAAAAAAGAATACTTTATGACTTCTCGAAAGTCCGCATAAAATTATACTTATAGTGCATAAGACGTAATAAAAAAGAATTCTTTTATAACAAATTTGAGTTACCGACCGAGTTTCTCGCAAGCGCACGAGTCTTGGGTAAGTTTGTATATAAGGAACCTTAAAAAGTACACAGTACAACACACGTGGCATGTGTTAAATATATGTAGGTACATAGTGTGTGCACTGTTACATGTGGATAATACACGACACGTATCTCGCTCTCTCTCAAAATTAATTCCATAATTATTATTATACTTATTCAGAAAAGAATTCTTTATGAACACTTAGTTATGGTTTCTGAAGAACATTTTTACAAAATGAATTTAAAAGAGCATTCGTATCTAACTCTTAATTTAATAACTATGGCGGACATTCGTTATTTTTTAAAGCATTCACAAAGAATTCTTCTAGAATTCTTATTTCATAAAAGCATTCAAGAAGTATTCTTTTTGCTTATTGGGTCCCACTTGAAAACAATCACGTGACGGAAATCATGTGATTTTTTGTCCTAAGTCATGACCATGGACCTGATCGCTTGAAATTCATTCACTGCATCACTTCCCAGTAAACAAAAACGAATAGAAAGTTAAAAATACGAATTGAAATGAATTCAAGTGAATTAAAATGAATTAAAAAGTGGATTCAATTAATCATTTTCATGTGTTTTAATTCACTTGAGTTCATTCATTTCGTATTTTTAACTTTCTATTCGTTTTCTTACCCAGCAAACGAAAATGGATTAAAATAAATTGAAAATTTGAATTTTTTTGAATCCGGATTCTTAATTCCGTGTAAAGAATTTAAATAAATTAGAATGTTCAGGGTTAAATAATTTTCTATTCATATTGGGTCATTGAAGCGTATAATCATTTTGCATTGAAAAAGATTCAAAATACCAATTAATCTCTATCAATGAAGTGAACATAACCTTAAAATGGCAATTACGAATATCGACAGCAAAATTATGTATTTGAGAATAGGCAAACAAGCTTTCGTGTCGCACATATCAAATGTGTTCGAACTTTTTAACTACTTTGTAACTACTTTATTTTTAACTACTTTATAAATATATCTTTTATGTACGTTGTTATTACGTAGGTACTAGAATAAATTGTGAATATAAAAAATTACTCTTGTTCTATTGATTTCAATACATACAAAAATTCCGGCAATTCCGCACACTAAACTGAAATGAATTCCTCTACAATATTTCTGCTAATAATTGGATTATATACAGGAGAAGGTTGCCTATTCTGTTAAAAGAATAAAAAGTAATCTGATTTTGAAAGAAATACACAATTAATGAAAGATCGTCTTTCCAATTCTACGTCCTGAATTCAAATAAATTGAGATAACCTCTCATTTTACGAAGGATTAATTGAATCTAAAATAACATTGGCGAATTCTATTTATTGGAATTGAAATCAATAGACTACAACTTCCATCTTGTAATTGATTTCACTGAATACAAATCGAAGCAGGGCAATCCATGTACAGGAATACAAACGAATTCAGAATTGAAATAGATTTGCTAAAATCAACAATCCGGATTGGCGAGTAAAAATTTCAATTAATTTCAATAAATTTCTATCCATTTTCGTTTACTGGGTAGTTTCTGCAATGAATTTCAATGAGAAAATGTGTTTCAATGATTTTGAATGGTTAATAGCTGATAAAAAGTGGTTCGATTTAATGATTTTGAATGGGAAAATAATGGGATGAAGAAATGATTTCGTTGAATGAATTTCAATGGAAAAATAGTTATATTTGCCAGGAATGAATTTTAATAGATAGTTAATTATTATAGGACAACAAATTTGATTGTTTTGAATCGAAAAAAAAAATTAGATAAAATCGAATCGGTTATTACCAATAGCAAGGTTGGGAAGTAAAATGATTTTGAATGGAAATAAAATATTTAAACGAAACAATCGTTCAAAAAATACCAAAAAGTTCAATTCTTTAGTAATTTTTGACCAAGAATTCAAAGATAGTATAATAAAAATTGTAAAAAACAAAACATTAAGAAATGGAATTTTTAAAAATCCATGCGTAATTATTTCGGAAATAGGTTTTTCTGTTCACCAAACTTCTTTTGAATGTTTAAATTAATATTTATGTTACAATTATTTTGTAATAATTCGTTAACGTTTTAACGGGTCAAAGAAATTCGTTTTTGAGTAACTTTTGACGCGTAAGTGGCGTTGGAATAAAAAATGTAAAAAATGTCTTTTTTAAATTTAATTTCTTTAATCCCTTGAGTGTCAATGATGACTATAGCCGCAAAAAGGAAAGTGGCCAAAAATGTCGTGACGGCTATAGCCGCAACTAAAAACAAAGGTCTTAAAACTTATTGAATGTTCCTGAAATTTGCTACTCGGGGGTTGTCGGTTGTCGCTGATTACGAATCTGACATCACATTTTCAAGATTCAAAATGGCAGATCCAATATGGTGGAATGATTTGTCAAAATTGATCGAATTCGTTTGTAATTGGTGTCTCAGGAATTGTCCAGGTACCTATTTACAAATCCGAAATTGGAATATTAAAAAGGTTGGACCTAACAAAATTAAAAAAAAAATGTATTTTCTTGAAGCGAGTGATTTCTTTTATATTTTTGTTAAAAGTATATTACTTTTCACTAACTGTTTTATTTTATGAATACAAATATTTTTAACAGTGTCGAAAAGGTCGAATTGAAACAATTACCGACATATAGTGGATTTCCCTCGTGGATAGTGTTTAAAATATTGTGCTCGTGAAATGTATTTTTCACACATGTAATACTATAATTCGGGTATACATCACGAAGAAATTTGAAATTTGTGTAGGTCCTACAAAATATCTCAATCTTATTGTTGTATTATTCGTGTACTAACCTTGCGCATTCTGATGACGCTCGATCTTCAAATGCTTGGGAAGTCGAGCGAATTTTTCTATCAAGAACACTAAGAATACAGTTTTGTAGCTGAAAAATCGAAGAAATTGTTGGCTGAAACAAAATTTTATAATTATTATATACATAACCACGAGACCTTTTCTATCGATTTCACGTGTACAATATTTTACAGTTTTTATTTTTTTTTTTTTTTTGGAATCCGTAGTTCAAATAAAAAATGCTAAATAAAACCATTCTACAGCATGAAATTCTCTGTATGTCCTATTTATTTTTCAATTCAATTACCGAATTGGCTTTTTTCTAGCCTTTTTCTACTGCACCATCGGGAAATTTGAGGGCCTAAGTAATTTTTGCGTTCAGGCATTCAGTTATTAGTGTACTTATGGCACGATTTTGGAAATCCCAAACCGCACTTTATACATTTTTAAAATTAGATATCAAATTCGTTATCAGCGACCCCGGAAATCCCCGAGTAACAAGTTTCAAATAAATCTGATCGATTTTGAAAAATTATTCTGCATTTTGGATCCACCATTTCGAATTTTAAAAAAGTATGGTCAGATTCGTAATCAACGGCACCGAAAACCCCCGATCGAGTAACAAGTTTCAAACAAATCCGATCGAGTTTGAAAAATTATCCCGCCATATTGGATCCGCCATTATGAATTTTGAAAATGTGATGTGGGATTCGTAATCAGCGACCCCAATAACCCCCGAGTAACAAGTTTCATAAAAGTCCATTAGAAATTTTTTCAACACACTTTTGGCCAAAACACGTAAATCCACACGTAATTTTAAAAAATGTGTTTTTATGTTTACCAAAATTTTTGAAATTTTTAAATCAATTTAGAAGAAAATAGTATGAAAAAATCGAAATTAAAAATGCCCGAATCGAATTTTCAAAATTTGATTTTCATAAAGGCAATTCTAACAATTTTGTACGCTCTCATAAAAAAAATTAAAGAAATTTGTCGAGAATTGATCGAGAATTTTCTGCAATATCGAAAAATCATGTATTCCAGAAAATTCTCGGCCAATTCCCTCTTTAATTATTTTTTATTCTTTTTAGAAGGTAGTAAACAATGGTTAGAATTGCCCTTATGAAACCCGAATTAAAAAAAATGAGGCAGAACTTTTTAATTTACATTTCTTTAGCTTTGATTACTACTTAATGGTACCCCCTTAAGATAGTCTAATCTACTCTGAAAGATTATAATTAATAAATATAAATGATTCCAACTTTTTCAGGTTTTCTGCCAGATTTACACCTTGAAAAACACCATGGTACTAGAAAATTACTACAATTTAAGTGTTAGCAATAATATTTCCTTCCTATGTGACAAGATGTGCCGTAATGTAATAATAAATAATTAGAAAAATAAATATATAAAATGTACAACTTTTATGAATAGAAAATCATTAAAAAATGCAAAAGCCAATGAAATTGAATGAATTTCAGTAATATAATCAGCACGTACTGAAATCAATGATTTTAAAACAACAGAAAATCATTGGTTACAGCTCTGTTGAATAGATTTCTATTGATATTTAGTGATTAAGAAAACCAATTCAAATCTATTGAGATTCATTCAAAATCATTCAATGAATTTTAATAAATTTTCGTTTGCTGGGATGGTATTCTCATAAACATATATTCCCAGACAGCAAAATAAAAAATAATTCAGAATGATATCTCGAATGAACTTGTTCATAAAGATCTCATAATAACATAATGTCCAGAAAATCCTTAGAAAGTGGGACATCCGATTTCTTGTAGAGTGCATTTCGAAGTAATTCTAAATGTTTTTAATATATTCCTATATATCGGAATCTATCTTATTTATTAATCACATACCAACTTTTAACCAAAGGTGAAAAGCACACTGAATTTATTTTCTTAATTCGATTCCAGGACACTTATAGATCATCCCTATGCAAAAATTTAAAAAATAGAGCGCATTTTGTTCTATATTATTTTCTGCTTTGAAGAAATAATATGTTCAAACAAGGATAAACTTACGAAAACGTTGCTTCTCAAATTTATAATACACCTGTTTTCTTACGCAATTCGATGCGCTGAAAATGAATATCTTATGTGATAATTGACGCAAATGCTACTTACATGAAGAAAATCTTAAAAATTAATCAATGATAAATAATCAATATCATTTTGAGTTTTATTAATGAGGTCAGACATTTTTTCTGATATCTTTCTGAGCTATTTGCGAGATCAACTTGCTGTCTTGGAAAATACGTATGACACGATAGATGTGAAGAAAATTATTGGTAATCCTGACATATTTTTTATTGTTATTATACCATATGCCTATAAAAATAATACAACTAATTATAATTTTTCTCGGTACAAAAAGTGCATAAAATATAAAACGTGTATTGGGAGAAGATCTACAACTTTCTTTTCTAGTTTTTCAATATTTTGGTAGTATTGAACTACTACACCTGGTCAGTTGAATGCAAATGAAAATTTCTATTCATTAGCATTCGAAAATTCTGTACAGATCATAACCCAGCAAACGAAAAATGATTGAAAATTATTCAAAAGTATTCGTTTTTTAGGGGTTTGAATCCCATTTATTGTCCTCCCCGAATAATTCCCTATTTTCAGTCATTTTAAATTCTCATTTAAGAAAAAAACTCTGATTTTTAATACTTTCAAATAACTCAGTAAACGCAAAATGATTAAGAAGAATTAAACATTTTTAATCCCTCTTAATCTTTCTGGATCAAAATTCTTGAGCCCTACTTTAAGATTCTGAAGAATTGAAAATTACGATATTCCATAATTATTTATCCATTTTTAAGAGTAAAGTTTAAATTGTATGCTCGAATCCTTTTCAATGTATGGACAGGGAATTGAAAATGTTCTCTTTTATAATGTTTTTAATTGATTTACAAATATAATACGAAATCTCAGCTTTCTTCTTTTATAATTGACCCCTGGCGATCAAAAGGAGATACGCGTGAAACGCCGGAGAATTTGTTGGCCCCTCGGCTCGTAATTTTTTGACTTTCGAATTTTAAAGTTTCCATTAGATATCTTAATAGGAAAATTAATTACGCGTATTTTTTGTTAAAATAAAAAATTTCTATCCCTCTTCGTTTTTAATATAATCGCAAAAAAACGAAATTATTTGAAATATAAAATAACTTAATTATTTTGTCTTTAACTCGTCGTATCTTTTACAATAATTGGAATTTTTTAATGAAATTTTTAGGGAATATGCACTGTTCTATCTACAAACGAACGTATTTTTCCAAATTATGGTTAGTTATTACGGAAATTTTTTAAAAATTGGTTTTTGCTTTACTGCACAAAATTGACATTGAAAGCTTCAAACACTTCGGGAGTCGAGGGAATTTCAATAAATCGAAATTTCCTTCCCACCGAAAATTCGAGGAAGGTTCAAAGAAGTTTTTTGTAAAATTATAGACTAATCTGACTTGTAGTTTTTCAAGTAACAATTGAAAGTTGTAATGCTGTCGCGTTTTCTAATTCATGGAATTCGTGAAAGACGAAAAAACTTTTACACACTTGTATCGAAAACTATTATTTATTTGCCTGTCCATCTCTGTAAATAACCTGAACATTTATTGCCATATTCGTAATCAGCAGTCAATAATACTTACAAGATCTACAGCACATTTTTTCAGTTGCAGTAGTTATTTTGCAGTTTTATCTGAAATGTATATTTTATTTCTTCCCCCTTACTTCATTTATGAATGTTGAAATTTATTATCTTTTTGTCCGTTTAGAACGTTAAAAAATGTTAACGGTTGACTTACAACTTCAGGAAATTGTACTTTCATTCACTTCGATGTTTGTTTGCCTATGACGAGATTAACCAATCTCAGGACAATATTTCATCTAATGGCGACAATATACTAACCGTAGAATCTACATGTTGGACCCTGAAATCATAGTGCATTATCTGTGTGATAGCCTTTGTTGCATATGCCTCAAACTGGTTCAAACTGCTCCTCCCTGCTTTGAAGCTGAATTAAAAAATAACTCCAATTTGATTATTTACTGCTAGATTTTATAATTCAACAGTATACTTACCCCTTCCGTTTAATATGCTGACGCCTTAACCACTAGCCTATGCTCGCATATACAGTAGTCCCCGTCCTAACGCATATGTTTCGTTCCATAAAAAAGGCCGCCCCTGTCCAAACGCATATCCTCCCTCAACCCCCGCTACGGCAAAAGTCTCTTTCCATTTATCACACTGAGCATGTACGTAGATGTCTCACTAGCAACGCTAATAAGTAGTAGTAGTAGCAACTAATGTAAGAATCGTGTTGTGGGGAGAGGAAAGAAGGGGAATCTATGCATTTGCACGGGAAATAAATATGCGTTTGGACGGAAATATGCGTTATATGACGGGATGCGTTAGGACGGGGACCACTCTATATTATTACGTGAACAAGAGTAACTGATATTCAAGTACAGATGGCATATTGATAAATACGGGTTTAGTTCAAACAAATACTTAAGCAATTCTTTGCAGACGTTAATAGTTTCTAACAAAATAGTAACCCTGCCAAAAATGTAAGTGTACACGTACGCTTAAAGTCCAAATTCACGCTTGTAGTACTCTTCAGGTACTCTTAAATGTCAAAAAGAAGCGTGAATTTAGACATTTAAGCGTACGCTTACGCTTCCATTTTTGCAGGGAAACGCAAACATTTTATGCAGTTATTTTTCTCGGAAAAAATATTTCAGGGTGATGGTCCTCGATCTGGTCAAATGAGCCAGAACTACCAGGTCCACACCACGTGGAAAACCCACCTTGATTTTTTCAGTAGGGACATTCCAACTGTTGCTTTTCTCCCTCGCACCAGTGCGAGTAGAAGGAGGGAAAAATGTAAACAAGTAAAGAAACCATTCCAACAAAGACAAGAGTAAGAGCTACCTACCTACAATAAGTTTCCCTTTATTTTATGTTGCTAGGCCAAAGAATCTGCAGCCGATTTCTTTATTGTAAATTTTCGTATCATCTTCGTCATCGTCAGGAATGTGAGAAGATGGAAAACAAACGGTTTTCTTTCCAACTGCCTATGCGCGTCTAGCACTCATGCCAACTGCAGAGTGCAAATTTCGGTTAACTGTCAGGTAACTGACGTCACAATATAACTCGGGAAATGGAGAAATTAGAGGTAGGCAAAGGTAGGCTCAAAACTGAGGATAGAAGACGAACTCAAAATAGGAAAAACCGCATTGTTTCTAAAGAAAATAAACATTATTTTTTATCAATTTTCAATCCCGTTTTGATTTTTAGACTAATTATATTAGTTTAATGTGAATATAATGAAAGGTTTGTTGGAAATAAAAAGTTTATTTTATTTAATACGTTGATCTAATTAAAATAAAATCTGTGATAACAAAATTTTATTTTTTTTAAATTTAAATATATTAAAAATAATATTTTATTAATTTGTCATAAACAACTATAGCTCGAAAATGTGTGGGCTCCTAATCCATAATAATTTGAAAATTATTTCATCGGATTGTGGTATATTCATTATTACAACAATAGATTCATTTTACTGGGATTAATGCAACCTTACATTTTAAATAAGTATAATACAAAAGTAAAATAACTAAAGTAAAAAGAGACGTTGAGCAGGAACTCAAGTTATTTACTACGTAGTAGATTGATAAATCTGCGCACAGCCTTGATGATAATCAGACAGATATGATATTAACAAAAATGGAAACATAATTTAAAAAATATTAATATAATAAAATTTTAGTAAGAAATGTAAATTTTATAATTCAACATCATAAAGATAACAAAACTAATTGTACATACAATCTAACATACTTAATAAATTTCCTCAGTAATTAAAAATCATTAATAATCTCAAGTAGTTGAGTGGAATAATAACAAATTAATAGGCTTTAATGGATATCGTACTGCACTTTAACCATCTAACTTTTCCATTTTTACCGTAAAAATATTTGGTTTTCTTCCAAACATAAACGTTTGTCATTAAAAACTAATTCACATACGTTTGTTAATGTTATCCTAATGACTTTCTATTAATTGATAATACTCATTACATTTTAAATAATTGAATTCGTTACAACGGAGGATATCTAATAATGTTGTCTGTACAATATATTTCTGTTGTTACAGATTATAATATTTAAACAATTTTTCAGTTTCTCAGACTAACTCAGGTACCTTTTCTACCCTGATAACAGATAAAGCATACTGTGTGCTTAAAATATTTAAATTTAAGCTTCATTTTGTTTTGAGCACGGAAAAAATAAATGGTTGAATCAACTAAAAAAATAGTAAATTCAGCCAAAAATATCGGGTGCATATGCCTCAGAACTATTGTTAGTTGCTGTGGCTATTTCCAGTTTCTTATTCTATAGCCAACAGAAATAGTTGGAACAACTATCTTGATTGGGTAAATCAACTATTTCAACTGGTAACAGCTTTGTCACATTTTAATTAATTAAAATAGTAATCACGACTATTTCAGATGATTGAAATAACTATAAAAGTAGTCAAGTTAATTATTTCAATTAGTTAAATGGTAACAGATCTGTTCCCTTTTAACTAATAAAAATAGTAATCACAACCATTTCAAATAACTGGCCGTTACAAAGGTGAGAATATCAGTATTTTAATAGTGCAAATAATATTTTGCGAAATCCCAAGAAAAGTCTGGGGTAAAATATGCGCGAACAATTTTTTCTATTTCCTATGGGGATCAAAACGCAAAATACCAATCAAAGACTTGACGACGAATTTTCGATTTCTGTATGTATATGATTCATACATTGATACTAACATTCAAATTTTTCAGCATATTTTCCCAGTCCCAGGTTTCTAAAATTTCACGAACACTGATTTCCATTTTAACACCATTAATTTAATGCAATTTACTGTTAAACTCTCGAATATCTGCTCCACATGAAGTGTGACTTTGTTTATTAACCGCAAAGGTCGCTTCGTATTTACAAATCGATATACATATAGTAATAAATTGTACGGCATATATTCTTCCGAATTCCGCATCCCATTTCGCGATATCGAAAGAAGGGTGTATTCGCCTTTTTATTACACAATAGTTAGTCAACCCACTAAAAAAAATAGTTAATATTTAGAGAAATACACGTAAATGACTGATCTTACTATTTTTTTAGTTGGATTTTGTAACCAAAAATAGTTGGGCTGACTAGATGGCATTGCTAAAATATTGCCAAATTTACCATTTTTTATAGTTAAAAATTTAACAAATTAAAAAAAAAAGTTCGTTTAACCATAGTTCGTGTGTAATCTTTACAAATTACAGTAGTCCTTCCCTTACGTTGTACAATCGAGACAGACAAGATGGCCGCTTCTTCCCTTAAGTTGTACTTTTTTCTTTGAAGTGTATAACGCATTTTAAACGAATATACAATTAAATATCATCGAAAACTGATTACTAATAAAGAAAAATAAACCATGGAAGCACCTGATACTTCAGGTTCATATCAGACGCGAGCAAATTCGTAACCTAACCTCACTTGTGATTTACACATAACAACATTGACTAGGGGAAAATATAATATAGAGGAAGGAAAATCTACAACATAAGAGAAGTATACAACATAAGGGAAAACAACTTAAGGGAAGGACTACTGTAATTCGTTGTGTTAGCTGTTTTTTTATCAACTATTTTTCAGATAGTTAAATCAACCATTCTATTTTTTCCGTGAGCATTCGGTAAGTGTGAAGTTTTTAGCGTACAGTACAATTTCATTTTTGTCAGGGTATCGCTTTGTATAATCAGATGGAAGATAATTGCATGGGCTACATGACTAAATAACTTAGCAAAAATAACTTCCGAAAAATAATTCCAAGAAAAATAACTTGAATAAAAATAACTTCAGAAAAAATAACTTTAATAATAATAACTTCAAATATCTCTTCAAATCAACACAATATTTGCGAATTATACATATCTCAACGCGTCTGTACATGCATTAACAAAATTACAAAAAAGTATTTTTCGAAATATCTCTCCTAACCTAACCTAACTTTTTTTTTTAAAGAGGGGGTTAGAGGCGCGGTACATAACCTAACCTAACTTAACCTATAGCTTAACCTAACCTAACCTAACAAATTACTAACGAATATTAAGTTAAAATCGATATTCATAATGATTGATGTAGAAAGTATGAACTTAAAAAGTTCAAAATGTAAACATATATATTCATGTTCACTCATTTCCATGAATTGTTTCAATAATTGAGGAATAGTGGTTAAGAATGTAATGAACGTTGTTCGAACAATGTTCTATTATATACACGCATTCAGAAATATTTGAAGTTATTTTTGTTAAAGTTATTTTTCGGAGGTTATTATTGCAAAGTCATTTTTGCAAAGTTATTAAGTCGTGACACCAATTACGCGTCCTTTTTACAGAATTTCAAAATGTTCAAAATACATTACATAATGAGTACTGAGAAGATTTTTGGAATTGTTAGAAACTATTGAAAACATGACATTACAAAAATTCACACGAACACCGCTCACCAACAGGTAGGTACCGGTAATACATAAATAACAAGAAAAGAAAGATTAAAAGATTGAAAAACACAAGAAAGATACTTATCAGTGCAAAATGCTCCGGCTTGTTCAATTTCGCGCTGCGAAGTGAAAGTTTAGTCCGTTAGGTTTTGGCGGGAAACTCGACTCGCAAATTTACTCCAACGAATTCATCGAAATATTGCTGGACCAATGAAATCGTTCGACGCCGTTCCTGCCCCATACGTTTCGACGAATCGGGAGCGTCGCCCGGGTTCCCCTCCTCTGCCTCCAGTGATCAGGGCAGCCAACGTTGGAAGGTTTTCGATTGAGGGAAACGTCTCATTCTTTTCGTCCGGTACATGGTCTTCGCTTCTTTTTTTCTAGACTTCAGTCTTGGATTTTTTTTCATCCCGAAAGGAGCTAGTGGGCTTGGAAGAATTTGTCGCGTTACGTAAAATTTTCTCGGCGTTCAATTTTGAAGATTGTCGAAGGTATTTTCCTGATATCGCGCCGGAGTTGATGGTGGGGGAGGTTGACGACGAACGAAACTGACGAGGGAAGACATCGAAAAGTTACGGGGAATATGAGTGCGGCTTCGTTGGCAGGCGTGCGACTTAACCTGTCAGTTTTCGTGAGGTAGCAGATCGTCGCGACCGATTGAGTCGTGTCGCGCACGAAACAGTTTTCATTCTGTATTCCGCGAGAATTATTCCGCGGTCAAGAAATCCTTTAGGCGAAGGAGCAACGGCGAGGGCAGGACGCCGAGAATCCGGCCGCGCGCTTTTACGGACCTTCCACGGATCTCCATCCGATTTAGGCTGATGCGGCGGTGAAAGTCGGCAAGTAAGTTTTCCTCAGGTTTTGTACGGGCCGTTCCCCCCTCGCCCCGAACCTTCCTGCTCCAGGATCATCCACAAAGCATTCCCTGGACGGGCGTCCTGGCCCGGAATTCGGCGCCCAGCGAACCTCCTGGGTCGTCCCCGACGTCGCCACGCGACCTGGCCTAACGGTAATCCTTTCCTCGCTTTTTACTCCACTTTCCCTTTCGCAACCCTTGACCAACCTTCTTCGACAAATAATCCTTTATCTCCTACTTCGATCAAGGTATTAAGCAAACCTTCGTAAAAGATCATTGTTTTCTTCATTTTACGATCAAACCCAGCCTTTTTCCTCCCTGCTATATTAAAATTGTAAATAGACAAAGCTAGATGTTTTTTGTTTTGCGATCACAAATATTGGTATTCGGAATGTAGCAACAAGTTTGTTGCGTACACAGATTACATTTTGACATAATCGCTGTATGGCAGGAATCTACCGAACCTACAAATTCCTGAGGCTCGTAACCTCTAAAGCAGAGGTCCGAGAACTCTGGTGGCTTGGTTCGTACCGGCATATATGATCAAGATACCTTACATTTTATAAGAACGATTGTGCGACAATATTTTTTCCCATTTACCTTTGTGTTGCGTGATACAAAAGAGTATAGACGCATATAGAGGTGCGGATCCCATGTTAACCCTTTCGTAGTGTCGGACTAAAATCAGAAAGTGGACTCATAGTGCGGAATGGGATCCAGGCAACGAAATTTAATGGCTAAACATATACGACTGTTTTCAGGGTCACTGATTATGAATCTGATGTTCGATTTTTGAAATTTAAAATAGCGAATCCATTATGACAGCCGAAAATGCGAAATTTAATTCTTGTGCATTGAAATTAGCCATGTCTTCTATAGAAGACATCGACACTGACATTTTGCCAGTAATCGTCCAATCCGCCCTATATGCTCCACACTTCTATATGCGTCTATATTCGTTGGTGATACTGAAGCTTGCAGACGATTCGTAGCAGCATAGTAAAAAAACATAAAGGTTCAAATTATCTTTATTTACGATTAAATGTGGAATTTCCATGATAGAATCCTGACATTTTGTATCGGCTGCTACGAATCGTCGTCTGCTCGGAATTTTGTAACAATGCGAATATTACGTTTATTTTCAGAAAATATAGTAGAAAGTAGATAATTGGGTTGAAGAAAAGGAACGGAAGCAGCAGAATGTCGGGATATAGAGGCAGCGGAAGTGCCAGTAGCCATCAAGGTGGTACGCTTGGTCTTAAACAAATCGACTTGGATCAAATCTGGGGTGATCTCCAAGAAGGTATCGAGCAAGTTTACAACCGGCAATGTATGCTCAGACCCAGATATATGGAATTATATACGTATCCTTTTTCAATTACACGCTCATATATGTTTCTATACTGTTATATTTCTTATAAAATGTTTACAACATGTGGCAAGTGGTAGTTTTATCCGAAAAGTGTTTCGATTTTATTGGATTTAGACGATATGTTTCGTATATTAAAAAAACATTATGAATATTCAAAATACTTCATACTGTACTTAGACGATATAATTATTGATATTTCGTGTTATTAAAATTATTACAACATTAATTCCCATTGGAAAGAAAATTTGACAAAAATATTTTTAAAAAATTTATTTGTGCATTTTTGTTTTAAAGAAAACTCAAAGTTAAATAGCTTCATGAAAATTAGACGTTTACGTTATATTAAAAAATGCAAAATTAAATGTTAACGTTTAACAAAATGTTTGCATTAATTCTAAATTCTGAGTTTAAATTGTGTTTTTCAATGATTTGTTCTGAAATGATTTCTTATTTATGTTTTGGTGATAGGAAAGATACGGTTTTAGTAAATAAGTATATATAGGTATAATTCTTGACCGTTTTAATTAAATAAATAATTGTTTATTTAAGATACGGTTTTAACAAAACTTGTGTTATTTCGATAAATAATTGGTAAAATCTGAAAAGTAAGCTTTGCTGCTTTTGTAAATTGTGTACCCGACTATTTCTGGCATTTTCCTTAACCATTACTTCGATACAGTCATGTTTATAACTATTGCACGAGCGTACATCAGCAAGTTACGAAGCAAACTCCGAAAAGTAAAAAGGGTCAAATCACAGGTGGTGCTCAACTAGTAGGTTTGGAACTTTACAAGTGCTTGCGAGATTTTCTTCGAAATTACCTCATCTCTCTACTGAAGGTTTGTCAAATATTTTTCCTACATTTCCATAACTAAATTGTGTTTAATAAATTATTATTTTACTCTTGGGTAATTACGGTGTTATTTGGGTTGAAGAAAACGGAAGCAGCAAGAAATTATAGAGGCAAGAAATTTAAAGTGATTTTTCACAAAATGGAAAATTCTTAATTATGAAATTTTGAGGCGTTGAATAGATTGTTTAAAATAAACGCAATTAACATTATTGTTTGAATGAATAGTATTCTTTTGAAGCAAGTCTCATAGTTTGTCGCTTTTGGCGCACAGCTGACGATCAGTATAGTAAGCGCCCGTGCAGAGTTATAATTATTTATTCTAGAATTGTTTTGTTAAATACAAAATGGATGTGGCAATGACTCGAGTTGAAAGAAGTGAAAAAGATTTATCATTCACTGAATTTGTATCCGATGATGAATCAGAATTTGAAAACTGAACATTTTTGCTCGTTATATCCTTGTAAAATGTGTAATTTTATAAATACATTCTTATTTTTCACCATAAAATTTAATGTATACCATTTTAAGTTCTAAATTTTAATTTTCAAGCAACAATTTTTAATTTTTTTTTGTTTGTTTTTAAACGTTCACTATTGAATTTAATTTGAAGGTTTTACATAATTTTTAGGTAAGAAACATACTTTTTATTTTTTGTCAATGTTTGTCTTCTCGTTACAAGTGTATAAAAAATATTTTCAATTGTTTTTTTTTTTTTATTTTACAATTGTTACTTTTTGTATATGTATAATTTATTTTATAATGTCACCTAATATTTTTTTATGTATAATTTTTTTATATTTGTATGATAATTTTTGTTAATATTATGTTTTGCTAATGTATATAAAATTTTTGTTGTATTATTTTACAGAATAAATTTCTGATGAGGGCTACGAAAAGCTAGCCGAAACGTAATTTTTCAAGTTTTTTGTTTATTTATTTCCATTTTCTGTGATGATGACCAAGAAATAGATGTTTCATTGAACATATTTATTTAAAATATATCGGAAAAAGAAGCTTTATGAACAGTGTTTTTTACACAAAAACTTTTGCCCTTTTATTTTTATTGTTAAATTAAGGTTTAAAACAAAAATATTTTTATTGGATTTGGGTGTTACTTTATGGCTGTAAAAGAATTTTGTTTAAAAATGTTATCGAAATCGTAAGATAACAGTATCAAAACTTTAAACACATTTATCTTAAAATAGGATAATTTAATTCAAATTCTCATTTGAATTAAAAAGTGTGAGAAGTGATAAAATCTTTTTAACTCACGAAATCACAAAAAAAACTACCATTGTATATCTACAGTAATTTCTTTAGATATGAAAACATGAAATTTGAAAGATTGCTACATCAAAATAAATTAAGACTTATTAGAAAGTTTAACTGGCTTACTAGTAATGTTAAACATAAAAACACAATCATATTGATGTAAAAATTCCAGATAGTTGGTTCAAAAACTACAGTAATGTTGAAATTCTTGAAAGAAAAAAACCTTAATTAACCAAGAGTAAATTTAAAATAATAATTTATCAATTTCAAGAAATTTAAAGTGATTTTTCACAAAATTATAAATTGTGTTTATTTTACATACGAATATTAGGTGTATCATTCAAATTGTTATCAAAAATTATTTTATGATTAATTTGTAATAATTTAAAATCATTTTATGATTAATTTGTAATAATTTAAAATCATTTTATGATTAATTTGTAATAATTTAAAATCATTTTATGATTAATTTGTAATCATTTAAAATCATTTTATGATTAATTTGTAATAATTTAAAATCATTTTATGATTAATTTGTAATAATTTAAAATCATTTTATGATTAATTTGTAATAATTTAAAATCATTTTATGATTAATTTGTAATCATTTAAAATCATTTTATGATTAATTTGTAATAATTTAAAATCATTTTATGATTAATTTGTAATAATTTAAAATCATTTTATGATTAATTTGTAATAATTTAAAATCATTTTATGATTAATTTGTAATAATTTAAAATCATTTTGAAGCTACTTATTAGAATTCTGATTTACTTTAGTGAAATATCTAAACAATTAACACATTCAAAATGTAAGCTGTACTTACTTTCTATCATTAAACTGATTAGATAGGAATTAACATCTTTATAATTAAGTACAATTAGCCCTGATTTCGTAAAACTTATTAATTTCTGTGTATTTATAGATATTTTAATGTTAAAATTATGAATGAAATTGTGCATATTATCTATCTACTAAGATATGATCTACTAAGAAAAATTAATTTAAAGAAAACAAACAATATTTTGTTTGTTTAATTAATCAATCTTGGAATAATTTTGATTCATTAAAATTAGTCACACGCTTCATAAGTACTATTTTGACTTAATTCTCTGAAAATAACTCTTTTCAAGTAAGTCATAGATTTTGTTACAATGATTTATTTACAGGAAGGAATCGATCTTATGGATGAGGATGTGCTCCAATTTTATACCAGACAGTGGGAAGAATATCAGTTCAGCAGTAAAGTTCTAAATGGGGTTTGCGCTTATCTGAATCGCCACTGGGTCCGCCGAGAGTGCGAAGAAGGTCGCAAAGGAATCTACGAAATATATCAATTAGCGTTAGTCACATGGCGAGATCATTTGTTCAGACATCTCAACAGACAGGTACATACCTCATCTAATTAATACAACTTTCTTCCAGCTCCTCCACACGACATTACTAATCTCGAAGCTTAATTGTTAAAATTAAGTTTATTATCCAGGTGACAAATGCCGTGCTTAAGCTCATCGAGCGCGAAAGAAACGGCGAAACGATAAATACGCGTTTAGTTAGCGGTGTGATTAACTGCTACGTCGAGTTAGGCTTAAACGAGGAAGATCCAGGGGCCAAAGGACAGACGTTGAGTGTCTACAAGGAATCGTTTGAACATCTTTTCCTGGAGGACACCGATAGATTCTACACCCGGGAAAGCTCAGAATTCCTACGTCATAACCCTGTTACGGAATACATGAAAAAGGTACAAATATTCAATTACAATCTTGAAAAGTCGTCTGCAGAACTAAATAATTCTTTCTTTCTTTTCTGACTCTTTCTTAAGTGAAATGTTCTTGAATTTTCTTGGATTTAAGAATTTTCTAGCATATTTTTAATCAAACATATGCTTCTGTTATTATAATACTTACGTACGTTACTTAGTCTATCTATAAATCTTTTATCCTTCTCTGACCTTTTTGTAAGTGAAATTTTCTTGATGATTTTCTTGTATTTTATGTCAGATTTAATTAGTGTTGTTAATAAATTAGACAATTAATGTTTCGGTCATTTAAAATAATATAAATTACAATAAAAAAATAAATATTTCTGAAAAACTTTTCGTAATCTTTTATTTTCGGTTTTATTTGAATTTTGAACTTTTATATATTTCTATATAAAAAATACAAAATAATATAAATTACAATCAAAAAATAAATATTTCTGAAAAACTTTTCGTAATCTTTTATTTTTGGTTTTATTTTAATTTTGAACTTTTATATATAAAAAATACAAAATAATATAATTTACAATAAAAAAATAAATATTTCTGAAAAACTTTTCGTAATCTTTTATTTTCGGTTTGAATTTTGAACTTTGGTTTTTTGTTTCTTCTCTTTCATTTTTTTCTGCTTACTGAGCGAAAACTCAGAAAAAAGAAAAGAAAAAACCTAACATTTACCTAAACGAAGACAAATACACAGGACTTGCAACACATAGAATTAATACTGGTCTTCAAAACGTTTTTTTAACCCTTTTTTATCTGTCTAGGTGGAACAGAGGTTACAAGAAGAACAGAAGCGTGTACAGGTTTATTTGCATCAAACGACACACGAACGACTAGCGAAGACGTGTGAAAGGGTGCTAATTGAAAAACATCTAGATATTTTCCATTCGGAGTTCCAAAATCTCTTGGATTCGGACAAGAATGCAGATTTAGGTAGAATGTATCAATTGGTGGCAAGAATACCAAACGGTCTTGGCGAACTCAGAAATCTTTTAGAGACCCACATCGCAACGCAAGGTCTAGCAGCCATCGATAAGTGCGGAGACTCAGCAGCTAACGTAAGTTTCATAATGATTCGACATAACAAATATTTTAATTTTTATAATTCCACATCGCTATCAATTTTTCCAAAATTTTGTCAGATAAATTATCAAAAGCATTTTTTAAATATTTTTGAATACGTATGCTCCTAGAATAATAACAAACCAAAAATATCAATTTTTATCTATAATTATTGTGAATTTTGCGAAGAAGAAAACAGTTTTTATCATGTGATGAGCGAATGTCAATTAAATGATAAAAATAGAGTGAAACTAATCCCCGAAATTACAAATGTAGAGAAGAAAGGATATTCATTTTTAAAATTACTCAAAAATTGAAAAGAAAGTCAGGCAAGAAAAATTGTTAACTTCATTCAAATTGTATTAAAAAGAGGGTTCGGCAACAAAATCAGCTCTATGAAATACACCTTTAAAAAATTTGAAAAAATTAAATCTGTAGTAATTTTTGACGTGGAATTCAGTGATGCTAGAGTAAAAAGTGTTTTTTTTTTTTCGAAAAAAATGGAATTTTTTCAAATTCATCCGTAGTTATTTAGAAAATGTGTTTTTATGTTCAACCCAATTTTTTCGAATTTTTAAATTAATTTAGTAAAGTCTAGAAGCATTTTTTCGAAAAAAAAAAGTTTCTCCATGCTAAAACAAGTAGGTCAAAAAAATTATTTCTTTAGTAATTTTTTACTTTAAATTCAGCGGTGCTCAAATAAAAAATGTAAAAATTGTTTTTGGCCCATAACAAAATTTTTTTTCGAAAAAATGGAATTTTTTAAAATCCATCCGTAATTATTTAGAAAATGCGTTTTTAAGTTTACCTTAATTTTTTGGAATTTTTAAATTAATTTAGAAAAATGTAGAAGCGTTTTTTAGAAAAGACAAATTTTGTTTCGAGCTGAAATTTATGGGTTAAAAAAATTTGTTAGATTTTTTATTCTAGCATCACTGAATCCCTCGTCAAAAATTACTAAAGAAATCATTTTTTCAAACCTTTTTAAAGACGAGCAAAACCCTTCTTGTACAATCATATATTTTATGTTTGATTAAGCAAGAATAAATCTAATATAGAAATATTTTAATTTTCTCTACTCGATGTATTGCAGGACCCTAAGATTTACGTCAACACTATTCTGGAAGTTCACAAAAAATACAACGCTTTAGTTTTGGTAGCATTTAATAACGACAGCGGTTTCGTAGCAGCTTTGGACAAAGCCTGCGGTCGTTTCATAAACACAAACTCGGTAACTAGAGCTGCGAATAGTAGTAGTAAATCTCCAGAGTTGTTGGCGAAATATTGTGATTTGTTGCTAAAAAAGAGCAGCAAGAATCCAGAAGAAGCGGAACTCGAAGACACGCTTAATCAAGTTGTACGTACTTTTGCTTATCTCATTTATTAATTATCGACAGATGCAGTTAATAACGATGTCAATTTGTAGATGGTAGTATTTAAATACATAGAAGACAAAGACGTGTACCAAAAATTCTACAGCAAAATGCTGGCGAAGCGTTTGGTGCAACACATGTCTGCTAGCGATGATGCAGAGGCTTCCATGATCTCCAAACTGAAACAGGCCTGCGGCTTTGAGTACACTTCTAAACTTCAACGGATGTTCCAGGTATGCTTCATTTCCGATGAATTGTTTGATAATTTTGTACCGTCACTGAAATTACAACCGTCACTTGGTTTACAGGATATTGGAGTTTCAAAAGACTTAAACGAACAATTCCGAAGACACTTGGTCAATTCTGCGGAACCACTCGATATCGATTTCAGTATACAAGTATTATCTTCGGGATCGTGGCCTTTCCAACAGTCTTTCACCTTCTCTTTACCAACGGAGGTCAGTATTCTTGGATTTAGGTACTAAGGTTAGGTTCGATAACAAAATATATACTCAACGATTCGATTTTGTTACAGTTGGAAAGATCGGTACACAGGTTTACCACTTTCTACAGTGGACAGCACAGCGGTAGAAAATTAAATTGGTTGTATAATATGTCCAAAGGAGAATTGCACACAAACTGTTTCAAAAACAGGTAAGCAAACTAATTAAATCAATTGTAACTTGATCGTCCAACACGGTGCGCCTTAACTAAAATTAAATAAAAAGGTCTTACACCTAGAAAATTAGTAGAGGTTTAGAATTTACAATGTTCATAGATGAGAAAAATGAAAAGACTAAAATAATCTATGGAGAGATTTTTAAATAAATCCACATTTTTTAGCATGAAGTGCGGTATTTCAAAAATGCTGGCATTACTTTTTACTTGTAAATAGAAAAAACAAAATAATTTTGTTTTAAATGTTTATAGTAACCGTTTATACTAAATTTTATAATTATTAGTAGTTTATTAATTGTTAATTATTGTCTAATCATAATTTAAAAAGAAATAATGAAAATCTAGCAATATCTAAGTAACTTAAAGTATTTGACGACTTCAAAATAGTAGTTTCTGTGTGTTTCGCAAATAATCTTGTCCAAAATTACAAATCTTGTCCAAAAATTTAAATTAATGTAATTATAATTAAATTATGTTACATTATTATATTTTATTAGTACTAAAATGTTGAAATAATAACTTAAAAATTATTATTATATAATTTTTTCCTTTCTATTCATATAAAACAATGCCATATTTTCCAAAATATCGTACTTTGTGCGCAAAAAAGTGGATTAATTAAAAAATCTCTCCACAAATTATTTTAGTTTTTTTATTTTTTTCATCTAGGAAGATTGTAAGTACAGAATCACTACTAATTTTCTAGTAAGACCTTTTTATTTAATTATAGTTAAGGCACACCGTGGCAAGTACACTAGAAATGTTTACTAAATACTTTTAAATGTTGAAATAGATACACGTTACAAGCTTCGACCTTCCAAATGGCAGTACTGTTGCAATATAATCTGTCTACGTCTTGGACGATACAGCAACTCCACGATGCAACAGCGATTAAAATGGATTTTCTACTACAGGTCATTCAAATTCTACTGAAAGCTAAATTACTAATGACAGCCTCCGACGACGACTCGGAACTAACGCCACAGACTACAGTAGAACTTTTTACAGGTTATAAAAAGTAAGTAAGGATTTTAATGTTACAGAAAATAAAATTAACCCATTAACGCCTGAAATGGCATTTTTTATACTTTATTATCAATCAAGTATTTCATATCAAAATCGAAGTTGACAACAATTGAGAGGTGAACTTTTTAAAAAATTCCAAAAAATTGGGAATTTATTCCTATCAATTTTTTTCGAGCTATTAAAATATTGGAATTTTATTGAAACCTTGCATAATGGTGCATAAAACAGTTGAATTTTAAGAAAAAATTTTACTTTTATACCCCACCTAATTGTAACGACCTCAAAATGGCTGAAACAATGAAAATTTCTGAACGTTCTAACTAAAAAATTACGTACTGTTATAAAAAAATGCTAAGAATGAAAAGTTCTTAGAATTAATCCGGAAATATAGTGAAATTTTTTCAGATTTTTGTGATGACATTTTGAGAAATTTTTCAAAATCATTATTTATGAAAAATTCTGAAAAAATTTGGTGTATTCACTTATGAATTCTACGAATTTTTTGTTCTTTGCAATTTTTTCCAAAAGTTTTTGGGGGGAAAAAATCCTAAACTATATTTGAAATTCATTTCCTCGAAAACTATCAACTTTTCGAAAAAATTGCAAAGAACAAATAACTCTTAGAATTCATCAGAGAATACACTAAATTTTTTTCAGACTTTTTTGTAAATAAATTACAATTTTGAAAAAAATGTTGAAAAAAAATGTCTCAAAATGTAATCAAAAAATTTTGAAAAAATTCCACTATGTCGCTTGATGAATTTTAAGAACTTTTCATTCTGGGCATTTTTTTTTAAAGTTGGTAGTTTTTGAGTTAGTTCGTCCAGAAATTTCTCAAAGACATTTTCATTGTTGACGCCATTTTGAGTATGTAATGTAAGGTATAAAAGTAAAATTTTTTCTTAAAATTGAAGTATTCTGTTCACCTTTGTTGAGAGTTTCAATAGAATCCCAATATTCTAATAACTCGAAAAAAATTGACAAGTATAAAAAATTCCCAATTTTTTGGAAATTTGTTTGATATTCAGCGTCATATTGGAATTTCTGATGGCTGAAACTCAATTTTGACCTCGGAATCTTGAAGAGCGACCTCGAAAACAGTAGGATACGCACCTCTCAATTGTTTTCAACTTTGATTTTGATACGAAATACTTGATTGAAAATGAAGTATCAAAATTGTCATTTCAGGCGTTAATGGATTAATACTAGAAGTAAGACACTCGGTAATGTGATAATTTTAAGAAGACTGTAAGTCGGAAGAGCTACTATTATGTAGCGGCTAAGGTCTATAATATAATCCTTCCCGAAGTGAAACTAATAAATTACCAAAAGATTTTATATGCGTACCTAGTAAAAACACTGGTAAACAATATTATTAAGAAGCTAATTTATTATGCATGTCAGTATTCAACAAATAGGTACTAAGATTTATCTTTAATTTAGGTTAGTAATAATTAGGTTATTAGCTGCTACGAACAAGGATTATTACCCTTATGTAGCCTTAACAATTTTTCTTTGCGTTATTATGTTTTTATTTTAATAAATGTAAATGTTATGGGCTCTGCCTATCACTTGGAAAAAAAAAAATTAAAAATTTCTTCTTTCTTCATGAATTTAAGGTGGTTAGACCCCAGGAAATCATATGTTAGGGGAAATTATTTATTTAATATCGTTTCCAAAAATATAATTTTCATTGCGAATGATATTGTTGAAAAGAGAAAGAATTATTCTTCCTTTAAAAAAATGTAAACATGCAAAAATAATTTGTTTAATGATTTTTTTGAATGATGCAACATTTTTTTCTTATCACCAGTCAAACATTTTTTTAAACTGAATAGATTTTAAAAATTGATGGCTTATTTTTTGGGGAAAAAGATTCTCTACAACTTGACGAAACGGATTTTTCCAAATTCTTTGCCTAATTACTCAAATTATCGAGAAATTGTATAAAGTAATAGGTTTTTTTAAATGAAATAGAGATATTTGCACGGGTATTTGCCGTCAGCTTCAGAAAATATATAAAAATAGTACGGTCAAGTTGTAGAGAATCTTTTCATTAAAAAAATAAGCCATCATTCGTTAAAATCTATTCAATTTAAAAAAATTTTTGACAGGGGATAAGAAAAAACAAATTTGCGTCATTAAAAAAAATCATTTAATAAATTATTTTGGAATGTTTAAATTTTTTTCCAAGAAGAATAATGCCTTCTCTTTTCAACAATATCATTCGTAATGAAAATTACATTTTTGAAAATATTATTAAATATTTTTCTCCAACGTACGATATTCCGGGGTCTAACCACCTTAAAGACACTTATCACTTTTGAAAATTAAGACTTTAATAATAAAAAATAAAACTTAAAACTCTTTAAAAAACATATACAAAAAATTAAAATTAACTTTAACTTTAAACTCAATTTTTAATTATTGACTCCCGAAACGTTGAGTCTTTTAAAGTTAATTTTAATTTTTTGTATATATTTTTTTTAAAGAGTTTTAAGTTTTATTTTTCATTATTATAGTCTTAATTTTAAAAAGTGATAAGTGTCTTTAAATTCATGAAGAAGGAAGAAAGAAGACATTTTTAATGTTCTTTTCCAAGTGATATTGGAATTGAAGAAATCAAGCCTATCTATGTTTTTATTTTATTTTATACAATAAGTTTAATGTACAATTACTGTAAATCCAAAGAATTAGAAATAAATATTATTATTGTTATATACGCAACAGGAATATGTTTGTAACTGATAGAGAATTAATTTTGTTATTTTCAGCAAAAAGTTGAGGGTAAACATTAATATTCCTATGAAGACAGAACTGAAGGTGGAACAGGAAACGACACACAAACATATAGAAGAAGATCGAAAGCTGCTAATTCAAGCCGCAATCGTTAGAATTATGAAAATGCGCAAAGTATTGAAACACCAGCAACTGGTAGCTGAAGTTTTGAATCAGTTGAGTTCCAGGTTCAAGCCGCGAGTGCACGTTATAAAGGTAAGTTGCATTACGCCTAAATAAAGTTTAATAATTGACTGGGTAATTTTTGTTTTTTTTTTCAGAAATGTATAGATATTTTAATCGAAAAGGAGTATCTGGAACGTACAGAAGGTCAGAAGGATACGTACAGCTACCTCGCGTGATCTCCTGGTTAGGGAAGGCGACGCGCAACAGTCACGCACGCGAGACAAAGATGACCGTACTCTTCTATCGTTACACACACGCGTCTCGATATTTATTTACTTCTCCGATTAATTTCCTATCCACGGATGCTCTCCAATTCCCTCGGGTCGCATTTAGAACTAGTTTTTATAATGCGCTACAATAAAATTACTTGAGAGTCGCTTGGGCTACGTCGCACCATTCTTTTAGTCGACAATGAAAAACACTCGACGACTAAAGTATTAAACACCGCCAATAAAATGGTCAACGACTAGCCTGCCGGTGACATTTTTCTATCCCTTTTTTTTTTTTTTTTAACTTCACGTGTCAAGTTGTCACCGCGCTATTTTACTCGGAACCTCCAGCCCCCCCCCCCCTTTTTCTCCCTCATCGACACTCGCGAGATGAAAAGAGCCTCGCGACTGGACGGCTGTAATTAATGTATAAAGTCTCATTTGGAAAGAAAAGTTCATTGTCTATTCTTACATTTATAACCCGAAAAAAAAAAAGACGAAAAAACAAAAAACATTTGTCCTAGGTGGTAATAATGTAATTACGACATTCAATGTTGAAAATCGAGCGAATAACATCAGTTTTAGCGGTTGTTTTTTTTTTTACGTCTCTTGCTACTTTTCGTATGATTTCACATTTTAGCACTAAACGTATTCGTGCTTGGCTTCGCCAACAGTGCTAAAAGATATTGGAAGGAATTTAAGGGGCTTCTAATCAAAATTTATATGCGACTGCGATTCTAACTTAAAAATGTAACAATTGAACTTTTAGGTTAGAAAAGTTAACGTTTAGATTTTGTCGAGAAGCCTCGTAAAGTGAATCGCTGTCTAGCATTTTCCTGTAATACCATTTAGTTAACGTCGGATAAATTTCTTGTAAAATATTTCCGTTACTTGAATTGCTTTGGATCGAGGAGTCTAGACAATAAGTAGGCGAACCGCTAACTATCCTTCATTTCCCCTCTTTCCCTGGTGTATCGCTAACTGGAAGGGCACAGAAGGAAAAGTGAACTTTACGACTGTACGGGATTTCGCGACGCTGCGGATACCAATGTTAATCAGCTTTGACCGTTCCGACACATTTTATTCCTCGATGAACTCCCTAGTTTATAAATGCGAGATAGAAGTTCGTGTTGTAAAAATATTAGAGTTTGTGCGTACCGTCGTGTTTCTTGGAATACCTGTGCATGAACATGTAAAAAAACACAGAGAGAAGGATAAGAATCGGAAGGAAGGAAGACGAGCTGGAGATTTTTATGATAAGATTGGGGAGTGTGCAGATACGCGACAGATGTAATTTTTCTGCCGAAAGCGATAAACGAAGACCCAAAGGCTGAAGAGTGAATGCGAAAGAGAGTCGTTATTAATCAAATTATATCGAACCGTATCGATCGCTTTGTGGTGAAGACGCAATCTTGTGATGTCCGGCATCGTAAAAAGTAAAGTAACCTTTACGTATTTTATTAAAAAATGGAGTGAATCGTGAGAGCGATGAGAAGCATTCGTGAATCCAGCGAAGGCACAGGGTGTCGCCGGTGCATTTTTTGTGCTCTTTTTTTTTTTTCTTTTTTTGTTATTTTTTTTATCAAGCGAATTAGTAATATAAAAATTGTACGGACCAACGCTACAAGAAAGGATTGAACAAAAGTTCACAGCTGGAAGTTTTACTTAATTCTCATTTAGAACTTTGCACCTTTATCTGCATAACGATATCGACGAACGATGATGTAGGAAATTCCTTTCGCGAAGTGTGCTCCGAGCCGTTCCTTTCGGGGCCTTTTTACGTAGCAGTTAAATTGTTTTGTACTCTCCGACTCTTGGCGCTCCGAACAACCGCCGAGACTGTTCGGTGGCTGGCATCTTGCATCGTTCGGTATATTGATGCGATCAACTTTTTTTAATCCATTCAACGTTAGCGAGCGACAACTCTCAACTTTGCTGCTCGCCAACGGTGAATGGATTAACGCAACTTCTGAATTTTTGTACAGTCCGTTGCGAATTATTGTTAGTTTTATTTCTTGCACAAAAACAAAACTTATGTAAATAAATCTAAAAGTCATTTCAATTCCTTTATTTTCTTCGACAAAACCTACCGTTTGGTGCAGATTTTAACAAATTTTTTGGATGTTACGGTAAGTAGTTATCCTTCAAGTGTTGTCGGGTTTCCAGTCGAGCAACTTCGTAAAGTCTTCTTCGAGAAAATTCATTCCTCGGCTAGCTTCTAAGAAAAGCTTTTGTTTTTTTAAATTGTTTATCAAGTTTGCTTGCTTTTTGAACGCTTGCAGCAATTCTGATCTTTGCTTCTCTAAATTTCTAACCGCCTGCTTTTTCTCTTCTTGCAATTTTCTGATCTGCTCTCGGAGGTCCTAAAAGTAATTACAAAGTTGATAATTGTTTGTCAAGGAATTGACGTTACGTACCTTTTCTTCTTGTTGACCAAGTTTCAAATTATTGCGTAGCCTATCGTTTTCTTCTAAACTTCTATTTAGTCGAAGGTCGTAACTGATAACTTGCTGACTAAAAGTTTTATGTTCTTTTTTCAAATTCTCAATTTCCTATTAACGAAAAGAAAATTTCGATATTAATTTTATAACGGAAGAAAAATATATTTTACCTTCTTCAACTCTGTCATTTCTACGCTTTGATCGTGAAGCCTTTCGTTGAGAGCAGAAATAGAATTCTCAGACTTGGTATTTGTTTCTTTTAACGAGGATATTTGATTGAAAAGCTTTTCTCTCGCTTCTTCTTGCTTTTTATTTTCCAATTCCAAACTTTTGCACTGATTGGACTAAAATCAATATCGAAACGTCTTATAAAATAGTTTTCCAATTGCAACGAAACTGATTACCTTCTTTTTAAATTCAAGTTGAATATTTTCAATTTCGCTTTGAAGTATTTTAATTTTCGCTTTAAGCAACTGTTGAATCGAATCGGTTCGTTTCTTGTCCTCATTTTCAAAGGTGACTGGATTAAGCTTACTATCCGTTAATCCTCTATTAATAAAGATTAGGATATGTTTATTTTCAGGCTTAATTTAATGTTAAAAAAGATTTTAAGGATTTACTCAGTATTGCTGTCTAATACATGCGCTGTAGAGATACTTGGTGAACTTGTGGGCCGGTCCGAACAGGTTGCTTTATTATTCTTTGAGTATGCATCGACGACTGAGCCGGAGCTACATCGACGCCCTGGAGAAGTTCGGTAGGAAATATTTTTTTGATTATTTATGACTTGATCTACTTCTTTCATCAATTCTTGAGTTTTTTCATTAAGTTCCTTGTTCAGTCGGTGAAATTCTCGTTCTCGTGCTAATAAATCTTCCGCCATGATTATCACTTTGCTTCCTTAAGATAATTATAGCAGTAGTAATTACTTTATTCAATTATATTTTGTATTTCCATAATGTTTTTACTTTAAATATGAGGAATTAAAAAAATATAACCTTGGTCAGCTTAATTTTTAAAAATGAAACATTAATTTACGTAACATATCCTGGTATTACATCTTCCTGTCTTCATTTAATGAAATATTTACCATTCAAAGCAGTATGACATAAATACTAATATTTTTATATTTCAGATTGAATTACATATATTAATTATGTTGAATATAGTTTGGAGACTGTTGCTAAGGAGGAAAAGAGTAAACATTTCCACAAATTTTTTAAAATTTCATTAACAAATGACACTGATAAGTTTGTCATATTTGTTAATATCTATAAATAAACATTAATATATACGGTAGTGAAAAATGTTGATTTATTTTTTCAAATTTTATTGCATGAATTCGAAAATACCCGAAGTGGTAGAGACGAATCATTCGCCATGTTGTTTTTTATGCCAAGCCCGCCAAAAGCAAAACCTCAAGAATCAGAGGCCGTTTTGTTAGAACAAACTAGAGTCCCTAGAGTTACTAGAGGGACTAACCAGTGATAAGGTGGGAGATACATGTTAACAACGAGACGTCTCAAAGTTGGACTCAAAGCGGTCCTGACACAATCTTCGTACATACAAACAGTAGGACCTCTCTTATTCTAATTAGTAAAGTTTTTCAATATGGCGCCGACTTCTCTTATTCTAATTTTCCCCTTACCCCCACTTACTTTGCTTGTGAGCTTGTCATTCGTGGACAATATATTTCGTTGACTTTTAGAGGGATATTGGGAGAAGACTTGTGGGGAAACGATTAGAATAAGAGAGGTTTTCAAATAAGAGAGGTCCTACACTGTAAAAAAAGATTGTGTGAAATTACTACTCTGAGAGTACACTGTAAAAAATGAAAATGAAATTTACACAGCCGTGGTAAATTTCATTCATGAAAGTTTGGTAATATCACTACATTGAGCGTTGATATTTTACCGAAGTGAGGTTAGGGTTTTACCGCCGCCTTGTAAATTTACAACGTCGAGCATAGGAAAAATACTAGACTGTGTACTTTCACTACATTGTACATACACTGTAAAAAATCCCTTTGTAAAATTACTACGGAGTTGTAAAATTAAACCACAGTTTTACCAGAGAAAGTTGAAAATCACAACTCTGAAAAATGTAAAATTCCTATTTGGCTAGGTATTGTACCACTGCAATAGTAATATAACAACAAAATTGTAAAATTGCTATTCTCATATATAAAAAAAAAGAACAGAATCCCGCATTTTGGGAAAGTTTGATATTTATTGAACATAATACTTGATAAATAACTTGCAAATTTGATTGAAAATATTACATGAATAAGTTTTAAATACTATTGGATAGTACAAATATTATTAAGTGTATAAGAGAAGTTGAAGTCGAAATCGTTTTCGGCTTTTTGGTGGGTGGTTTCTCGCTTTCATTCCCGTCATCACTTTGTTTTGAAGTGGATGCGTATTCAATGGATCGATTATTTGCTTACAAATTACGCTTTTATTGTTTATGGAATCTGCAATGCGAGTAGGAAATGTGGGAGGGACTATTTACGCCAGGTCGGTTTGTTTTCTTCTTTCGACTCGATTTTAACTGCGTGTGATTAGATGTGTAACACAGGTTTGCAAAATCACTTTTTTTTTTCTTTGAGATCAGAGTGATTTCCGACGTATTTTTGTATGCTGAACACGAATCTGAAGACGAAAAATGTCTATCACGTCATGATTTTGAGGTTTGATTTTGACGCGTTTTTGGGTGTTTTTACCCATAATTTTCTTAGAAGCCTGACGTGCAACAGATCTGAATTTGTGCTCAAATTAAAGCTTGATTCTTCCCCTACAAAAATCATATACGATTGTTTAAAAAAAAATGTCATAGTTTTGAAAAAAAATGGTTTTAACCTTGCTATTTCTAGTGATTATGATGAAAATGCAAATTATTTAACTACATTGAGCAGAGCTCATACAAACCACTACTTGACTGTTTTCGGGGTTGGTGTTAAGAATCCAGTGTCGCTTTTATAAAATTCAAAATGGCGGACGTAAAAATAAAAAATTTAAATTAACCTCTTGAAAATCAGTATTCGGGGTTTTTTTGAGTCGCTGATGACGAATCCAATGTTAGTTTCACAAAATTTAAAATAGCGAATCCAAAATGGCGGCCGCAAAATAAAAAAATATACTTAGGATCTTAAAATCACCACTTCATGGTTTTTTTTGTTCGCCATTAGTAATGCCAGCGGTTGTTCGACCAGCGAAGGCAAGACTAAAAATTGTCCGACCAGGGGAGGCAAGACTTTGTTTTATAAAACAATCTACATGCAGTGTAAGATTCAAGATTTTATTTCAGTATAGACTAACTAAAGTTTTTAATAGATCATGTGGAATATGATCTAGTCTTTGTTTCCCTACGGGTAGATAAATTGTTTCTTTGATTTTTATAATTTTCACAACCTCTCGGACCTGGACATGATAAACATTAATGGCAACAAAAAAAAACTGGAAGTGGTGATTTTTAGACCCTAAGTTTATTTTTTTATTTTGCGGTCGGAGTACTGATTTTCTTGAGGTTAATTCAAATTTTTTATTTTACGTCCGCCATCTTGGATCCGCCATTTTGAATTTTATAAAGGCGACACTGGATTCTTAAACACCAACCCCGAAAACAGTCAAGTAGTGCTTTGTATGAGCTCTGCTCAATGTAATTAAATAATTTGCATTTTCATCATAATCACTAGAAATAGCAAGGTTAAAACCATTTTTTTTTTAAACTATGAAATTTTTTTTAAAACTATCTTATGATTTTTGTAGGGGAAGAACCAAGGTTTAATTTAAGCACAAATTGAAGTCTGTAGCACGTCACGTTTCAGAGAAAATTAGGGGTAAAAACACTCAAAAACGCGTTTTTTTGTGTCTTTACCCCCACTTTTCTCAAAATCATGACGTGATAGGCATTTTTCGACTTCAGATTCGTGTTCAGCGCACAAAAATACGTCGAAAATCACTCTCAAAAAAAATCCGTGCAGACCTGTGTAATCGATCGGAATGAAGACAACGAATCGCTTTCGTGGAAATCACGCACAGTTACTCTTTTAGTATGAAAAAAACTTACTTTACGCACGGTAAAGCCGTACGTAATAGTACATTACGCAACAAGTGCGCAAAATAGGTGATTCCCGCACGAGACGGGTTTGACGCCCGAGCGTAGCGAGTGTGTCAAAAGAGTCGAGTGCGGGTTCACCTTTGCGCATGTGTTGCGTATACTATTTTTCCTAACTCAGTGCGCAAAATGCGATGATCAATTTTGCGCACTCATTTCAGTGCGCAAAATAGATTCCACCTCCAGTGCGGGATTATCCTATTTTGCGCACTCGTTTGCGTTCGCAAAATCGCATTTTGCGCACTGAGTTAGGAAAACAATATTTCGGCACACGTGTGTATGTGTAAAGTTCTTTACACATACGCACTTGTATCGAAAAGTACTATTTGCGCATTACTTTTGCGCACAATATGAAAAAAAAAGTTACTTTTGCGCACAGTATAAAAAAAAGAATCACTTCAGGTACAGAAATCGATGAAAAAAAGTGCTACTTTACGCACGCCCGTAGAAAAAATAACTTGCATTACATTGAAGCTGAGGAGTTAACGAACAAAATGAGTCTTTGAACTTTTAAATTCGTTATAATTATTGTAGCAAAAATAATGCCCGAATTGTGAAAATTAAAAAATCGGAGCTGACCAAATTCAATACTTCGCCGACCTACGGTCTGGGTCGAAGTAATAAACGGTTTTAAAATGGGTTTGCGTAGAATCAGACGCGTGTAAGAAAATTTAGTGTAAATAAATGTAGAATAAAAGAGCTGCGTAGAAAATTCTGTGCACGATCGTGTAAAGATTGCTTCATTCCATCGTTAAGAAACTGAAGCGAATTCATACTATTCATCATTCATTCTACAACTACAGTAGTCCTTCTCTTATTCTAATTCCTCTTATTCTAACTTCTTCTCTTATTCTAATTTTTTCACTTCCTCTAATCTAATTTCATGCATACAATATAACCTAAAAAAACTGTTTTTAAAAACAAAAACATTTAACAATAAGTCGGTTCGGTTATCTGTCTAATAAATAATATCGTGTAAATTAACATTGATGTAAAAACCTCTCACAAGATCATAGAAAAGTGCAAACGTTTTTGGCGGCAAATTAGAATACGAGAAGGAGACGCCATCTTGCCTGTCTGGCCAAATTAGAATAATAGAAGGGCTACTGTAGATTGTTTTGGGGGATTTTTTAAAACCATTTTTAACTTTTTTGTTAGTTACTATCGTTGCATCCTACCGTTCCCGCACTTGCAATAACGTTCAGCCATATGCGATTGGCTCCACCATTGCCGACGCTATACGCACACACGCATAAATCTGGGGGATTTTTACGTAACATGTATGCATGTGTATGAATAAGATAATGTATGTGTGCATATAATCGCCATCTTGTGCTGGAAAGCTTGACGCTGACCATGAACATCGTGAACGTTTGATGAGTGAAATTCAGCGAACCAAACACTAACTTTTGAATACAATTATCAATTGATAAGTATATTAACTGTTCAAACATTAACAATTATTGTTAATACATTATGTTCTTTATGTAATTTTTATTTTATAATTGTACAGCTCTTCCTTGAATCATCGATGCCGTTGATCATGGAAACACAAGCGAAGAAAGTACAATTAGTACCTGTGAAATTTCAAGACACAGCGAAGAATAAATCATATTCGACTTACTTATCTCCCAATGATGCAAAAAGAGCTAAAGTTGGTAAGTTATTCTAAATAATTGTATTTATTCTTTGTCTATTTAATTCTTTATTATTATCCAGATATAAAGTTTGCACAATCTATATTGGATAGATTAATAGGCAATAGCGAATTAAAAAAAACATTTACCGAGGCAACTCCTCAACCGAAGCAGGATGATTCTGCAAGTAACGATAAATCAGGTAATTAATTTATTAATATTCTGCATATTGCAAAAAGTAATTAACAATTACATTTACAGAAAGTAGTGGAAGCGGTAATTGGTCGCATGAACAAATTCGTATTCTTATCGAAGCGTATTCTCAGCAACTGGATAATTTGAGGAATGGAAGAAAGTCGGTTCGGGATCAATGGAAACGAGTCTCGGAAGAAATGGCAAGACACGGTTACCATATTCCGCCCAATAAATGTAATATAAAGTTCGATACATTGAAAAGAAGGTACAAGAAAGTACTCAATAACAATCAACAACCAGGAAATGAAAAACTCCACTTTGAATATTTAGAAGTAACTATTCATTTTCATAATTATATCGATTTACGATATGTTTTTAAATATTTATTAATTGGCCAATAGGTACTCGATGCCGTTTTTCAGAAGCAACAAAGCGCACAAATTGCAGTAGTCGCAAGCAACGAATACCAAGACGAAGAATTCGAAAATATGAACGAACGTGGCAATAACGAAGGATCGTCTAAACGTCGAAAAGTTGAATTGCTCGAAGAATTGTTGGAAGAAGAACGGCTCAGAAGGAAATCGAGGGAAGCGTACCAAAAAAAGGAATTAGCACTGTTTGAAAAATTAGTAGACTGTTTAACCAAAAACAAAGTAACCGTCGGTTCAAAATAATTTCTGCAGTTTTCTAGAGCAAAGTTAAATTATTTAAATTCTTATTTTATAGCATTTTTTACGAAGTAGATGGATCTATAAGATTATAAACTTGTTTCTTTATTTTTTGTTTAGTCATTTTTATACAGTTTACGAAGATTATAGTACAGTAAGAAAGTAAACGTATGTACATATGTAAATATTAAATTGTGATTTTGATACTTTGTATTTGCCTAGGACACAGTCCTAAAACACAGACTTCTTAAGAAATGGTCCCTAAAACTTTCCAGTTTCTTATATACACATTTACACGCAGCATCGAAGGACAGTATCGTAATTGGTTGCTACAGAACAGAACAGAGTTCCTCGCGTTTGGCAATTCCAGCTTGTTGAAGTTCATCATTAAAATTTGATGGATATTTTCGTACTATATCCAGTTGCTCCACCAATATGGGAATATCGAATTCGTCGTACTTCGATATACAAATATTGTGCAAAACGCAACAGGCTGTAATGTATCGCGACACAAAATCCAAATGTTTAGTCGGCATTTGGTCAAGTAGGCACCTCCACCGTCCTTTTAACAAACCAATTGCATGCTGGGCAATTGTTTGCACCGACATTAATTTGTTATTGAAATCGGTTTGGGCCGGTGTCAGGTTACCGTCGTCTCTGTACGGCACCATGATGTGCCGTTGAATCGAGTACTCTGCGCTACCAACAATGTGGTTGTCCCCGTGAAAAAATTCCTCTTTGCATTTTTTTTGCACTCCAGAATACAGGAATGTCCACATGCTGCGCATCGATCCAGGCTGACCTGGGTAGCAATGAATGAATCGAAAATCCGCATCGCAAATGACCTGCAAGAATTTTATCAAATCGTGTATCAATTTTTTAATTGGTTTATTTTGTTACGTACTTGCAATTGAACAGCGTAATCTTTGTTGTTGCATATGTACGACTGTGGGTTATCTTCGGGTGGCAATATTTTTATGAGAGTTCTGTCAATTACGCCAATTACCCCAGGAACCCCGTGTTCTTCCAGGAATTTCTTCTGCGATTCTTTACATTTTTTCGCAGTAGGCCACGTAATAAATACAGTGCGTATATTGTAAAGTGCATTGACGACTCTTCTCAATATACTCCATGCAGTCGTCTTGCCAATGTTGAACTTAGCACTTACTGTACTACAAAATGAAGGGCATAAAATAGTTAACGTTACGTAACAAAATACAGTTACATGTTTTTTAATAATAATAAGAGTATATCGCTAATACCTATAGGAATTTGGATTAGCCAACATCCATATGGCGATAAAAACTTGTTTTGTAATTGAGGAAACAACAAGGTCATCGGGCATATTCGACAATACTGGCTGAAGGACATTTAAAAGAAAATCAAAAGTTTTCCTGTCCATGCTGAAAGAATACGTATTTACTATTAACGCAATGCTTTTAATTTGAGGTTTTACTAGCGACTACTTACTGAAAGTCCGACTTGAATTCGTAATCATTGTACAAAGCAATAATTTCAATATAATTTTGTAGTTTTAGATTTTTGTTTATAACTGATAGATCAATGTTGATGTCAGTTAGATCTTCATCATTTTCTGAATCCGACGAACTGGACGAGTCTGATCGAAGAGAAATTAAATTTAAACCATTGCTGTTTGCAGCCATTTTTTACAGCGCTCTGAAAATATTTTATGAAAAATTTAATTGACATTTTAATTTATTTTCTAATAAATGTTGATTAAAGGCAAAACTGTACTTACGTTCTAAAAGTACATTAACCTCATAATAAAAAATAAAGTGATCGATACTTTTTATTCTTTTTACCACCTCTCTCACGCTTTATGAACATAGCAACCATCACAATGATATAAAAAGATTTAATTAATATCTATAGTCTGATACGAATAAATTAACATCGTTTGTTTATTTACGTTATAGATATTTAAAAAACGAATAGATTAGAAATGCGGCTGTCACTATACAATTGCGGACGTTCCGGGGAGTATGTACATAGTGAAAATTTAGTGAAAAAAAAATCCCTAGGGTAAAATTATTATCGAGCTTCTTGGAGTACAGTGGTCCCCCCTAAGTTATACAGCCCTATCTCCTCACTTCCCCCATTTTCGTATTTTCGTTGCGAGTGTATGTGCAGCGAAGCGTTCCGAGGTTTGCCGAATATTGTGTCCATCTGAAATTCTGAACACGTGTGTAAAAAGAAATTGGAGAAAATCGGCATTACATACTGCACATACAATAATTAAGAGTGATTAGAAGCATTGCGATAAGGAGCAATGGAAAACGACGAAAATCAGCAACAAGCGACTACATCAACCGCATCCAACCTGAAAAGCCGAGTAAACCGGCATAACCTAACTTTTTACAGGACTTTTTATTTTCGTTTTCTTTAAATATTTAATAATTTAACATTCTTTGTATATTTTAGAAAAGACAGAGAGAAACAGAGGTGAAAAGGCTCACATTTGCCGAAAAAGTTCAAATAATCGAACTTCTAGACTCTCCGTGTATTCTATTTTCTTTTTCCCCATTTTTCTATTAAACGAAATATTCAGTTGGAACTATATTGAAAGTTTAAAATTAAAATTTTTAAAGATAATAATTTTTTTCGCACCACTGTAACAATGCTTGTTATACTCGTACATATAAACATATAACATAACCTGTAATTCGAATCACGATTCACGAAGCGCGAAACGATATGGCGGGGATAGAGGGGAAGAGGCTAATATAACTTTGGACGAGACAGGAATATAACTTAGGACGAACATATAACTTTGGCTATTATAACTTAGAATGGGGACCACTACAGGTGAATTGAAATTTCACATCTTGGCATATGAAGTTAAGATTTACACCCGCGTTGTTAAGGAGGTTCTGAAATGCTCAGCCGAAATCGTAGGAATTTTCACTAAAAATCGTAAATAAAAAATGACTGAATGGATTTTTCAAAATTTGGGCTCTGTATATTCTAATTATATACAGGGTGTCCCATTTTAATCGATACACGTAAATAACTCGTCAGGGAAGCCTCCAATCGAAAAAATGATAGAGATTGAAGTTGTAGGAAATCGAGGGGGAAATCGAACGGTGATCTTGAATATGACATCGAATGCGATTTTAAAGGTCATTTGAAGGTCAACATTGATTTTCTCAGTATAAACCCCATTTTTTTATTGCAGGAATAAAAAGAGCGGGAAATTTTACGTACAGAAGGATATGTTCTATTGGGGCATCGAAAGCCATTTCAAGGTCAAGCAGTCAGTTTATCAATATCCACGTACGTAATTCCTGTGACAAATTTTTTTCACCATTTTTGTTAGTTAACCCCCCTCCCCTTGCTGTTTTTTACTGAAAACCGCTGATTTAGCAATAATGGTATTTTACGTCTACTGAATCGAACGAAATCATTTCTTTGGATTTAAATTAACTACATTGTTTTAGACGCAAAATGTTCTGCGTTTTTAGAATCCGGAGTCTTTGTGACTCTACGTACTCTTTGAAACATTTTTTTTACCTTGAAATGACCTTCGAAGTCCCTACACAACATATCATCCTAAATAAAAATTTCCCGCTCGTTTCATTCCTGCAATAGAAAAATAGAGCTTCTACTGAAAAAAAAACAAAGTTAACCTTCAAATTACCTTGAAAATCGAATTCAAGGTCACCGTTCGATTTCCCCCTCGATTTCCTACAAACTCAGTCTCTACCATCTTTTCGATTGGACGCTTCCCTGACGAGTTATTTACGTGTATCGATTAAAATGGGACACCCTGTATAGACAGTATCCTTGAAAATACCAAAGAAATTAATTGAGAACTCATCGAGAATTTTCGGAAATAAATAAAAATCTGGAGCGTCGCTGGTTAAACCATTAGTAAGGATATTTAACTATTCGTTAAGTACTGGTAATTTTCCGAACCTCTGTAAACTCGGTTATATCCTATCTCTGTTTAAATCAGGTAATAGAAATTTGATTCCTAATTATAGACCTATCTCGATTATCAATTGCTTAGCTAAAATCTTTGATTCTATTATTGCAACAAAATTACAAGATATACTTGGGATATTTCTCATTCCCGAACAACATGGTTTTGTTCAGAGACGCTCCACAGTTTCAAATCTCGCAATTTATACAAACTATATTACGCAAGCTTTTCTTCAAAAGAGGCAAGTTGATTCTATTTATACGGACTTTGAAAAAGCGTTAGATAGAATTAATCATCCTCGATTATTAAATAAGCTTTATAACTATGGGGTTCGTGGTCCTTTGCTTGAGTGGATGAGTTCATATCTCACCGATAGATGTCAATTTGTGAAAATTAAAAACTTGAATGAATCTAGATCCATCACTTGCACTTCTGGGGTACCTCAAGGTTCTCACCTCGGTCCTTTGCTTTTTGCCTTATATGTTGCTTCCGTAATACACTATTCTAAGTTTTTAATTTTTTCTGATGACATCAACATTTTTTCTATAATTCAGTTTCCTCGTGATGCCATTAAAATCAAATTGGACTTGGATAGAGTTTACGCTTGGGGATTAAGCAACGGTCTCAACTTGAATATAGCCAAATGTAAATCTTTATCTTTTTATAAGTCCATTTCACCTTTGAAATTCACGTACAAAATTTCAGGTATTAGTTTAGAAGCAGTGTCAAGTATACGAGACCTTGGTGTTATCATCGATTCTTGTCTAAATTATCGTGAGCATATAAACTTCGTTACATCTAAGGCTTACAGATTACTTGGATTTATTAAACGAGTTACACGTAATTTTCGGTCAACTTCACCTTTAATATCACTATACAAATCTTTGATCATTTCTATTCTCAGTTACGTTTCCCCTATTTGGTCCCCTCGTATAAATTCTGATATTCGAAAGTTAGAATCAGTTCAGCATAGATTTCTTCGCTACCTTTCTTTTAAAACCAATAGCCATATGCATCCATTTGACCATAATTATACTCCTATAGCTCGTCATTTTAGTATATATTGAGGTATTTTATACAATCTATATGTGTATGATTGTGTGTATGGAAGGGGACGACGCTTTACGTGCGTAGTGTTTGACTCCGTTTCGCGCTAGAACTACGAATTCTTAGATAGACCACCGAGAGACTTCGTGCCGCGTGTCTCGTCTTGCCGGTACGATTCCGATATCCGATTATTTTGTAGTTAAAATAAAATAAATCTCACCTGCGATCTGCAATAGTATATTTTCTCTAGAATCGTGTCGCACACTAAATGATCTCAAATTTACATACAATATTGTAAAGGGTAATATTGACTGTAGTGAACTTGAAAAGTTATTTTCTTGCAGGGAGTTGAATTACCCTCTTAGGAATTGCAGGATCTTTGTTGAGCCATCATCCACGACTAATTGGTCCTACTTTTCAATTTGTCATAGGATAGTAAGGGAGTCAACTCTTTACCACAAATAGCAAGGGACAGTGCGACTCTAGGGATATTTATTAATAATATTAAGTATATGCTCCGATATTAAAGTTATTTATAGTTAAGTTAATTTCTTTCATTTTGTTTTATTAAAACTTTATTTTGTTAGGTGTTATTTTGATTAGTTTATTTTAATTAGTATGATTATTATGGCAGCTAGTGTATAATTGTTTTATGTAAACGTTCTAGGCCCGTAAATAAATATTAAAAAAAAAATCACTTATTACCCTATCGGCCTGGGTTGACCGAAAATCGGTTGACTTGTGCAGGGAGTTGTCCCAGAATTGACCGACAATTGACCGAATGCCGATTTTGGGTCGATATTCAGTCGACTTTTACTACATCCACCTAATATTGACCTAATCAAAATGTATTAATCGGTAAACTTCATAAAAGTCGACTGAAAATCGACCGAAAAGCGATCGCAGTCGGCGTTCGGTCAATTGTCGGTTAATTTTGGGTCGATTCGTTGCACAAGTCGACCGATTTACGGTCGATTTTCAGTCAATTTTCTGTCGGGCCGACAGCAGGGTAAATGGTTAGGAAAGAAGTGATTTTTATTTATTTCCGAAAATTCTCGGTCAGTTCTCAATTAATGTCTTTTGTATTTTCTAGGATACTATCTATAGTAATTAGAATCACCCGTACAGAGCCCAAATTTTGAAAAATCCATTCAGTCATTTTTTATTTACGGTTTTTAGTGAAAATTCAAATTTCTTCATTCTCAAATGGTCGGAAACGACTCTGACTTCTTAAGTTCTGCATCACGACAGCAAACTTTGCGTGGTAGCAATTCTTGCATGTTCCCACCTGACGTCGCGAATTCATCGATACAAGAGACTTTTCAGGTACGCGAAATACGACGCCGGATGTGCAGCTATAACCGATTCCATATGCCTAATTATTACAAGCTTACAATTTCTAATATATTTCTGTAGAAGTATGCCAAGGCCGCCTTATCATAACAGTCTTCAGTAATAAGTCAGATATTTTAACGGAAACATGGCTTTATGATGGTCTCGGTGATGCTGAATTAGGATTAATTAATTATAATATACTGAGGGGTGACCGATCTTATATTTTATCAGGTTCTAATCGTGGAGGTAGTAATCTCAATACGATTAGTCAGCACTACATCATAGCATGCATTTATTTCCGTTGTATTTGGTGTTACCAAATTTATACTTGGTGTATCATATTTGTAACCAAACTCCGATCTAATATCATATACGGACACGGTGTGCCTGAATCCGTCTCAACCTCAAGGTGATATAACTTGAAATATTCCTTCTGGAATTAAAAGTGCGTTATGTGTACAAGTTTTTCTAGCAAAAAAGAAAATCATCGAATAAGCCGTTTTTAAGAACTGCTCATTACAAATTTTATTTTATTAACTTAATATTTAAAAATAAATATACAAGGGTTTTTGAGGTCACTCAATTACGAATTTAAACTCAGAATTTCGAAATTCAAAATGGCGGATCCAATATGGCGGACAAAAATCTAAAATATTAATAAAAATGAACAAAACTTTGTATTCGCATGTTTTTAAGGTCGCTGATTACGAATCTGAACTCAAAATTTCGAATTTCAAAATGGCGGATCCAATATGGCGGTCCAAAATCTAAAATATTACTAAAAATAAACGAAACTTTGTATTCGTACTTTTTTAAGGTCGCTGGTTACGAATCTAAACTCAGAATTTCGAAATTCAAAATGGCGGATCCAATATGGCGGACAAAAATCTAAAATATTACTAAAAATAAACGAAACTTTGTATTCGTACTTTTTTAAGGTCGCTGGTTACGAATCTAAACTCAGAATTTCTAAATTCAAAATGGCGGATCCAGTATGGCGGTCAAAAATCTAAAATATTACTAAAAATAAACGAAATTTTATATTCATATGTTTTCAAGGTCGCTGATTACGAATCTAAACTTAGAATTGTAAATTTCAAAATGACGGATCCAATACACGTGATCGATATGTAAAATATTACTAAACTCGCGCGCGTCATTATTACCATCAATTCTTTTTATTACGTCCGAGTGCAGCATTTGTTTTCTTATAACATAGTAACATGTCAATTGCAACAGCAGTATCTAACCTGACATTTATTTAATCAAAAGAGATCTTTAATGCCATTGTGAAAGTAATCGTATTATAACATGTCGAAAGATCACGCCTTAACGCATAAAGAAAATCGGCTAAAAGTTTGTTTATTATGTTTACGAAAAATGAAGATCATGATTCCCCTGAAGGGAGCATTAAAAACCGAAGTACAAAATCAATTTGAAAATTATATCGACGATGATAATGTACCTGCTGCGTTGTGTAATTCATGCAAGAGTTACGTATATAGTTTGAAAAAAGGAGATAAAGTAGAGAAGAAATTTCCAGATTTAACCATTTTTCTACAAAGAAGATCTGATAATAACCTAAAGTGTGATTGCAAATTATGTGAAGTAGCTAGGAGTAGACCTGGAACGTCTGAGAATAATAGTATATATAGCATAAGTTCAGGTAATAATAATAATAACAATAAAAAAAATACATTTTTTTTATAAGACAATTTCAAAATTTAAAACTTTTTTCACTTCGTGTTTTATATTAAATATTATAATATGTATTTTAGATTTGCACGATAATAAATCCAAATCAATTGATGTTAACGCTGTTATTGAAAAACGATGTAGTGCTTGTTTTTCTATTATCGGAAAAGGAAAATTTCACAAGTGCAATGAAGCAACTCGAGTAGAAAATCTGTCTAATTATATAATAAATACTTCAGCCAAGGAACAAAGCCAAATAATATCTAAAGTCGTAAAAAACAAAATTTCTGAAACTGGATCTTCTAATTTAAAATTACAACAAGTGCGTGGTGGTCAACCACTTCATGTTAATATAATAGGTAAAGATAGCAAGGCTAGGGAAAATTCTTTTAAAAGCAAACCATTGCTCTCTGTCGATGATTTTTCTAAAATCCAAACTAATTTAAACTTAAGTAATAGATCAATTATTTCGATTGCTTCATCCGTACGTTACGCTACACAAAGTAGAAAAATTATTGAACCTGGACTAAAATAAAAAATTGCTAAAAGATCGCATTTTGTCGACAATTTCTTTAGCTGCATAAATTTTAAATTTGTAAATATTAAGAGCAAAAAAATAACTGATGCTTCGGAAATGGTTGTATATTGTACTGATGTTCCTGCTCTGATCAATTACATTATGGAACGAAGGAATGTAAATGAAGCCAATTTTAAATTAGGTATTGATGGCGGTGGTGGCTTTTTGAAGATTTGCCTATCAATTCTGGCCGATGACAGTAACAATTTTGCAAATGACCATGAATCTAAACGTTCTAAATTTATTGAAGGTATTGCTGCTAAAAGATTTAAAGATTCCGGAGTTAAAAAATTGTTTATTTTAGCTATAGCTCCGAATGCGCAAGAGAATTACGAAAACATTTCACAGTTGTGGTCGGCTTTAAACATTGGTTCTTTCAACGGCACAATTGCAACAGATCTTAAGTTAGCAAATATTTTGCTTGGGCTCATGTCACGCAGCAGTTTCTGTCCTTGCACTTATTGTGATGCAGAAAAAGACAAACTCGATACTTGTGGCAATTACAGAACTATAGGAAATACGACAGAAAATTACAAAAACTGGATTCAAGCCGGAGCTATAAAAGAGAACGCAAAATATTTTAAAAATTGCGTAAATCGTCCATTATTTAATGCTGAAAGCGACACAACTTTTCTAGAACTTATTCCGCCACCAGAATTGCATTTGATGCTTGGCGTTGTAAACTCTTTGTTTACGGAGTTATGTTAGGACAATGGAGAAATTGTCACTGAATTACAAACACTACAAAAGACTCCTTGTCGGTGTCTTTAATTTACCAAACATAGTCTGGAACCCAGGTTTACCTGCTTCTTTCATTTCAACCGCGTACGTGACACCTTGGATCAATGAAGCTACAACTTTGATCAATTAGACTGCTTCTTCTTTGGAATTGTGTCAAATTGGTCCGATTTTGCCTTTCACAGGAAATACCTTGGATTGAGTTTTTTCATCGTTATATAATGTGGAAATAGAATTCTCAAATGATGAACTTGTAAAGCCTGACTCGCATCATGGATGTTTGTTAGTAGATATAACTATTGAAACACGAATACATTGGAACATGCAGAAGAATTATTGAATTTCTCAAGGTGTCATTTTGTTCAAATAACTAAACAAGTTACTCGCCAAAAATAACTGGAGCAGCAAACTGGGAAATCAAAATTTGAACATTTTACAGACTGCTGTATGTGCTTATCCATAAATTAGTACCTGTGTTAAATTCAGCCAATAGACCTCGATGGCAAACACCGGAACTAATTCAACTTATCCGCATCAAAAAATGGTTCATTCGATATGGAAGGATACTAATTCATACCTAAGAAGCTTACCTCAAGTTTAAAACTATTTCGAGGCTCAACAGACGGGATTCCTCCAATATTGTTGAAAAGCTATATATCGTTCCTTATAGAACCCACACACATCTTGTTTAATAATTCATTACAACTAGGCGTTTTTCTTCATCTTAGGAAGAACGCATTACATCGAGTTTAAAATAAGTTATGTAATAGGCAAAATATCTCTACAATTTCAGTACGATTCCTAAACTTTTTTGATGCTTTTTTTGCAGATAAATTGAGTAATTATTTCAGTAAATATATTTCACCTTTACAATATGAAGTTGTTAAGGGACGATAGACTGTTTCCAACCTTAAGTCATTTACATACTTTTGTAAATGATGCATTAGAGATCTCGTAGTTGCATTTCTAGTACATTTAAATGTTTATATATATATATACTTTTATTTTTAATTCATATATACCGTAGAGTCCCGGTGTAATTGCGTCAAGTTATATTTACCTGTCGGCGCTCTCTTTTTCCCTCAAGTTGCGGCTGCGGCCTCATAAAGGGCCTGCTGTGCAGCTGTGCCGCCTACCATAAGGCGATTGTGGGGAGTGGAAGAATCGGCGCTCCAATTCTGTTGGTAATTATAGCGAGACAGGAAGGGAAGACGAAGAATCGAGTGGGTAAATATACTGGGACTCTACTGTACACACATATACATATATTTTCTAAATATATTGTTTGCTTATATTATTTATATCCCACCAATGTTTGTCGCCATAATGCCAAAATTCTAGTTTGAAGGTTTCTCTTTTAAGACATTGAGTACGTATTATTCATTTACGCACTCAAAGATGTATACTGTTGGAGAATAGGATTTTTTGATACAAGGGCGTAAAATGCGATTTTATGCACCGCTGTTTAACATACGATTAGATAAGACCGGTGCGTAAAATCGAATTCTTACGTCCGTGTATCGAACGGTATTTTTCGACATGTGTGTGTTAAATACGATGTTACGCACGAGTGTTGACCGCCGGAGTCGAGTGACTGGCAAAGCCGGACGCATTGTATGTCAAAATAGTACTCTATTCGCTCGGGTGACAAACTTCGCTCGTACGGAAGATACCTAATTTGCGCACTCGTATCGTAATGTATACTATTTCCTACGGACGTGCGTAAAGTAGCACTTTTTTTCATCGATTTCTGTACGTAAAGTGATTCTTTTTTTCATACTATGCGCAAAAGTAACTTTCTTTTTCATATTGTGCGCAAAAGTAATGCGCAAAAGTAACTTTTTCTCATACTACATGTAAACTGAAGAATTCAATAAAAGAGTAACTGTGCGTGATTTCCGGGAAGGCGATTCGTTGCCTTCATTCCGATCGATTACATATCCAATCACACGCAGTTAAAATCCAGTCGAAAGAAGACAACAAACCAATCTGGCGTAAATAGCCTCTCCCACATTTCATACTCGCAAACAGAATTTGCCACGTGATAACGGCGGCGTCAGTCTCGTACTAACTTGCGTCTCGCATAGCGTAATTTGTTTGTAAGCAAATAACCGATTCTATTGAAAACGCATCCACTTCAAAACAAAGTGATGACGGGAATGAATGTAACGAACCACCCACCAAAAAACCGAAAATGATTTCGACTTCAACTTCTCTTACACTTAATAATACTTGCACTATCCACTAGTACTTAAAACTTATTCATGAAATATTTTTAATCAAACTTGTAAGTTATTTATCAAGTATGTTCAATGAATATCAAACTTCGCCGGTAACTCGTATGCGCGGATCCCGCTCGTGCGCAAAACTACCGCTTTACGCACTAGATGCTTAAACTACTATTATGTTGCAAGTGTGTGTAAAATGCGTCAGAAATGAGTGAAAAATGTCTAAAAAAGCATTTTACGCACGCTGTAATATAATAGTAGTTTTCGATACCAGTGCGTAAAAGTTTTTTCTACGAATATGAGGATTGTGGGCCGAGCTGAAAGCGAGGTCCGCATTCACATTAGTACAAAAAACATTTTCGCACATGCATCGAACAATATTTTTTGATGCAAGTGTACGTAAAGTGCACCTAAAAAATGCCAAAAATGCGTAAAGCCGCACTTTGCGCACACTGTATCAAAAACAGAATTACAAAATGCGTGCAATAGGTATAAAATAATTTGCTTTTAAAGATTTCTAAATATAAATTTAATATCAAGATCATAAAGATTAATCCGCCCTGCCTATATCTCACAGCGTCATCTTTTGCACTGTTTCAACGACATCAGAGAGCGTTTTCATTGTTCATGGAGAAATCACATATCGTTTCGTATAGATTTGCATAATAAAGGATAAAACATCCATCATATAATGAAATAGTTGACAAAATAATATAAGATAAAAAATATAACCCTGTACATCCACACGGAAACCTTTAGTTATCAGTACATCTACTTAATTACTGACACTTGAAATATTTATGTTGAATTTATCAGATACCAGCACGCACTTTGGTATGTTATTTGCAGAATTTCCGATTTAGATAAAATGAGAGAAAATAAATCAACACAAATATAAATGTGTTAAATATACGTGTAATAAATGGTCGCGCGATTGCGTAGTATTATCGGCACGTGTTTATTGTTGTGGCAGTCACGAAAATTTTATTTATTTTCCAAAAATCACAGCAGATTATAATCTGTTGGTAATTTAGGTTGTGTAAAATCTGTGCAAAACTATTGGGCCGATTTAACCAAATTTTCGTCTAGTATTTTCTTTTCAATTTATCACAGCAAATACATATAATATAAACAAAAACTTTTAGGTGATGTTAAATAAGCGTTAAAATATAAAAATACTGAAAAATGCAAATAAATACTCTAATTTAAATATCTTAACAATAAAATAAGAAATTCAAATAATCAAACAAAAATATTAAATTTTTCTTAAAACCCGAAATAGTTTTTAAATTCGAGTATTTCTTGATCATTTCTGGAATATTGAAAAAAGCATTTAGTAATTAATAATGTCAGTCATAAGAGCTTATATTTTGATGATTAGAAAATATGTTTCCATAAATGTTGGGAAATTTATCCTAAAGGATCGGATAATGTTTAAGAAAAATTATAATTTACTAAACCATACAAAAAATCATGCTTCACGTTTAGCTCCCCGTAAAATGTATATTTGATTATCATATATCATCAACATTAAAATGGCTGTAAATCAATAATATTTGAATAATATTTTAAATAACGATATTTCCCCGAAGTGACAAGGAAAGTGTTAAAGTTTGGAGAAATGAACTATTTTAAGGCTCAGTATTCACAATTGATTATCACGTTTTCGTCCCAATTTCTGATGTCTTTTAATGGTTGCACAATCACATAACGAATATTTTGCCTGAAAATGAAATGTTACATCAAGCAGGCTTCATCTTTAAACCGCCATTTTGTTTTTTGAAAAATCGCTGGCGAATGTTTATCGTGGGGGTTGAAACGGGGTATTTTAAACTATATACTTATTTAAACTTAACGACATTTGGATCAAAAGTTACAGGGATGGTAGTCGTGTACCAAATTTGTAGGACCAAATCGGTTAAAATAATTTTCATAAAGTTTTGCTAAATCGTTTAAAACAGCAGCTAATTTCGCCAAACCCATCAAAATGTAAAAACGAACTATATTAAACGTTCTTGTAAACATCAATAAAAAGCAAGTTTAAGGCTCGAGGTGAAGGCCTCTGATCGCGAATGCCATCAGATCGTTCAATTTACATTGCACAGTATCGTTGAAAATCTGACCTCAGATGCGTTAAACTAAGTGATAATGTCGATAATGCAATTTCGGATTGCATATCGCAACAAAGATGAAATCAACTTCGATGGAATATATATAAATGAGGTAAATCGAGTTACTTGTCGTGTGCATTTTTTAATCATCGTCGACATGCGGACTCCCTTCTTTCTGATTTTTCTTGGTCTTTGCGTAGCGAGTCTCGGTAAGTTTACAAAGATCAAAATATCAAAAATGAGTCACTAAACGGTTATTATTTAAATATAATTAAAAGGAAACCCAACGGCTCGTATCGTTGGGGGCAGGGAAGCACCTGATGGTAAATATCCGTACCAAGTGTTTTTGAAGTACTCCGGCAAATTCCTTTGTGGAGGATCGATTTTAAACAATCGCTACATCCTGACGGCTGCGCATTGTATCAAAGGGTAACTGATTATTTTATCATTTGCAGATAACGGTAGGGATTTTCTAGATCTAGAAGAGACTTCTTTTAATATTTCGGATTTTGATTTAGAAACGAAGTCGAGTACCTTCTATAACAAACATTTGCTTATTTTTAAATTGATACAATACCATTAATACAGAAAAATTTGTATGCACATTTTTAAAAATGATTTGCAAAATTCGGTTAGATATACACTCGCGACATACCTGAACAAAAAATACCACAGTGAGGATATAACTTAGTACAACTTCCGTCATTTTGAAATGGAGGGTCAAGAAAACTTTTTTCTAATAATTGTAATTGATAATTATACACTGCGTTTCGGAATACGCAGAATAATTAAACGAAATATGACAAATTTTAGAAAATCGGCAAATCAAATGACAGTGACTGTTGGTACTAATTTAAATATTGAAGGACAAGGACAAACTTATCAGGCGGAGAGATTAATACCACATAAAAAGTACATTGTCATATTTATATATTACGACATTGGATTAATTCGCCTGTCAACGCCAATTGAATTTAATGAAAAAGTAAAACCAATCAGTCTGCCGCACGAAGAATTTAAATCTTTTGACACATCTGTCAAACTTACTGGTTGGGGGCAACTTACGGTGAGTGGTTTTTATAATTGTATTATATTGTTATTAATATAGTTTAAAAATTGGTCATTGTTTATCAAAATAGGATTGGGGTGCAGCTCCCAAAGATCTTCAAGAGATTGATTTAAAAGTAATTCCGTCTCTTAGATGCAGAAGAGACTGGCTGTTCATAAGAAGTCACCACATTTGCACTCTGACGAAAAGGGGCGAAGGTGCATGTTTTGTAAGTATATGACAATGTTTGAAACGTATTTGAAGGGCTAAACCTCATTTTTAAAACCTTTACTTATAAGTTTTTGAGTTGAGTTTGTTTCTGAAATATTTTAAATCATCTGAAATAATGCCTATAGTTTTAAACATCATTTAAAGAAGTTTGTATACATTGTCTACTTAATTTTTTTCTTTATGTCCACGTTTCGTCTATACGTGTATAGAAAAAATTATGTTCATATTAAGTTCATACATGGACGTCAGTCGTACGTCAAGGATTTGTCCATTTAAAGACGTGTTTCAGGTTCGTGTAGTGGACATAAAATAGACTTTTTTCAGTGCAATCCATCCAGTTGGTCCCTCTCCCATTTCTAACTGAACGTGTGGCTCGTGTATCACTTCCCCTCCCTTTCCCTTGTGCAGTGCGAGAGGGAGCAAATTCCATTGCAGGTCAACTTCAGAGGTTGCACTGTATCTGTGTAAAAAAATGACACATGATATCCGATTGAAATTTAAAAATGCTCTTACAGAATATTTCTCAGACATTAGTTTAACATTAGTTTTTTTATGCTACTGTTTTACTAAAATAATTTTAGTCCTAAAATTGTTTTTATAACTGGTAATGTAACAATCTTTCTGAGATAGAAAACCATTTTCGAGTCCTAAATTCGTAGGGCCCTCAATATAATATTTAACATGGCGGTCCTCAAATGGTGTCAAAAAGGAACATTTTTATGATATAATCATTTAATTCATACACTCATAACTGTTATTTTTCACAGAAAATTGCAATGGTAAAGATACTAATTTCTTTGAAAATAATAATACGGTTGTTTAAATTTAAACTGTATATTTTCAGGGTGACTCTGGTGGACCATTGGTCGCTGCTGATGGATCCCAAATAGGCATTGTTTCCTTCGGATCACCATGTGGAGTAGGAAAAGCTGATGTTTTTACTAAAGTTTATAGTTTCCTCGGTTGGATTAGAGATAATACTCGCGAATAAATATTAATCTTGTAAAAATATTGTACATCTTTTCATATTTGTTTAAAGTCGCCAGAAACGAAATAAATTTACTGTAAACCAACTGTAAAATTCTGATTTGGCCAGTTTATTTCAGATTTAGAATAACGATTTTTGGTAAACCTTTACAAAACGAGCATCCTCACAAAAAAATTAAATACACTATTTCGATATATTTTTGCCTGCTGATCACGAATATGAGCATAAAAATTAGGAGTCGGCAATATTTTAGCCGCTATTTTGAAAAAACAGTCAAAAAATGTATTTTTTTTTAGTTTTTTGCATTTATTTCAAACAAATACAGTTTGAGAAAAAATATGTCAAACAAGAAATGTAGAGCGTAAAATCCTCTATAAGTAAGGTTGTTAGCATTTTTTTCGTAATCCTAATGGTAAGGCTGCAAATGAGCGACAAAAGTGCCCATAATGTGTTTCAGCAAGTTATACGTTGGTAAAGTAGGTGTCCTTCAGAAAATTAAATCAGACGAAAGTTGTAGGAAGTGAACTCAGCTTTTGGATAATGTTCTTGATTCACCTGTATCTGCAAGCTTGGAGGTTAGACAGTGTCAAAAAGGGGGTCTGGAGGCGGAGCCCCCCAGCACGCAAACATACCCTAGGTAGACCCCCTTTGTTATACTAGTCTAATCACCAACCATGGAGTTATGGGTGACAATCGAATCTACGTGATATTTAGTATCCATGTGGAGGACGATGCCGGAAGATAGATTCTTCCGTACGACACTCATTTTAATAACATAATACCTTGCAGAAACTCATTATAGGAACTTTCGGCGGCTATACGGACGAGGCAGTAAACAAATCTTTTTAATACCTGTTTACGATCGGTCCGCTGAAACATACATGGCTAAATTGTATTAAAAATGGGTTCTTCCGTGAACAACAATGAATTCAGATAGTTGGATTATCGTGGCGGATACCAAACCAAGCAGTGGAAAAGCTAGGTGAAAAACAAAATTAGGTGGTGTCAGCGATTTTCAAGATAGCGGCTACTTTAGTTATAAATAAAATCGCGTTAAATTTCGTATTTTACTACAGAATCGATAAAAATTGTAGTTTATCGATTACCATTTTATAGTAGTGTCCCAGTATAATTGCGTCTCGTTATATTTACGTCCCAGGATATTTGCCCGGTTCCGTTTCGTTATATTTGCCTGTCGCCGCTCTTTTTCCCCACCTTGCGATTTGCGGCCTTAGAAATGGTCTGATGTGACGTTACGAACATAACGCGACTAAGGGAACTGGGAGAAGCACCGCTCCCCTTTTTTGGGTAAATATACCGGGACTCTACTATATGCAGATTTGGACATCACTGAATATAAATTCAAGTTTTATTAAATTCAAAATGGTGAATCCATTATTTTAGTGCTTTGAAAAATGAAGTTAAACGAAATTTTCGAAAGAGCGACAATTCAAATTCTGCACTTCGACCTTGAAGGATTAAATTTATTCAATCTAGTTTTTAGCGTGTATGTTTTTTATTTAGTAGTTAAAAGACTATCACTAAATTCAATGTCCGATAATGATAAATAAAAAATTGACGCAATAGTAGTGGAACCTCACAGTAGTGATCTGAGGTGGGGCGGGATGTTTATACCCTCTTACAACATGCCGTATCATCGATTGCATCCACATGCCTTCATACACACACAGGTATATTAAATGTGGCAGAGTAGGGGTAAGTGGAGAAGTTTATGATTTACAAGTGGTAGAGAAAAAAGTTATGCAATGCAAGAAAGTCACTAGTGTGAGCTTGCACTTATTAATCGATGGAATTTTTTATTTTTTATAGTCGTCAAAAGCTATTGATTTGCGACTTACACCGTTGTTTGAATGATTTTATTGTTCTAGTTATCAAAAATATGTGTTTTTAGATATGTAAAGGCTTATCTATCTCTAAAGAAATAATAATAATAATAATAATAGACGTCTTTATTGGTCATGTAAAGAGAGTACATTATTCCTTTACAATGCCAAGGGGCGAGTCACAGCTTTCACGAAGGTGCTTTGCAGACTGACCCATATTGCTACTAATGCTATAAATAATGTTGGTATGGTCAATTGCAAACGTAAAAAGTTCAAAATACCATAACTCAACAAAAAAGAGGTATTTAGTGGGACTTGAAAGGTAAAGAAAATGTATGTTTCAAAGATTTAATATTAAAACTAACGAAATCGCTTTATCTGAACGTACAAATTTAATACTAAGTATTGTGATTTACAGTGTGATTGCAATGAATTAGTGATACAATGATGTGTAAGTGGCACGAATACTGTATACAAATGTTATTGGTTTGTATGATCTTATTTATATATTTATGTCATCAGTATTTTCAGCGATCCAGTCGAGGTAATAATATACCCTCGTGAATACGTCAGGGTACCCCAATGCGCAAGGTCTGCCAAATGACACAATACCAATCTGGGCTCCTTCTGCTGAAACCAATGGACCGCCAGAATCGCCCTAAAAATATTAACCATTATTAGTAATAATACTGGTATTGTTAAACTGTTTATACAATTACAATTTCTGCCTCTCGTGTACAAGCGAAAAATGATTATGCTAATATCTCAATTAGAGGTGGTGAAAAATTCAATAATTATTTCAATACTGATTTACAATTATAATTATTTTACATTAAGAAATATAGGCTCAAGTCCCAATACAGTAGAGTCCCAGTATATTTACCCACTCGGTTCCTCATCTTCCCCTCCCGTCTCGTTATAATTACCAAAAGAAGGGGAGCACCGCTTTTCCCACTCCTCTCAGAGGCGTGATATTTGTGACTTTACAGCAGGCTCTTTCTGAGGCTCCAGCCCGCAAGCTGGGAGAAAAAGAGAGCGGCGACAGCTAAATATAACGAGAAGGAACCGGGCAAATATCCTGGGACGTAAATATAACGAGATGCACTTATACCGAGACTCTACACTATTTCGAAGTGACATTTTAGGTGTACAAGTAATTACTTTTAAAATTGTTTGTTACTTGATGTACTTACGTAACATGCGCCTGATGAATATGACGTTACAGTGCAAATCTGACTGTTAGTAACTGCGGGCCAGTAGGCTGTGCACGTGTCGTCATCCAGAACTCTCAAATTTATTTCTTGGAGTATGGCTGGAGAGGATCCGTCATCCTAATGAATTAAACAATTATTATTAACTTATAATTTCATCAGTTTTTAGTGAACGGCTATAATGGACCTCTTTTGTTTCATTTTTACCAAAAGTAACTGATATTTTAAAGTACTTTAAAAGTTAACTAATTTTCTCATGCATTCAAAAATTAAGAAATAGACGCTAAAAATGTCAAACTTTTACTAACTAATCTTCCCCATCCGGTAAGTTTAGCAAATGTGTCAAAGGCCTTAAAATCTTCACTGGGTAACACGATGGGTTGAACTTTTTGGTTAAATTCGATGTCTTTGGTTAATCGAATTAATGCTATGTCATTAACAATTGTTGATGGGTTGTACTTCTTATGGGGTATTAATTTTTCAGCTTGGTATTTTATGCCATGACTGCCTGTTTTGTTATTTGTTCCGACAGTAACTGTCACATCTTGAGCCCGTTTACTGAAATGATTACATATTTGTCAATCAAACTATCGTGTAAAATTAATTATTAATAATTTTTAAAAAGTGAAATTAGTCTGAAATATTTTAGCATTATTGTCAAATGTGTATCACAAATTGTTGACGTTAGTTTTTAATGGTTCACGCATTCAAATTGACAGAGCTTGTCACAAAATTACTGTTAAAATTGCTTACTACACGACACAATGGGCAGCTGTAAGTATGTAGCGATTATTTAAAATCGATCCTCCACAAACAAAATTCTGATGTTTTAATATGAATATTTGATACGGGTATTTGCCATCCAGAGCAGGGGAACCTCCAATTATCCTCCCTGTTAGTCCTCCTGTTAATCAAACGTTAAATATAAATAAAAATGTAGAAATAATTTTGTAACATACAAATATGTTAAAAATACTTTCACTTATGTTAAACTATCAATATCATTAGTAAAATTTCAACGTTACTAATGTAATCAAGAGCAAACAAAAATTCAGAAATACACTAGGAACTGACACTTAAAAAAAAGATTCTTTATGTTTTTTATAAATAAAAAAGTAAACTTGCCAAAAGCCACCGCCAAAAGGCCAATAAAAACAAGAGTTGTCGAACCCTGCATGTTCTCGGGCCAAATACAAAACATTGTAAAACGTTCAGCGTTTATATTCAATCGCTGATATCGATCTCATTTTTGCAGACACAAAATCAATGGAGAGCACAAATTAAATCATATTTTCTCATATCAGTGGCAGGATGTAATAACTTCAAATTATCAGATTACGAAAAATCTGTCAATGAATTTAATTGATAAATAATCTATGACTTATTGCGTACATCAAACTATTGATAAAATTGTATGTTTGGATGGCCGAATATACGATGCTTCACGAATATTTCAAAAATCTTTGATATTGGCAAATGCATGATACGATTTGCTGATCGAGAGATTCGAGTATCTCTGGCTATCGGTTAATTAAAATCATTGAAGACCTAAAGCGCGTCTAATACTTTGTAAACAAACGAAAGAATTCAGGTTGTTTCATCATATACTTTTTATTTATGTAAGCTGTGTGGTAAAGCTATTTTACTGAATGACTCTATAATTAGGTTATTCAATATTTCATGCAAAATCAAAATTTCAATTAAATTAATATATATGGAATTTATTTTACGTATATTAAATTTCACTGTTTACCGATACCGATATCGTTAGGGTAATTGCCAACAGGCGCAGACACGCTATACATTTCGCATCTACTGCTCCCGCAATAGAAATGGGATTTCATTTCGTCTTAATATTTTTTTATTATAAATTCGAAACATTTTTCGCAATCATCCGCTATACTGGATCCCTTTGAATTGTCAACATTTTAAATCAGCGTTTTAATTACCGACCGAAAGACCTATAAATATTGTGAAATCTTTTGCCATATTTGAATATTTTATTATATAGTATAGTTATTTTATTTTTTCGAAAAAGACACCGATTTTTTTACATTGAAAAGAACAATACTGAAAATTGCAAAAAGAACGAATCGAGTCTTTTTTCTCAGTTCTTTCCTCTCCCGACGGATTTTTTCTAAAACTAAAATTGCGGCATCAAGCGTCTGCAAGATAGCTTCCTCAAATTGTAATTTTGCATTTTCTCGCACAAATATCGATTATTTTATCGTGTAACGGTTAAAAACATGGAAAATTGGGATGCGAAATTAACCCTTTCACTGTGGACTACGTGCATACAGGTAGTTATAAAAGATTTAATGAACAGAGAATAAATGAACATCTATATATACCGGCGTTATGTTTTATTGGGTATGTTGAATCTCTGAATTCGAATTTGAGAAACATTTTTAAAACGTTAAACAGAAAATTCAATTTGGCCGCTCAAAATCGAACAATCTTGAAGCATTTTTCGTAACACATTATTCTTGATGGCATGTGCTTTCGACAAAAATTGGATAAAACCTCAAAAAATAAAAAATATAATAAAAAAATGTATTTACCAGCTAAATGTGGGGGTAGAATTTGGAATTTATTGTTGGCAATCATAATAATATTACAATTACGTATAATGCACTATAATTATACTCCAATAAATTGAAAATATTGTAATAATACAAATGGCTTTAGAATTACAGCTGAACGCCGTCAATCTCACCATAAATTGGTCTATGCAATGACAAATATAATTCTTTTAAACCGCATGAAAACTTACTTCATATTCGTTAAATTTTTTAAAACCGACTCCAAATTCGTAATCAGCGTCGTCGAAAACATAAATATTCATATTTACACACATTTCAAATTGGCCGGAAACATCGTCACATTTTGAGCCCACTTTCGAGTTTTCGGTCTCTACAGCGAAAGGGTTAATTATTATCATTTGCGAACACCTAATCTCGAGATGGTTCATTCATAATCTTAAATTAGTTATATACAATGGATTTTTGCCGATCTTTTGTTTGAATTTCACTCAATTTTCGATGTTTCTATACCGTTAACGGCGAATTCAGTCAATGTGACACGGTATATCCATGTGACTTTGTGAAACTTATTTGTATATAACTAATTTGAGGAACTAACAACCTTTGTAGTCACCTTTGCATTAAAAAAGAGATCCGAGTGAGCCAAAACTTCGTGTCAATAATTTTATGTTTTAATTATATGCAGGCTATAAGTCGAATTTTATATTTTAGTCAGTATTGTTCTTTTTAATGTCCAAAATCGCCATTCTTGGGAAGAAGCATCGAAAAAATAATCATAATTTTTGTCTTTGGAATCGCCAGATTTCAAAAGAGGAGGTTCTGAAAATTTTAAATTTGAAAAAAAAGACTTCTTCGGATTACAATTTTAAGAAGTCCTAAGAGAGATATATTCAAGAGTGTTTTATGGATTATTATTATTCAAACCTCTCCTTCTTCAGGAGGTCTTTTTAGAGATATCTTTAGACTGAGCTCTGGACGACTTCTTTAAGATGTATGTGCTGTATGAGATAGAAAACTATTGAGAAAAATGTATTCCCCAGACAGCAAAATAAAAAAGAGTTCAGAATGACGTCCAAATCTGCTCTTAAAGTCATATGTCCTACTTTCTAAGGGGTTCCTGAACACGATGCCATTATGAGATCTTTATGAACTCATGTTTAGAAGAATTATCCTTACATTTTTTTTATATTGAATACAAACATGATATTTTATGTTGACAGTATACTATATACGTGTTGACGATACGAAAGATCAATTGCTGAGATTACTTAGGAATTTATCAGGAATCTATAAATCAGCGTCTTTTCGGGATTTATTGATAAAGTGTTTCAAAACGCGTGCAATCAAACTTTATGCACATTTCTAGTATAATAAATATATGGTTATATTTACATCCTAGTAAAAACATTAACGTTTGTTATAATGACTGTAATATAATAATAATAGTCAGTATAATGTATAGGAAATTAGTTGTTTCAATGATAGCGTGTTAAGTACACTTTCATATAAATATTAACAAGTTGTATTAACTTATTACAAATGAATTATTTACAAAAAAGCATTCGAAAAGAATAGTTTATGAATTCTTAGATATTACGATGCTAATTGGGTATTCATGATATCACGTAAAAGAATTCTTATTTAACTCTTTATTTAATAAGTGTAGCGGACATTCGTTATATTTTTAACTATACGCAAAGAATAGTTTTAGAATAAACGTTTATTGGTTAATTAAACTATTGTCCAATGTACATTTGTCATTTACACTTGCAATACGTGTACATTATACGAAACGTATTTTAAACGTCAAAAGATCACTTATGACGTAACATAAATATCATAAGTTTAAAGTGTGTTTAATAAAGGTGTTGACTTGTATATAAATATGTATGAAAGAGGTTTCAATTTGCTTAAAAAGATACTACGGTTATTAAACTTACGCATAATTCAGTTTAATTTTTGTTTATAAAATACGCTAATAAAACGTTGAACTTATACCACTTTAAACCGAAAATATTTTAAACGTTCATTACCTGTTTAGTGCCTTTATTGGAATTAATCCATGCCACTATCGTTTACTATACGTTCATTATACGGAAGTATGATTTAAGGTATTATTTGATCTTCTTTCTTAAGTAATTTCTTGGCGCAACGGTGACGTATTATTTCATACGTCGAGATACAGGGTTCAAATTTTCGTCGGAACCATTTTTCTGTGACAATTTCTTTATTTATATCTTAAGAAACTGTGTCTTAAAGTATACGTATCTCCATGAATTAATAAAACAATTCGATAAAAATCCAATAATAATTGTGGATTTCCAATAAATAATTTATTAAAATCATTATTTTGTCTGTATGAGGTATTTTTTTTTATTACGTTAGGTATAAATTAAATGGTTATTAAATGATTAAGTGTACTAAAATTATCGGTTAAATCGAGTATACAAAATTGTATATAAAAGGTATTATAAATTGAATTTTTCAGTAGTTACCCCCCCCCCCCCCCCTCTCCATGCATTTGGTCTGAAACATCGGCATTTGATGAAAAACTATAGAGTAATTTTTTTTCCGAGGTGACTACATTCAATACTTCGCCGGAGTATTCATTTTAAAACCGTTTTTATGGTATTATTCTTGACTTTAGAAAGAAAATACATACAATCTTTTTTGTAGAGAATTTAATGCTTTATCTTTTTTTTGTAATTTTACAAAATAAATGCAAAAAGCTACGAAGAAACGTAATTGGTACTAATGTTTTTAGTAATAGACGGATGGATCTGCGCCAAAATCTAATCAGATCTAATTTATGCCAAGACAGTTATATTAAACAAAAATTTATGTCGATACGATTATCGGTACGTGCGATATCGCGAGACAAAAACACGGGACGTTTTTCGATCCGAAAAAACGACAATTTGCCGATGCATAATTTGCGTAGTATGTTAATGACAAGATAGTATCACTAACGCAAATGAAAATTTTCTGTATTTTGTCACACGAGAGCGTGCTATTTTGATTTGGCGATATAGGAAGCAAACCTGCGTATTTTCCCAGAAAGAAATGAAAATGTTCTCTTTTTGGATGTATTAAACTTGCTTTACTTACTGTTGACATACAACGTATGATGCAAAACATACCGAATTTCATTTGTTTGTGTCGGTAAAACAATGTTTAGTGGCATCAGCAAGTTTTTGTATTAACAGTAATTGATAGTGTCTATATTTCCATTTTATTCTTGTCGGATTATTCGTCCTATGGTTAAATAACACAACATTACTCTCCAGCTTTCATTTCTAATAAAAGGGTCCTATTTTTCATCATAATTATTAGCAAATGGTCTTTTACAAAAAGAAAATGTTTAGAGTTAAATGAGGTACCAAGTTTGTCCTATTTTTTTAAATTTATTTTGTTTGTATATACATATTATAAATATTATATACAAATATTAATGTCTCTTTTGTAACAATTCTTTTTTGTTTTCTATAGTACAATGTTTTTGCAATAGTAAAACAATCTAACAAATATATTATTAAATATATTTATTGCACAAATGAATTGTTATTAATAGGTGTTTTCTTTTATCCATTCCAGGAAACTGTAAACTCTGGTATACACATCAGGTTTTCCTTTACCGCATGGTTCACCATAGGATACAATGCCGATCTGCGCTCCATCTGCCGCGACCAGAGGACCACCGGAATCACCCTAAAATTGTTAAAAATTACTTGATTAATTTTTTCTTTAATAAAAAGAATCATGTATTTGTGATCATTAATAAGGCTGCAATAATAATTTAACTTATAGCTTATTATATATTCTTTTGAACTTGAAATCTTTTAAAGTTAAATCGTTTTTATTAATTACTAAATCGTTTTTCCTTCGCGCCCCTCTCCTTTTAATCCGCGGAATAGTAATGCTTTGTGATACAAAAAATGCTCGAGAGGAAGAAGGGGAACAGAGCATCAGTGGAGTAAGGGAACTTCGTTGGTATGGAGTAAGGGGCACGAAGAACACGGAGTGACAACGTTCATCCCTTCGAAACTTTACTCAAAATAAGAGACACAAGTTTCCATACCGTAGCGTAGGAACTACCATCCACTTGACTAAATCTAACAACACATTTAATAGTATTTTTCGTATCAAGGGCGCAAAATGACATTTCGCGCCCGTGACACGAACAACATTTTTTGTCATAGCGCGCAAAATGCTCCAACCGTTTATATATTAATATATTTTGTATAGAGCGATGTTTGGGCGTGGGTCGGGTGATCAGGTGTGGAAAGGGGGTCGGGGGGGGGGGGGCGAAGCCCTCCCGATTAAAAAGATACTTACTGATATTACAATTATTTATGACAAGTTGCAGAACGAGCGACGAAAGGTAGTGGAAACGTAAGAATGAAGAGTGGGGATACATGAAAATATTCTACGGGAGAAATAAAATTTGATTGAAATGATTCTAAACTTTCATGAATGCGTTTAAAACGTGAATTTATAAATTTTTTATTTTGCACCCTGGTGCGCGCAAAATGGCATTATGCGCCCCGAAAACGAAGTGCAAAATCGCATTTTGCGCGCACTATGACAAAAAAAATTTAATCAAGTTAATGGACAAGTGTCCACCAATTGAGTTACCTAAATACTTATAATTATCGTCAGCCATCAAAATGGTATTAATTCATTACTGAAACTTACTTTCTCAATGCATATTAATATAAATAGTACAGATTTGTTAGATATTAATTTTTTTACACTTACAAAGCAAGCACCTTCTCCGGCTTTTGTCAATGTGCAAATGTGGCTGTCTCGAACCGACCACATTTTTCGGCATTGGTCTTGTTTGATGACTTTCAAATCGATTTCTTGGAGATCTTTTGGAGGCAGTCCAATCGCCTATTGTCCACGTGAAATTTATGTCAATGAATTAGTAAATTAAAAATTGTTTTAATTTTGTCATCTTTAAGCACTTAATAATTTGTACTCTTGATCAGTTATAATCATTCGAAATTTAAGAATTACAAAACACTTACACTTCGACTTCCCCAACCGGTAAGTTTGACAAAAGTGTCCAGAGCTTTGAAATCTTCGTTAGGCAAAACTATGGGCTGCACTTTCTCGTTAAATTGGATCTTTTTGGTCAATCGTATTAAACCAATATCATTGACAATGAGGGAACCGTCATATTTTTCATGAGCAGTTAATTTTTCTACTGAATATTTAGTGCCCTGTCCTAATGTTATTGAGTTCGTGCCAACGGTGACGGACATTAACGATGCTTTTCTCCTGTAAAATGTTTTTTTGCTGTATATGAGACGATATTTAATTTGTTAATTAGACTAATTAAAAACAGATGTCCAAAACTGATTAAAGGATTGGAGGCTCGAAACCGAACTTGAACTGTATTAGTGGCAATCGTAAATCTTTTTTAATTAAAATTATTATTTAATTAATTATTTAATTTAAAATTATTAATTAATATTAATTAAAATTCGTCAAAGATATGTTGAAAGTGCCGAAAAGATCTCTAGCGGATATTTTTTTTTTATATTCCAACCGTCGACATTTGATGAAAAACTATAGGATAATTTTTATGCCCTAGGTGACCAAATTTAATACTTCGTCTAGACCTAAGTTCTGGGTCGAAGTAATGTGTAAATAGGACATTTTTTGATAAATCTGCACTTCACTTTGTATTGTTAGATATTTTTTTTATTCATAAGGAGTATAACATAACAATGATTTGTTTAGGAGTCTATAGCATTTAAGTAGATTTAATAACTTTAGAAAATATGTTTTTTAGATTACTTATTAGATTGTTATTATTCCTTGTAGATTATTATCTTACCCTTTAACGCAATGTGCAGCAGTGAGAATGTAACGATCATTCAGAATTGATCCTCCACAGAGAAACGAACCGAAATATCTCAAAGCCACTTGATAAGGATATTTACCATCTGGAGCTTTTGAACCTCCAACTATTCGAGGGGTTGGACCACCTGTTCATTAAATGAGTAATAAATTATTATCATTAATAATTAATGTAAACGGGTGAAGGTTGAAAAATCGACAAATCTGAATACCGACAGTAAAATATTCGACAAATCTGAATAACGACAGTCAAAAAACCAACGTGTCGGAAATTTTTCATTTTTATTTTCGGTTGGGTGTCAAAAAGCCGATAGTTCAGAAAAATGGCAGGTGCTGGTCGAAAAGCCGACAAATCAAAAAAACCGACAGTCATTTTGTTAAGTGTTTGTTTTATTACTGTTAACTTTTCGATTGTCGGTTTTTTTTAAAACTCCAAACATGACATTCATTAAGCCGAAAGTTCAAAAAACAACTGACACTGTGAACAAATTAACATGCATAAAGCCGACAAAAACTTGTTATTTTTAAACATTTTTAGAGGTGTCGGCTGCTTGACACGTACCCTGATTTTCCCCGAGTATATTTTCATATTAAAAACAAAGACAAAAAGATGTCCAGCAGGTGGAAAAAGATGAAAGACTATCGGCTTCCTGACGGTCGATTTTGGACTGTCGCGTTTATGAGGTGTCAAGTTTTTTTTATTTAATGGCATTTTGACCCGCGCCTAGCTTTTTTAATATTATAATACGCATAGTAAATGTGCAAATAAACCAAAAAAGCGTTAAGGGTTTATTCTCTCTCAATTTGGCTACATTTTCAGTTTTTCACAGCGAGTTTCACGGTATAAAAAACGACTGCTAGTGAGAAAATCGACAAACCAAAAAACAAATAAGACAAAAAACTAACCGTGAAAACACTGACTGTAAAAATACTACAAGTAAAAAAATCAACCGTGAAAACGCTGAAAGAAAAACTGGCATGTCAGAAAACCAACATTCCAGAAATCCGAACTTTCCAAAACCCGAAATATTAATGCCTCGTTCAGATTCAAAATTAATTAAAAAAATACACAAGAGTATGTATAGATAGATTCCTCGAGTGAGCATTAAAAATCAATGGGATATCACTAAACGCATTACAAAAAATGACTGACTGGTAATTTTAGAAAACATTTTTATGGTGCAGTTACTTCGTTTTGTTCCGAATTAAAGATGGCATACTGAAAATGACAGATGCAAAATATTAGAATATAAAATGACACAAAATGTCACTTGAATCGGGAAAATTCAGTCCTTTAACGTTGACAAGTCATATTTAATGTTGTTTAATACACTGTACGGAAAGTTCTCATTTTCTGCACGGAATATTGTACGGAAAATGTGTGATTACCGTTTAATTCGAAAGTGTGATATTCATTACGGGTTCCGGTAATTGAAAATATTTATTAAGTTCACTCTATAACATGCAGTTTACAGGATAATCAAGGGACTTCTATTTACGTCCAATTTTTCAGGTCGATGTTGTGATTGTAAACCGATCTTTAGCCAAAATTTCAACTATATGCTATAAAAGCGATATATTTAACCTTTTTGATGCATTTTTTCAGAACTTTACAATATACTTTTCGAATGTTTGCAGTAGTAATAATAAAACTATTAAAAAAGTCTAGTGCTTAAGGAATCGATAAAAATACACGATTCGATTTTAGAAGAAACTTAATGAATTGGCCATAATAAATAATATCAATAATTATTAAGAAATTTAAAATGAATTTACAACTTCTTTAAACACGTATTTTTACTACCGTTTAATCCTAGCCATATTTATCATTTCCTCATCTCTTAAACAAAACTTAAAAATATAAACAAATACTTAAACTCACCAAAAGCACAAGCCAAGAGGCCAAGAAATACAAGTACGGTAAATCCCTGCATGTTGAATACATCAAAATAACCGAACAATTAACTTTATATATCTTTTTTTTTTGATTTTCGATACCGATCGAATAATTCCCGAGATTTAAATCCAGGAATTAATTAATATTTTCCATCAAGATCGGCATTATCGAGAAGGTTATTACGTCTCGTATTATAATTATTTAATGCAGGGGATCAACATCAGTCTCGGAAAGATAATACAAGAATCAATGTTAATAATAAAACGACATAACATAACTAATTTTGCATAATTGCTTTAGTAAAGTCATAATTTAAGCTTTTGATTTTTATAATTTAAAATAAAGTTATTATTTAGTTGAAAGTAAACATTCAAAATTGCGACGTTTAGATCTGGAGATTTGATTATTATCGGACAATTGTAAACATTGAAGTCCAGCAAGTAATGATCAGGAAAAAATAAACAAACGATGTTTACAGGTACTGAAATGCGAGATTACAGCTTCATTGAGACGCAATATGAATATATTTTACATACGAGTATTATATTGTGTTTTAGGTGTATTATTAGCAAAGTTTATTTAGAACTAGATTCCCATAAAAGTTTCTAAATGAATAAGAAATTACTCGAAAACAGTAAATGTAAAATGTAATCATAAGCGACTTTTAGTAAATATTTAGAAGGAGAAATAATTGTAAATAAAATAAATACAAATAATCGAAGTAACGACTTTATAACAAATAAGATTCTAAATGCGTACATAATATTTTATATATATAAGAAACATCGGTTTCTTACTGGTCTAATAAATTATTTAAAAATATAGGTATATTTCTTTTATTTGAATAAATTAAGTAGTTTAGATATTATTTTTTCAATTAACAAAAAGTAACTGACAAATTCAATTACCTTATATTTATTTATTTTATTTAACAAGATAGAACAATAACAAAACGATGTAAGTTATTTTTGACCAGACCTGGTGTATTATATATGTTTTTAGACTATCTAAAGTCCGCCTAATTTCATTGTCATTTCAGAATGTTTGCCTGACCTCAAAAATATGATAGATTGTATACGAATTCACGGATTTACCTGAAGTTAGGGTTTTTTGTGGCTCCGATTACGAATTCGAAATCAGATTAGCAAAACAAGAAAGGGCAAACTATCTCTAAGCTCTGTTAAACTTTAAAAAAAATGTTTTAGCAAAAGTGTTAACAAAAACAATAATTAATATAACAGGTTTGGTCAAAGAAACTTTCATTGGATTTTGTTTGTGATCTTGTTAAAATGTTTGCTACTAAAATTTCTAGAAAACGTGATATAGTGACCATTGCGATTTGAATATATTTATTGTGATATTTACTTCTTCTACAGAAAAACGGTTCAGTATTTTTATTATTATATTTATTAGGATTGCGGGGGAGACTATTTTTACATTTCCCTTGCAGGCTGTAGGTTTCTACTTTTTTTTTTGGTGTGGGATCGGTATAAATAATTTAGAAGGGCTAAGAAAGGCCTCAGGTAACTGCTCCATTTGTATGTATGTATTATTGACTCGATTTCAAAGTAGGTATCTAGGGAACTGTAGCATCCTTCTAAATAATAGATAGTTGAATGTTTATCTAAGGCAAAATATTTAATTTTCTACGGATGGGATATTGGTAACTTCTGTTGTTCTACACAAATAAAATTATGTTCTGTTAATAATGAGTTAAATTTTGTTGCATGCTCAAAACTCAAAAAAATGTTCTGGTTAAATATGACCGACTATTTTTTCTGGTTATAATAACCCGAAAACACTTTATACTGATGGCAGTAAAACTCTTGAAGGTAAATATGTCGGAACAGCATTTATCTGCACCGTAATCGACACTCAAATTATAAGAAATTTAAATGTAGCTGCATCTATTTATACAGCAGAGCTTATAGCATTAAACGATGCACTAGAAGTAGTCTATGAATTATCCGCAATATAATTTCTGTATCTTCTCAGATTCTCTTAGTGCACTAAATAGTCTCCAAAATATAAATAGCGGAATCAAAACAAATCCATATGTGATGGAAATTAAAAAAATTTTTCTGGATTTCATCACATATCGGAATAGTTGGCAATGAAAAGGCAGACACTCTTGCTAAATCGGCAACAGAAACATGCTATTCCGATGAAGCAGTTAATTTACCGATTCCTTATACGGATTTTTACGGATAATACAAAAAAGAAGCCAAAATTCAAACAATAAAAACTATAAAAGAACAAGGCCATGTCAAAGGAAAATTTTACTTTAAGAATTTTTATATTGAGAAATCGAAACCGTGGTTCGTGTCCAGAAATATGACCCGAGAAAGTACTGTAACCCTCAACCGTATTACGGCTAACCATTATAACCTTGGTGCCTCTCTAGCGCGAATAGGAATCATAAATAATCAGAAGTGCCAATGTAACAATGATTGTCAAGATGCAAATCACATAATATGGACCTGCCCCCTTTACAACGATCAAAGAAAAAGACTAATCAACAGACTAAAACGCCTTAATTATAAGTTACCTTTAAGTTTAGAATCTATCATTGAACAACCTACCAGTGGGGCTAGCTCACTACTGTGTAGGTTTCTAAAAGAATGTAACCTTAAATATAAAAAAACACATCACACAGTACCATATCTGAACGCTTGTAAATTTTTGTTATGCTGAATAAGCCACTAAACGGCTTCAAAAGCTCAATAAAAAAAATGAAAATAACCCGAATTCTAGGTAGTTTAATTAGAAAATAATTGTTTTAACAATATTCCTAGTTAAACGAATAATATTTCTGGTTAAACCAACCAGACTTCTGGCTATTTTATAATTATTATTTTAACCAGAAAAAATGACAAGGGCCTATTTCATCATCTTTTTTGGTTATTTTAACTATTTTTTTTTCTGAGTGTATAACATAAATGAATATTAAATATTTTACAAATATCAAAATTGAATTTTGTACGTAATTGGTTAGAAGACGACAAAATGTAAATTTTAAGAGCTTTCCAATTTTGTTCCCGAAAAATGTCGAAAAGGAAGCAACGTAAACGCCATCTAGTCCAATCAGATTAAATGCTTCCCCTCGGAATGTGAGATGATAAGCTGCAAATTGGTATAAACTTTGTTTTGGCATTTTAAATGTTCTCTCAAGAGGCACCGATAATCACGTGTCTGCGTTCTAAGATATCGAAGGTCAAAGTTTAAAAAAATCGTTTTTTTGCAAATATCTCGCTCCCTATGGCTGGAACACTGTTTGAACTTCGTATGAATATTATAAAACATTAAATTCTCTACAAATTTGGTTGAAGAGGTCCTTTCATACGATTAATCGTTCTTTCGAATTAATTCAAAAAAATTTTGCTGTTAATGTCATGGTGTAAGTATGTATAATTACACCATGGTTAATGTTATGTCTTGTCTAGGAATCATCAAGTAAAATATGTAAGAAATCGAAATAGATCAAACTTAAACCTCGCAGTATTATTAAATAGTAAATAAATATGTGGTGGATATCTTAAACGAGCAAATCACAATGTTTACATAATTTTAATTTTTCTAGCTAATTTTGTTTTCTTTTTTTCTGATGATGGAAACTTGTTTACTCGGTCAGAATTAATTCAAATTTTGTTAGAAAAATTCCCCAAGATTTTATTATGATGGTAAGGATGGAAACGTTGGAATGTTTTAAAATTTTCGAAAAAAATGAGGATCATTAAGGAAAACAAAGTTAGTTATAAATTTATTAATTTATAGGTTTTTTTAAATTTCAATGTACATATTTATCTTAGAAATTTTGAGCACTGAAAAAGGAAATGTCATTTTTAAATTGACTTTTTCAACTTATTGTGTCCTTATCAATATTGAAAAAACACCGAAACAAAACTTTATTGTATGCAAAATTAGGTTAAAAGCAAATTTATGTCCAAAGTGTTATGGCACTCGCAGAGTTGATTGAAAGCAGATTGCTAAAGACGAAGACCCTAGATAAAATATGAATGCATAAAAACGGGGGCCATCTTTCAGTCAACATTCCGTATCTCCCTTCAAGTTTAAGGTATACAAGCAATTTTCATTAATTTTAAAGAGAATTAAAATCGTACATGAAAATAGAAAAATTATAATTTACATTGTATATAACAATGTAAAAAACAAAACCTGCAATACAAAATTTCTTGCGTTTCGAACGCAATTTTTTATTTTTTTTTTCTTGTCGGGCTATTATAACCAACTTTTATTTTGAATATTGGACTATTGTGAGTCTTTTTCCTTCTCAAGAATATATTTGAAATGGCTGACAATATGCTTAGAACTTTGTGGATTTTCGACTTTTTTCTAGTTTTTCAGAATGAAAAGTAAAAGAACTTTCAGAATTTGCAACTCTTCTGATCATGGAAAAAAAAATTACTTGAATATACGTTGAATGTGAAGGGAGATACGCGGCGTTGAATGAGAAAGATGCCTCCCCTCTTTCTTATTCATTTACGTCTAATCCAGGGGTCTTCTTCCTTAGGAGTTTGCTTTCCATTTTTTTCAACTTTTTTGAAATAAATCAATGACTCCAACAATAAATAAAAGAGGTATGATGTACGCTAAATGTGAAGTTTTCCTTTTAACCTATTAATGAAGGGAGATACGTGGATTCTCTTAAGAAGGGTCTTTTCTTTGAGGAAAACAATTAATGTATTAAGATTTCCATTTACCTGACGATCTATATATTTCAGAGACCGATGTGGAAAGTTTCATATGTTCATAAATTTTTAACCGCTCGAGTTCCGCACCGGACGCCTCACTTAACTGTGTTAATAGACAAATTCTGATACATAAATCGAGAGGTGTACATCATTTTTTTTGGTACAATGGACCACGGCACCATAAAAGATTTGAACATTGACATCCTGATGTCGGCAGTACTCTCCCAAACAGAGGGTGAATTCCTAGAACCACCGCAGAAGGTAATAGCCGACATCTTGAAACTGTACCACGACATCGAAACCCGGGATATACGCGTCGTACATAACAACATCCGGAAGTTGTTTCGAGGACATGCGGAGGAGTACCGACCGTGGTTTTTGCACTACACCATCGTGAGGCGTGTGTGTGTGGAACAATACAAGCAAGCTGCTTATTTCGAATTGCTGGATCGTATGGGTTTGATGCCCGAAGCGTACAAGATCACCATCACTGCTATAAAGGCACTTCTACGTTTCAAGGATAATGGTGTCTCGTCGGATAATCGGAAAATACTGGCCAACTTTGGAAGCTGGCTAGGTCTGATTACGATCGAACAGAATCGACCGATTCCAGAAGAGGACCTGAATATGAAAGCCCTTTTTGACATTGAATCGTATAATGGAGCTAAGAACTTCCTGTACATCACACCATTTCTCTTGAATGTGATGGCTAGTTGTACCGAAAGCGCAGTGTTTAGTCCGCGAAATGAATGGACGTGGGGCATTATGATGTTGTTTGACATGACTTTTGAGAAGTATTACAAAGAGTTTTCAATACGTGATCTAGAATTAATGAGTGGATGCCCCTTACTAAATTGGACTGAAATTTGAGTTTTATGTATTTTGAATATAATTTTTAGATTCCTGATATTGATTATTGGATCGCGGTTAGAATATATAAATCTCTGTGAGCTATGCGATAATGTGTGTAAATAAAATGTTTTAAAAAAAAGAATTTATGTGTTGACTGTTCACCTGTCGTACAATTACAATTTGAATCCCTTCAGCAGCCAGCATTCCTTCACTGACTTGTCGAAAACCTGGCTGACTTTTTTTTTTTGCAAAGTTTTTGGAGACGATGGGAATATTGTAATTTATTTAATGATTTATTTATGAAGCTGCAGTTTAACGGACAAATGGAATCTATCATTGAAGTACAAATTAATACCTACGATGAAAACGTCAGATTGTATTTATGTTTCGGGGTCATAGTTGCAGCACTCTGAGCACAAGTGGTCCCGCAGACTCTAATTTCACGTCCGTGAGCTACATTAGCCCTTAGTTCCGACGGCTATTTTAAAGCCTTTTCCTCCCACTACCTGGATCAAATATGTCTTGCAGCTTGAAATTGCTTACAGTTGTGCAATTTATAAAGTACAATTTGAATTTTCTCTGGGTCGGAAACGACCCTGGAGTTGGGATTAAAGGTTAGCATTAATTTGAGTCGTGAACTGTTACCACCTTACGGGCCCCCAGCTGGATACAATGTCCATTAATTAATAAAGTGGATCCGCAATACATTAGAGCACTCTCCATACGATTTTTGTCACACAAATTATCAGTTTCATTTACAATATGTACAGTTATTTTAGAAATTTTTGACCAACCATAGTATTAAAAAGAATAATTTCGTCACTGTACTTTATTTTTATTCCTAATAACGTTCTGAATAAAGTTTGAATCCCAGGTTTTTTAAACTTTGTATCTTTTTCACAAATTTTTCAATTTGAGGGATAGAAAATTAAGAGTTTTTAGAGGTGCGTGCGAAGTGATACCTTTTCATTTCTCGATAAATAAAATCGTACTATACTACTCAATGGTTGTAAAATGTATTATTCAATTTTTCTCTCTCATATGAATTGAAATACTACAATTTCGCGTATATTAGTCGATTCATTACTTTGTAGTTGAAAATATATTCTGTGCGAGAGAATATTCTTTTAGATATAAGAAAAATGTACTACTTTGCGGTTATACTGTATTCGATAAAGAAAGAGGAGTTTGAATCTATAAACCACCTATATGTAACTAGGAATGTTTTAAAAAAACTGTATGTACTGCCAAATAGGAAAAAGAAAATTGGGCAAAGAGCCTTCGACTATGTTGGGTGTAAGTGTTTAAACCAGTTACCGATGGACCTCCGTATTGCAAATAAAAAACCTAATCTTATTAAAAAGGCAGTATTTGAGTGGCTAAAAAGAAAGAGCTCGATAGAGCTAAAAAGCAAGTTGTTGGGGGATTAGTATTAGTTTTAGTTTTATGTATTAAAATCAAGTTATTATTTACTGTTTTATTTTCTTTTGAGTTGTATGGGCATTGTTCTAGAATTTTTAAACTTTATGTTGTCGCTCATTATGATACCTTAAAAATTTTAAATATAACTTAGCAACACTACAGATCAACAAATTTTTGTTCGTTTTACGTGTAATAAATGTTTATTACTAATTACCGATATGTAGAAAACAATGAGAGTAAATAAAAGTAGTGAATTTGCCTGTTTTTGGTGCGCGACACTCACTACATTTTTTCAGTTTTAACACTGAAACTTTTTGAACCTTTTTTTTTAATGGTCTGTGGTTTTTTGTGGAAGTATTTGGGGATGTAAACAAATGAAAAATCCTTAACTTAATGATGTGCCTCACTGAGGAATAAAATTATATACCTTCAAACTTGCGAGATAACTTTTTTTTATAGTTGACAATTTAGCAATCAACTTTAGATAATTTTTTTCACATTGGTTTTTGAGAAACCACACAACAGGGGTACATTGCCTATATGATAAGAAGTAATTTGAGCCTTTGCCCGAATGTGTGCCACCTATACATAAAAAATGAGACCACCTCAAACTTTAAATTTCCGAGCGAAACTCACTTTGAAAAATCGAATTATTTAATGGCACATCTACAATTTAGCTTCTAAGTACTTTGGAATCATTGTGATCTTTTCTCCTATGTTATTAAAGTATTTATAACTTTTGTGTTTTTTTAATACAACAAAAAAGACACTTTTTAACAATAATAAAATGATTATTCTTTACAAATCGTTTTAATTTTTTGGTATCCTTAATGTTAAATCATGTATTTGGATTTCAAATTTTAATGAAAATTGACTTTGGATTTGTAATCAGTGGCCTCAAAAACCCTAACATATCAAATTTTATAAAAATCAAAGAAATTTTGTAAAAATAGTCCGCCATATTTAATCCATTATTACTTCGACCCAGACTAACAATTCGGGCAAAAAAATTACCATATAGTTTTTCATCAAATGTCGACGTTTCAGACCCTAATCAACAATAAACAAATTTGTGTCCGTGATCTTGTACGTACGTACGTCCGTACGTCCCGTTTTTTTGTCTCGCGATAACTCGCGAACGGATAAGCGTATTGACATAAATTTTTTTTTTAAATACGCATCATGGCATAACTTAGATCTGCTTAGATTTTGGGGCAGATCCATCCGTCCATTACTAAAAAAAATTAGCCCCAATTAAGTTACTTTGTAGTTTTTTGCATTTATTTTGAAAAATACAAATTTTATTAAAAAATGTTTCAAACAAAAAAGATGAAGCATGAAATTCTCTACAAAAAAGGTTGTATGCATTTTCTTCCTAAAGTCAACGATAATGCCATAAAAACTGGTTTAAAATGTTTATGACTATTGTCTGAAAAAGTATTGAATTTGGTCATTGCGGCAAAAAATTGACCCTATTGTTTTTCATCAAATTTCGACGTTTCGACTCCCTACCCCCCAGGGGTAGTCTTTGCCAGCCCCTCGGGCGCGGTGACCACCTACGGGCGCAAAGTTCTTTTACGCCCTTGATACGAAAATAACTATTTCGATATATCTAAAAGATGTCTTATAGATATCTATAAGATATCCGTCATAGATCTTTTCGACACTTTCAAGATATCTTTGACGAATTATTGTATATATAATATCATAATAATACAGACAGTAATTGAGGACGTGGATCTTAAAAGGGGTCGCGTTCTCAAACGGTCGGAAAAGTATTGTCCACGCGTAACAATTAAATCTAAGGGAGACTTTATTCAATAAATGTTGTTGACTTGAACTCGTCATATTTCCTCAAAAACTGCATGAAAAATTCTGCAATTTTCAGGGTACATGCACAAGATAGTGGCGAAAGAGATTGGTGAAGTTAAGTTAACAAAATATCTACCGAATTATTAATAATAATTAACAAATGTAGAAGTAAATTTAATGAGCTCGAAAATTCGCCGTTTGCGAGCTATATCGAGAAAAAGTGTGTTACAAAATTTACGTTAGAGAAAACTTCTAGTGGGAAAGTTGTTCGTCAATGTATGACGAAGATTTCTGCAAAGTTTCACATTTTTTGGAACTAAGATGCGTTAATTATACGTTATTATCTAAAAAACGCGTGGGGCGCTGATGCCGGCGATTCTGCACGCTTCATTTCATACACCACATACAAGGAACATACGAGGAACAAAACATTCTGTATAAATTTGTGATTGATATTACTTTATTTATAGACTTAATAATATTTTGTTGTATTTTTAATTTATGTACAGTACTTTTTCAACGCAGATTAGTTATTTCCTTTCAGACATGAAAGGTTTACAGGAATCGCTATGGCTTTTTCTTCCCGTTCTTCTTGAATTATTGTTTTTGTCGCTCATTATAAACAAAATTTACTGATCACGTCATGAAAAATACTTATTATAATATTAAATACAATATTTCATAAGACAAAACTACTTTCCTTACCTTACGGGACTCGACGTGCATGAACTTGTAAAACATTGTTGTCGTATAATAGAAGAGGCGGAAAGTTTAAAAATATTACATCTTATATTAATCTAATATAATTTGCTAATTAACTAATAAGTATTAATTTATAATCAATATCAAACATAAATTTATACAGAATGTTTTGTTCTTCGTATGTTCCTTGTATGTGGTGTATGAAATGAAGCGTGCAGAATCGCCGGAATCAGCGCCCCACGCGTTTTTTAGATAATAACGTATGATTAACGCATCTTAGTTTCAAAAAATTTGAAACTTTGCAAAAATCTTCGTCATACATTGACGAACAACTTTCCCACTAGAAGTTTTCTCTAACGTAAATTTTGTAACACACTTTTTCTCGATATAGCTCGCAAACGGCGAATTTAATTTACTTCTACTTTTGTTAATTATTATTAACAATTCGGCAGATATTTTGTTAACTTAACTTCACCTATCTGTTTCGCTACTATCTTGTGCATGTACCCTGAAAATTTCAGAATTTTTTATGCAGTTTTTGAGGAGATATGACGAGTTCAAGTCAACAACATTTATTGAATAAAGTCTCTCTTAGATTTCATTGTTACGCGTGGACAATACTTCTCCGACCGTTTGAGAGCGCGACCCCTTTTAAGATCCATGTCCTCAATTAGTAAAACACAGTAAACATGTAATATGCATCGAATAGTCACTTGGACCTAAATATGATTGGACTCCCAAATATCAATATAATTTTATAATATAATTGAAAGCTGTTAGTAAACAAACGAGTCTTAAGGAATAGCCGACTCTCCACTGGGTCGAAGTTTCTGAGCGAGCGAGGCACCACGCCAACACTAGTTTTAAATTTGAATAACTATTAACTGGACGTTTAATTTTATATACTAGCTTCTAAAAATTAGGCCATAAGCAAAAGAACTGAATTTTTTATGTATATTAAACGTTACAAAACTAAAAACTAATTTTACGAGTAACGTAACATATTACATTATAAAAAAAAATACATTGTGTATAAATGAGTCACGCAAGGTTTTTCCTGTTATTTGATCAATTCTAAAGCCAATAAAATTAATTTCATGAATGTGCCTAAAAAAAATGCTATTTCCTTCAACCTCATAGTTTAAAAGTTCTAGAATAATGCCCATATATTTTATAAGTTTATATTATGTAAATTTTATCAGAGATGTATATGTAAGCATTACTATAAGCTATTAAATAAGTGTGTTATAGTGCGAGCGATTTAAGCGGCTACACTTTTTTCTTTCGGGCTGCAGACAAGTATCTTTGAATACTTTGCAACTTATGTATGTAGTGGGCAACCACATATGTATTCATTCTATACCCGAAATATATATTATATTATTATTATTATTATAAATATTAGCCCGACTAGGTGGTTTAAAATGCAAAGATCCTGTTAGTAAAGCACCACTTATTTCTCTTATTATTTTTATAATCAGACAAGTTATACTATTGTAGAAATTCCAGTGATAATGGTACCTATCAGTACTCTTCACATTTGTTTATATATGTTAATTTTGAAACATAATATATATATATATTGAAAGCTAGTTCAAGGCCGTCTAAAAAATCCGTTTTAATTAGTTTTGTACAGCTCTTTTTATTTTAGCATGGTCTAATATTTCTGGTTAGATATTGCTAAATATGGGACTAACATTGTTTACAACATTTTTCCAAATGTTTTAACACACAATTGTTTAATAGTGCGTTAGAATAAAATATTGAGAATTTTACTAATTTATGTAAAAGTAGAAAAAACTTATGATAAAATGAAGTGGAAATGCTCCCGTAAGATTTTATTATTGCATTTTTTAATATAAACACTAGCTCAGAAACGTATGATTTTACTATGTTTTTTGTTACGGTATTAAAGTTATTTCTCATGAAAGACACAGCATTTCCAATTTTAAGAACTTATTTTGTTAGAACGCGTCATTATTCCACGAAACTATTAAACGTTTTAGTTATTGCTTTTTTCTTGTTCTGTATAATTAAAAATGGCATTGGGACAATATGTTTACAAACAACGAATACATGTACAAGTATTTTGCGAGTTTAGTGAGCAATACGAACTTGATGTTATTTTCCAAATTTCATAAAATCATTTTCATTTTAAATGTAGTGATTAAGAGGTTATTTTTGCATAAAGCATTATTGATTTCGATAAATAAATAATTATAAAAATTTCTTTCATTGTATAGTATTAAAAAAACTCGATTTTTTTAAGTCGAAATCGTAGTTTTCTATCTCGCGGTCTATAAGAAATAGGTCAATTCATTTGTTGTGATGTTTTTCTTATAATATTTAATATATCCATTACTCTTTTAAATATTTATTTGAGTAACATATACACGGTTCAAAAATCAAATCATTTACATGGCATTAATGTCTCAAGACAAAGTAATTGATAATTCTCTGAATTGCACATTTTTATTCAAGTTTGTTACTCAAGGATGTTCATATTTGAAAAATTAAATATTATGTATGCAAGCGTAAACAGTTAAAGAGAATTTATAAAGTTACACCTACAATTATTAATTTTTCTAATTTTAACGAAACAGAGCGGATACAGGTATATGAAAGTAATTTAAATGTAATAAATATATTATTTACAGTAGTAGAAACAAAGTGCTAATAAATATTCTAAATATAAGTGTCCATTATTTTTCCCTTTTTTCTTTTATTTAAGAGACAGTCTTAATCACTTTTTACCCATGAAAGGGACTAATAATTTAATTTAAGTTTCATTATGTAACTACAATTTAAGAAAAAAGGCAGTTATTTATCAGTATTACTTTTTAGAGAAAATAATACTGATATCAAATGCAATAATTGTGCCCGAACGCATATAAAAAATCAATTTTTACTTTGGAATGGATTCTTGTAGAATAGGGGACAAAAATATACGTGTTTTTTTTTAAACTTTTAATGAAAAAGTGGATTTTTTCAGTGTTGTTCGTAATAGTTCTCGTAACAATCTAAACGTTCGATATAAACGACAATACGTTTTCAATTTTTTTTGTGATAGTTCCCATATCGAAATTCTTGCTCAAAATTCCATCAAACCTCCTTTTGTTGAACGTTTTATGAAACTCTATCGGTACATTAAAGACCCTATTTCAAACTGCACGAAAAATTTACACAGAATTTTTTAATATACAATGAGGAGCATTCCATCTCAAAATGTAATACTTCGCCGTCGAGGTTCTTTAATTTGTCTGAAATTTGAATGATGTGTTCTACTTCGAAAAATATGTGTCTAGGTAAAATTTCGAGTCCTTATCTGTTATAGAAATCTCACAATCTTCAATTTAGTAAAAGTTGACATTTTTAAAATTAAATTTTAAAAACTCATGTTTACTTTAAAAATGTGATAAAAAATATTTAAATAGCGCAAATCGTTTGGAAATTTTTTTAACTATAAAGTTTAACGCGAGAACAATAGATCGAAAACATTTTCATTAAACGTTCATAATTTAAAAATATCTATTCCGATTTTGTTCAAATTTTCAAGAAAAATAGTTAAAAGCATATACTTTGAAATGATTATATAAGTGATCTAGTTTTTTTTTATTTTTTTGGTATATTTTAAAAAAAATTGCGTGAAAATGCAAATTTTTCAAGGATTTGTCCCAGTTTTCGCGCATTTTTGAGCATGCGCAGCTTTGGAGAAGAAATCTGAACCCAAATTTGGATTCCTTGGAAAATTTTCAATCAATTATGCATTCTGATACTTTATTTTAATTTATTTTCGATAGAATTTACTAACAAGCGGGCGGGTTCGGTGGAACCATTTTGAACAAATGCGATTTTAACCATTAAAAGCAACATCGTTTTAGAAACTATGTGCTCTATAGTTTTGAAATTCGTTGGTCTTGAATCCAAAGTCGAAATTACAAGATTGAAAATAGCTTATCGACTATGGCCGCTCAAACGTATGGGAACAATGTGTTCCATCCATACGTTTAATATAAACGACAGTACATTTACGTTTCCATACATTTTTGAGGTCGCTGAGTACGAATTTGAAGTCAGAATTGTAAAATTCAATACGACTGAGTCAAAATCGCGGACATCAATAACTTATCGAATTTACTGAAATTCCGATTTACAATGTAAGAATTGACTTTTTGATTCCAGCCATTTTGATTCAGTCATATTGAATTTTGGCCATACTAACTTCAAATTCGTATTCAGCGACCCCAAAAATGCATGGAAACGTAAATGTATTGTCGTTTATATCGAACGTTTGGAATGTTTCGTGAACTATCAAGGATAACACTGAGAAAATCCACTTTTTCATTAAAAGCTCAAACTTCAAGCGACTTTCGAGCCAGGTAGAAAAGTCGTATATTTGTTTCGACATTCTACAAGAATTCGTTCGAAAGTAAGAAAAAATATTTGTTGTTATTTGAACTACCGTCGTGTGCAATTTTGACCGTTCCGTATCCTGATCGCTTAATAAACGTCTAAATTTGGGTTAAACTTGAAGGATAAACGTATTATACACTCAGAAAAAAAAATAGTTAAAATAAGCGGAATTCTGGTTGGTTTAACTAGAAATATTTTTGGTTTAACTAGAGATATTGTTAAAACAATTATTTTTCGAATTAAATAATCGTCTATCGTTAAGGTAATAAAATACTTCATTGAGAAGTAACATTTTAAGATCGAGTAACATCTGTACTATTTTTAAATCCACTTACAATAAAAGTATCCTTAAACGATTGGGATTAATCCCAAAAAAGACTCTATGCTATTTATGGTACTTCTTAAATCAATTTTATGCGTTTTGTATATTACACGAAATTTAATAAACGTTTCTCTCATATACCTAACCATTTTTAAACCTAACTTATTTGTAATAAACGAATATTAAATTATAATATTTAAAAGAATTGGCCAAACGTTATGGTTCGATTAAAATTTAAACGTATTAATCTATTATTAGATTCTGACACTTGAAAGTTTAAGGAATTTTTTAAGTTAAAGGACGAAATGCGTTTGATTTTGTCATTCTATTTTTACAACTTCAAACTGCGCTTGTAATTATATTTGGTGTTACAGGCACATCAATGTAAGTATACTTATGATGGAGCGGGACAGAAAAGTGTGGCTTGAGTTTCAGGGAATTTTACATCTAGCTAATACTGATTATATATATTTCGTTTAAGTAAGGTACTTCGACGTAGGGTTTTCTGCAGTGTTTTGCACGCCATTGCACACGCGAATGTGGGTACACAAGAAAACATTTTCGGCCGTGTCTAGTGTCGGAGTAAGGCTGTTTTGGCCGTGCGGCTATAAATGGCGATTAAAACTCGAAATCATTAAAAAGAAAGTTTCTATAAATATATACACCTTTGTTATATTATTAAGAACATTTGTGTATAATTTTTAGACGTTTAAGTTATTTATTGATTAACTTTATGGTTTGCAAACGTTGTCTAGACACGGCCGAAAATGTTTTCTTGTGTACCTAGGTAAAGTCGGCTGCAGACGCACAGGATCTGTCTTAGACAATATAAGACCCTTGAATATCAATATGGTGAATTCGAAAGCATGCCTTCTATTTATTATTTGTTTTAATTGTTTCAAATCACTGCGATGTTTTCTCGTGACGAAGGAATCTATTGTTCATATTGAAGAGGGTAATGGTGGAGAAGTCCGGTCCGGGTTAGTCCTTGGATGGATTTACCTGGAGGGTCGTGAGGACAGGGTCATCCTGGGCCTGTGTCTCGCCTTCGGGTGAAAGAGAAATTCAAGGGTCGTGAGAGAAGGCTAAAGTTGGAGCTTACGATAAGGAGTCATTCGGGGCTTAACCACTTAACGGTATTGTGTTGTGATATCTGTCTGGCCAGATAGGAGCTCGAGTGTGAGTTCGGAGAAATCTGTCAATCTTGGGGTTGTTAGAAATTTGAGTTTGAATTTGAAATTCCTCAGTTTATGCGAATACGCCATTTAGACTCGAGAAATAAAAGTTCAATATTTATTTAAACAAAACTGAGTTTTTTGTTGACACGAAATTTTCCGGTTGATTATTTACATGTGGGGATAAATACAAATTTCTATGCAAGTAAACTCTCAACATACATCGGTAAATTTGTGGATAATTAAATTTCAACGAACTTCCCAACGACCGACCAAATTGAACAAAAAACCGGTTGAGAAACTTAGAAGTTGCGACAGATCTGTCACCCTTAAGTTGCGTTTAAATTTATGCAACAAAATCTATTCATTTTTATGGTTAATAACTACAAAGGAAAATTTTTTTTCAATTAAATTATACATATAATTACTAAATGTTTTCTTCTGGAAATTTTCGTTCATGCTTTTTGAAAGCATCTATTTGTGTTTCTTGTAATTTACTGTCGAGCGTTTCAAATTGTATAGTATAACTGCTAATTCTTTATCGGAAGATTGAATAGACGTGTCATCGTCTAACAAGTGTCAGTTTTGGGTCGAAGCACATTTGAGTATTTTATTGGCGGGCATGTACAGTAGTTTTACATATATGACGAATTTGATTTTTCATAAAAATACTCTAAATATAATTATTTATAAACTACGACATTTAATACTTTGTACATTTATCTATCTATTGCTTTTTTTCAATGTATTACGTTATTTATATTTCACACAATTACTATTTATAAATGGTTTTTTATATTTACAAATAAAATTTATAAATTAAAATTAAGGTGTCCTTACTGCCCCACCCTCCCCTATCTAGTGAAAAGAAAAAATTTGAATTCCTGTCATCTGCTAACTTTGTGGTTATTTACGATGATTGATGATGTAAATTTTATAATATGCTATAATTCAGAAATTATGATTTTTGGAATTGAAAAAAAAAATTCTGAAATAATTTTGGTATATTCTTTGATAAATTCTAAGGATTTTTTTTTGTATTTTACAATGCGATAACAATTAGGAATATTGTTTGAAATCCAAAAACACTTTTGTTGAAAGAAAAATATTTCTTTTGAAAATATATGTTATGAAAAATCTTATTTTTGAAGGCACAAAATCATCTCTATGACATACACTTTAAAACGTTCGAAAAATTTATTTCCATTGCTATTTTTAACATGGAATTCAGTTGGGATAATAAGGGTGCCAGTTCCATAAACAACAGGCGTTGTTTTGAATGTGGGGTCAAGAAATTTCCGCTACCTGTCTAAAACGACTCTGTCATATATTTTATAACCTGATCTTGTTAAATGTTATTTTCAAAAAGTTATTGAAATAATTGTCAATGATGCATTTTTATTTATTGCAAAATAATTTAACATTTTAAAAATGTAATTTAAAGAATTTAAAAAAATTTTCATGATTTGAAACATAAAATTTTGTTACATAAAATTGAATTAAAAACATTTTTAATAACCGAATGCCAACAAAAAATTGTAATACAATGAACAAATTAATTATTTATAAGAATTTCACTATTACTCCATTTGCTAAAATACTAGATATTGATTATAATAATATTTTTTATCGAAATATTAAAAATATTGTTAGTATGTACACTTAGTAAACAGTTGAAATGTTTCTCGGTATGTACACATTTACAATTTTTATACATTTCAAGATGATTATAAAGTAAACTATGCGGATTAAAAATTTGTAAAAAATAAATATTTTATTAGAATAGATAATACGTACAAAATAATTAACGAACATGGAATTTAATCATCTTACGTTATTTTATGATAAATTATTGACTTATTAAATAATTAAATACTAATATTTCTGCTTTTTTATTAACAATGAAATTCAAATAATTGAAAGCATTTAAAAAATTATTATGACTAACAAACAATGAATAAATGCGGATTTTTACTAAACAATCACAGCGTTGCTACTATTTTTACAAACAAATAACACTCTTCAACTCATCACACGACTTGGATATAAATTTTTTTATTAAATTAACTAAAAAATACTTTTATAATACAATACTTTATAATAGAATACACTGGCAAATATATTTATTTAAAATCGAAAAGAAAACGTCGACTTTCACTTTCACTAAAATCTTCCCTCCACGTACCCTTTAGAGTCATTTGTCAAGAGGAGGGGAACATCTGGAAGGGATAGTATATAAGCGCAGGGCAGTGCATCATCTTTCAGTCTACCAGGCATCATTACTGTGAAGTGATTCAAAATGTGCAGTTCTTCGTCAGTCTTGGCAACAGATGCAACAGGGCACTCCTCAGTTGGCATCAGAAATGGACAAAATTTATCAAGTCTTGGCAGTATTCGGTAGCCATCATCAGTCGTGATCAGTGCAGTGTCAACCAGTGTCCATCAGTCTTTACCAATCTTCAACAGTTTCCACTACAATCTTCATCGGCTTCTTTGGATATCCAACACAAGGTAAATGTTTAACGTTTACTATAGCTTTATTCCTAAGCCGAGTCACGGTACCCGTTTCCTACATTTAACTCTTGTTTATCAAGTTTAATTAACATTTTTTTTATTGCTCTACAAAACGAATATTCATTTCATTGTAATTATTGTAATTATTCATTATAACGTACAAAAACAATACAAAATATGACGCTGAAGCTAGCAGCAGATTCGCAGCAGCGGATTCAAGAAAACTGTAAAAAATGGATAATTTCTTATTAAAAATTGCTTGCATTTAAACATCTTTTGACAAATTTCATACAAATAATCTGTTTTTGGCAATTTTAATGGCTGAAAACCATAGTTTTTTCGAATCCGCTGCTGCGAATGTGCTGCTAGCTTCAGCATCATTACAAAATTTTTTAAAATGCATAAAAAATAACTGTAAGCTATACTACTTATATTGTATAAGGCCAGTTAAGTGTAAAAATTTTTTTGGATTTTATATAATTACTCAAACATTATCATTTTTTGCGAGTAAAAATTCGGGTGATCTCCGAAGCCATCTATTTTTAACAATAAATATGTATTAACATACTAAAATCGAATCCTACGGCCTTAAAATTTAAGTACTAATTAGTCCTAAAGTGCCGTTAGAAGAATTTTTCGTTACAGCATTCGATTTTTATCTAAAATCTAATATGTCGATTTGTGATCTCCGAAGCCATTTTCGGCAACCGCATACAATATTCATTTGTATTTTTATAATTAATCATTCAAAATATTTTAAAAAATGTTACTGTAAACATATACGGGAGTTATAAATCGTTTAAACGTATATTATTTATGCTATAGATATAATTATAAACAACTATATGTCCAGAAAATACCTATTTAGTTGTAGGCATATTCGCTAAACTTTTAATGTTTCCTTCCCTCAGATGAACTCGAAATTTGTTACTCGTAAGTTTTTGGGGTCGCTGATTACGAATCCGCTGTCAGATTTTTGATATTAAAAATGACGGATCCAATATGGCGGACCAATTTTGTAAAAGAGTTCCGATTTACCCGAAAATCAGTACCCGAAGGTTTTTGTCGTCGTAAAAAAATACCAATCATTTCAATTTATCCTTATGAGAAGTAAGGTAAGTTTTCATAAATTTAAAATTCTGCGACTATCAAGTTTTATATTAAATAAAAAAGTTTCGAATCTTGGTTCGCCATATTGGATACGCCATTTTGAATTTAAAAAAATCTGACAACAGATTCTTTATTAGGAATCCCAAAAATCCCCACCTAAACAAACTTCCAGTCAATCGAGAAATTTTTCTGTTTTTGGTCCGCCATTTTGAATTTCAAAAATCTGACAACGGATTCGAAATCAGCCACCCCAAAAACCCCCGAGTAACACATTTATAATTAATTGGATAAAAGGAATAATTTGTAATACATATTTTCACTTTGGAATATACCCTAAACATGTTTCAAAAGTAACAATATTTAATTTCATAAAAAAATTTTGCCTTGAAAATTTTTCGGAAACGGATCCTTTTTAGTAGAATTACCCACATGTAAACATGAAGAAATGAATTAAATTATTATTATTATTATTATTATTATTATTATTATTATTATTATTATTATTATACCTCTTTGGGCATCGATTTGCAGGAGTAAAACTGACTTTCACGTCTATTCGACGTTAGGTCGAATCTCGCCGGACCGAGTCATCCCAATCGCTGGCGGGGGTAACTTTACGCCCTAGGGTTCACTTTACACCTAGTAGGCGTAAAAGTCAACTTTACGCCCGCAAAAAGAGGCGTAAAGACGTACTTTACGCCTACTATGACGAAAACACATTTTTGTTTTTAGCCTTGGAAGTAGAAACTTGTTTCCATTATTCCAAGAGGTGAAAATAGCAATATTTAAGTACCAATTATTTAGCCGCGTATCAACTTGAAGACTGCTAGCAATATAAAGGAATGAATAATACAAAATAAAATAATAATTTTCTTCTTTTTTCCTTGTTATTTAACGAGAGTAGCCTTCAGCGAAAATAGTGACGTACACTGGAAAATACAACAAACAAAAAATAGCAATGGGCGATTGTCAAATTGTATGAATAGTGCGCCACTAAGAAAAATAACGAATTTCGATGCGAGGGCAGCAAGTAAAATCGCTGTTTAAAACCTTTTCAGCTAAAATGGCACGTCTTTATGTAAAGAAAATACTCGTGCATTATTTTCTTGAAAACTCGAAACTTTTTTTAAACGATCCGATGTAAACAAATTTATTTTGTACGAAAATTTAGTTTCCTTTATGTTTGCCCTTATATTTTTTCAGAAGATAGGTTGATGAAGACCTTCTTCAGAATTACATCTCTTGAAAATAAACATTAAACAATAATATAGTAAAAATTTTGCGGCCTTTCATGAAAAAGCACACTTTTCGGTCCGGAAGAAAAAAAATACACACAGTTTTAAACACAAATCTGTCAATAATGTCGTTTCATTTTTTCATGCAAAACTAATTATTCTTCATCGGCTAAAATTACTAATGTGAAATAAAAATTAATAATGTGAAATTTCTCTACATTCGCATGATATCAAAAATTCATCTAGTTGAACATTAAATTCGCCTTTTTTCTATACAGTTTCCTAAATATAAAAAATATCGCGGAATTACTAAAAAACATACTATTTCTCCAGTATTCAAAAACATTAAAAATAAAACTTCTTTCAAGTTACAACCATTTTTAAAATATCAATGAAATGCAGGTGAATGAATAACAAATTATTGAACATGAATTCAGATTCTTATCGAGCTCATGGAGGTATTCTTTTTAATTTGTGCAGGACAATACCAATTTGAAATTACTTATTCCCGCACTGATATGGATGTACGATCACATCTGTATTATTAAGTGATATGGATGTACATACATACATACATACATACATACATACATACATACATACATAGGTCAGATTTACTTGTCAACTTTATGCCATCTATAGCTAATCGGGCAAGGCTTAGTCATCATCCCACACAGGACGATACAAACAAGTATCGGCGGCCTGTGCCGTAGCAAGCGCATTACAAACATTGTCTTATTTTCATTCAAGACAATATCGACGAAGCGTCCTGAATTATCGGCAATGGAAATGTACGAAGTTTCCTGAATTATCCGCAATGGAAATAATCAGAAAAAGTTGCCGGACGGGGATTCGAACTTACGACCTAAGGAACGTTCAGTTTACAAGGCGAGCATGCTAACCACTTAACCATCGCGTCCCCCCCCCTTTTTTTTTTTTTTTTTTTTTAGCGTCACACAATTTTATTCAAAATTTACCAAATTTGTTGAGCTTACATAGAGCGTATAAAAGTAATACATCGAGAAGTACATTGTAATTAACTATTAAAAGAACGCACTGATTATAATTTACAATATTAATATTTATACATTCAGAATTCTCACATTTCTTCTGTCCCAGTTGCTCCGTGTATTCCGGCATTGATCATCTTCTTCTTCTTCCAAATACTGGTTGATATATATACACTTAAGTTTTTCACGGTTAAGTACTGGTTGATATCTTCGTCGCTGAGTATACCGTAGTAGTCTGACTAATCCTCGAAATGCCCATTCAATGCTTCAATGTATATTTCAGGATCCTGTTCTTCATAAGTAATTGTCATAAGCGGCAAAGAGATGTGAGGGTACTTCCTTTTCTTGCTATTCTTCAATGGTTGATTGTCAATTCCCGGCGAATTGATATTGTCGACAGATATCGATCTCCGTAGATAGGGCAAATATTGCACCGATTTTGCGATCGGAGTGTCTGCCAACGCATCATTATCAACTGCTATTTCGACGGCGTTCTTGTATGTCGGGGCTCTGCCTCCAATAGAATAGGTTACGTCGAACTCTAGCATAGTTGGTATAACCGTTGACCCCGGTAACCGGTCCCAAGATGATACATGGCGTGTCGGATTAAATGTGTTGTCTGGTGTGACGCGGCTTTCCAGTGCGTCTGATGAAACTAAATTAAATATGCCTGCCGTAAAAAACGTTAGCATAGACATTCTGATGGTGGCAGTACTTATGCAAAAGGATGAAAAAATAACTGACCCACCACAAGGTGTACTTGAGGAAACAAAACGAATTTGTGATAACATTGCCCATCAGAAGATTGAGCAAACATATTCTGACGTTGTAGCGCTATTGACGGGAAGAGAAAATTACATTGATTGGTTTATACATTACGTCATCATACGTCGTATTAGCAGAGAACCAGACAATCATGATTTGTATATACAGCTGATGGACTTCATGGATACTGATGAAGTTTTCCGGATAACGATTCGAGCAATAAAAGCTCTACTGAGGTTCAAAAAGAATGATCCTCGTGACGATAATCTAAGCATACTTCCAAATTTTGGAAATTGGTTAGGTATCCTGACGATTGGAAGAGATGAACCAATTCACTGCGAGGATCTGGATATTAAAGAGATCCTCTTGGAGGCTATTAAGAAAGGGTACAGGCAGCAGAATTACGTTCTACCTTTCGTAATCGAGGTGATGAAGAATTGTTTTACGAGCAAGGTTTTTCGTCCACCACATCCGTGGGCAATGTCCATCGTTCCAATTCTTGAGCGTGTGTGTGCCGAAAAGCTATAAGATAAAATAATGGATAAATTTGAACGATTTCAGAAACAAAATAGTGATGCATTCTAACCGCAACGGTTATTAGAAAATCCTCCAGATTTCTAAATACAATTCGAAATTAATTTGAGCAAATTTGAACTGTAAATAGAAAGTCATAGGTTATTTTTTGAATCTTGTAAATAGCGCCATTGTATTTAAATATGATGGTTTGAAATGTGAATTTTTCAATACTGCACTTTTATATAGAAACAAAATTTGAATGCGTGAATTTGCAGAACTTGGTAAAGACGTTTTTCATTTGCTTTGATATTATACACGCAAATATTTAGATAAAAACAGACATACTTGTAGGGCGCACTAATGCAATAAGCGAAAAACGTCACGAGTTTTAATTTTATTTTACTGGTATTTTAATGCCTAGACTGATGTATGCCACGCATATAAACAAAATAAGTTACCACGAAATTGTATTCTTACTTTGAATTAGTTTCACAACCTTCAATTTACATAAACTATTCTCCTCAATCAGTTGCCGTTGAGAAAATTTAAGTTATTCCGAATCTCCTGAAATATAATAGTTTATATAACTAGTGCGTGATGTGTCACGCACGTGTTACTCACTATTTTTTACGTAATTTTTGTGCGTGAAGTTAGTGCGTGAAGTAAAAATGAAGCAGCACTTCCCGCACGGAAAATTTTGCTTTATGCAATAACTTCACGCACAGAATTGCATAATAGTACATTACCTAACAAGATTCATCAAACTCTTCAATTGATGCTTTTTGTAATGGAATTCGGCACTTTCCGTAAGCGGCATCAGTGAGTAATTGCATACAGAAATGAATATAAACCCGCGCCGAATAATATAAATAAAGTTGTACTTAATTATAATAAACAATATTAAATAAATATTGACAAAATGATTAGTGAATAGATCGTGTTATCAACGCATAAAATAATCCTCCCTGCTCCGTGTATTCCGGCATTGATCTTCTTTCTTCTTCCAAATACTGGTTGATATCTTCGTCACTGAGTACACCGTAGTAGTCTGACCAATCCTCGAAATGCCCATTCAATGCTTCAATGTATATTTCAGGATCCTGTTCTTCATAAGTAATTGTCATAAGCGGCAAAGAGATGTGAGGGTACTTCCTTTTCTTGCTATTCTTCAATGGTTGATTGTCAATTCCCGGCGAATTGATATTGTCGACAGATATCGATCTCCGTAGATAGGGCAAATATTGCACCGATTTTGCGATCGGAGTGTCTGCCAACGCATCATTATCAACTGCTATTTCGACGGCGTTCTTGTATGTCGGGGCTCTGCCTCCAATAGAATAGGTTACGTCGAACTCTAGCCCAGTTGGTATAACCGTTGACCCCGGTAACCGGTCCCAAGATGATACATGGCGTGTCGGATTAAATGTGTTGTCGGGTGTGACGCGGCTTTCCAGTGCGTGTGACGAAACTAAATTAAACATGCCTGCCGTAAAAAACGTAAGCATAGGCATTCTGATGGTGGCAGTACTTATGCAAAAGGATGAAAAAATAACTGACCCACCACAAGGTGTACTTAAGGAAACAAAACGAATTTGTGATAACATTGCCCATCAGAAGATTGAGCAAACATATTCTGACGTTGTAGCGCTATTGACGGGAAGAGAAAATTACATTGATTGGTTTATACATTACGTCATCATACGTCGTATTAGCAGAGAACCAGACAATCATGATTTGTATATACAGCTGATGGACTTCATGGATACTGATGAAGTTTTCCGGATAACGATTCGAGCAATAAAAGCTCTACTGAGGTTCAAAAAGAATGATCCTCGTGACGATAATCTAAGCATACTTCCAAATTTTGGAAATTGGTTAGGTATCCTGACGATTGGAAGAGATGAACCAATTCACTGCGAGGATCTGGATATTAAAGAGATCCTCTTGGAGGCTATTAAGAAAGGGTACAGGCAGCAGAATTACGTTCTACCTTTCGTAATCGAGGTGATGAAGAATTGTTTTACGAGCAAGGTTTTTCGTCCACCACATCCGTGGGCAATGTCCATCGTTCCAATTCTTGAGCGTGTGTGTGCCGAAAAGCTATAAGATAAAATAATGGATAAATTTGAACGATTTCAGAAACAAAATAGTGATGCATTCTAACCGCAACGGTTATTAGAAAATCCTCCAGATTTCTAAATACAATTCGAAATTAATTTGAGCAAATTTGAACTGTAAATAGAAAGTCATAGGTTATTTTTTGAATCTTGTAAATAGCGCCATTGTATTTAAATATGATGGTTTGAAATGTGAATTTTTCAATACTGCACTTTTATATAGAAACAAAATTTGAATGCGTGAATTTGCAGAACTTGGTAAAGACGTTTTTCATTTGCTTTGATATTATACACGCAAATATTTAGATAAAAACAGACATACTTGTAGGGCGCACTAATGCAATAAGCGAAAAACGTCACGAGTTTTAATTTTATTTTACTGGTATTTTAATGCCTAGACTGATGTATGCCACGCATATAAACAAAATAAGTTACCACGAAATTGTATTCTTACTTTGAATTAGTTTCACAACCTTCAATTTACATAAACTATTCTCCTCAATCAGTTGCCGTTGAGAAAATTTAAGTTATTCCGAATCTCCTGAAATATAATAGTTTATATAACTAGTGCGTGATGTGTCACGCACGTGTTACTCACTATTTTTTACGTAATTTTTGTGCGTGAAGTTAGTGCGTGAAGTAAAAATGAAGCAGCACTTCCCGCACGGAAAATTTTGCTTTATGCAATAACTTCACGCACAGAATTGCATAATAGTACATTACCTAACAAGATTCATCAAACTCTTCAATTGATGCTTTTTGTAATGGAATTCGGCACTTTCCGTAAGCGGCATCAGTGAGTAATTGCATACAGAAATGAATATAAACCCGCGCCGAATAATATAAATAAAGTTGTACTTAATTATAATAAACAATATTAAATAAATATTGACAAAATGATTAGTGAATAGATCGTGTTATCAACGCATAAAATAATCCTCCCTGCTCCGTGTATTCCGGCATTGATCTTCTTTCTTCTTCCAAATACTGGTTGATATCTTCGTCACTGAGTACACCGTAGTAGTCTGACCAATCCTCGAAATGCCCATTCAATGCTTCAATGTATATTTCAGGATCCTGTTCTTCATAAGTAATTGTCATAAGCGGCAAAGAGATGTGAGGGTACTTCCTTTTCTTGCTATTCTTCAATGGTTGATTGTCAATTCCCGGCGAATTGATATTGTCGACAGATATCGATCTCCGTAGATAGGGCAAATATTGCACCGATTTTGCGATCGGAGTGTCTGCCAACGCATCATTATCAACTGCTATTTCGACGGCGTTCTTGTATGTCGGGGCTCTGCCTCCAATAGAATAGGTTACGTCGAACTCTAGCCCAGTTGGTATAACCGTTGACCCCGGTAACCGGTCCCAAGATGATACATGGCGTGTCGGATTAAATGTGTTGTCGGGTGTGACGCGGCTTTCCAGTGCGTGTGACGAAACTAAATTAAACATGCCTGCCGTAAAAAACGTAAGCATAGGCATTCTGATGGTGGCAGTACTTATGCAAAAGGATGAAAAAATAACTGACCCACCACAAGGTGTACTTAAGGAAACAAAACGAATTTGTGATAACATTGCCCATCAGAAGATTGAGCAAACATATTCTGACGTTGTAGCGCTATTGACGGGAAGAAAAAATTACATTGATTGGTTTATACATTACGCCATCATACGTCGTATTAGCAGAGAACCAGACAATCATGATTTGTATATACAGCTGATGGACTTCATGGATACTGATGAAGTTTTCCGGATAACGGTTCGAGCAATAAAAACTCTACTGAGGTTCAAAAAGAATGATCCTCGTGACAATAATCTAAGCATACTTCGAAATTTTGGAAATTGGTTAGGTATCCTGACGATTGGAAGAGATGAACCAATTCACTGCGAGGATCTGGATATTAAAGAGATCCTCTTGGAGGCTATTAAGAAAGGGTACAGGCAGCAGAATTACGTTCTACCTTTCGTAATCGAGGTGATGAAGAATTGTTTTACGAGCAAGGTTTTTCGTCCACCACATCCGTGGACAATGTCCATCGTTCCAATTCTTGAGCGTGTGTGTGCCGAAAAGCTATAAGATAAAATAATGGATAAATTTGAACGATTTCAGAAACAAAATAGTGATGCATTCTAACCGCAACGGTTATTAGAAAATCCTCCAGATTTCTAAATACAATTCGAAATTAATTTGAGCAAATTTGAACTGTAAATAGAAAGTCATAGGTTATTTTTTGAATCTTGTAAATAGCGCCATTGTATTTAAATATGATTGTTTGTGAAATGTGAATTTTTCAATACTGCACTTTTATATAGAAACAAAATTTGAATGCGTGAATTTGCAGAACTTGGTAAAGACGTTTTTCATTTGCTTGATATTATACACGCAAATATTTAGATAAAAACAGACATACTTGTAGGGCGCACTAATTCAAATTCATTTCTTCTTCCTATTTTTTTCTCCCCAAATCCTGGCGAAGATGTCATGGACTTATGGAAGGAATATATCGCCTTATTACCCTGCGAAAAATTTTAGTTAGGATTCGCATGAGAATCACATGAGAATTTGTATCAAGTACCTTGTAAATTTCATATAAATGTCGTATAGTTCTCGCACTATGTTACGGAGACACTATTCGATAATATTTCCGGTTTGTATGAAAATTGACCTGGTTGCGATGAGATTTTTCTGTAATTTCCTTAAAATTTCAATTCAAAACCTTCATGATTGTATGCTAATAAAACTACCTATGAAACTATTTTCTTTCGTGTAATAAAACTTTACATATTCCGTTCGATACTTGTATGACTAATAGATGTATATAATGTACATGATATTATATGTTTTTACATATTTACAACTATAAGGCACTTGTTTCAATTTCTCACGAGATTCTCATAAGAATCCTACTTAAAATTTTTTGCAGGCTAACATTCTATTACCATTATCGCTAAATGTAAAATCTGATTATTTATTTAATTTTTGTAGTTGACATAAACATTCGCGTCTTGGTGTGGGATATTAGATACCTCAACACATGTTGTTACTTTACTCTGGCCTTACATCATAAGATAAGCCTCCAAAGAAGTCAGGTAGAAGACCAGAGTTCTTGTATGTCGGGGCTCTGCCTCCAATAGAATAGGTTACGTCGAACTCTAGCCCAGTTGGTATAACCGTTGACTCCGGTAACCGGTCCTAAGATGATACATGGCGTGTCGGATTAAATGTGTTGTCGGGTGTGACGCGGCTTTTCAGTGCGTCTGACGATTTTGAGGCTGTAGGTAGAGTTTCAGTAAGTAGAATCTGAGTTATTGTCGTTGAATTAATCGGTGGTGGAATGCCGGGGATGATTATCGGAGGTCCCTGATGTTCTAGCGGCAATACATGACTTCGCTCGGCCTTTGCTACTTCACCGCTATTTAAAAAATAAGCGATGGCAGTAAGAAGCCCCCCGAACATGGTTATTGTCACTTATTTTTTAATTGGAAAAAAAAATTGAATTGGTGTAGTTAATCGTCAAATACACAACGGAATGCCATGGATGTACGATTACATCTGTATTATTAAGAAACTCACAATGGCCCGAATACCATCAATGATCATTTTTCAGAATTTATAATATTCCAACTACAACATATAAATGTTAAAATATATTCAAGCGAGAGAAATGACGGTGACAAAAGATTTGAGTGTGTTCAATCTTTCGAATTATACTAAACACCTGTTTGATACGAAATGAAGAGGATGGGCAATCTTCCAGTTTTTGAGAATGACATGGTAAGGACTGATGTCAAATTTGTTCCATCATGCTGAGTTTTAAATTGACCAATAAGTTTTCTAACATATCCTTCACTGGGATTTTGATGCACAATGATGGTAATGCATTAACTTGGATAACAGTGATGACTAAAATTCAACAATTTTGAATGCATTGGAGGACAAAGTAATCAAGATATCCAGCCTCTCTTATTGATTGGGACATTCTGGTCTAGATGGAATGGCATTCAAGTGGCCACGACCAATATTCGCTTTAATTCGAAGCAGTGTCGATAGTACCAAAGTACAATTGGTCCGTGCATTCCACGTGCCGACATTTTAACCAACATCAATGACCAAGCGATGGCAAAATAATGCATACCTTCTGATATCGATAAGTGCAATTTCCAATATCGAATACTCAATATTGAAAAAGTTGAAGCTCCCGGTATGAAGATTTGACAAATGAATTACATCATAATCATGTTACTAAGTTTTTCTTAAACTAGATGATTGCTAATGAAGAAAAAATGCGAAATGTTTCACCGAAATAGTATATATCAAAAATTGACATATATTTCAAAGATTAGATATATCAAATTTTAATCACACGTAATTATTACGCATCTACATTTTTATTTTCATATTTTAATAAATTTCGCAATTTTGCTAATTTTAGTGAGTATTATAATCATTCTTGTATTTTATTATCAAACAGGTAAAACTTCATCCAATTAAATACTGTCATTACTCTCGACTCGAATGCTATGTTCAACATCTCGCACATATGTTACATATAATATCAAACTTGAGCATAAATTTAACGTACATCATTTTCAATAGTTTTGTTTTATCGTCACAATTAAAAAAATAAAATTTTCGTAGCCAAAGAATTCAGTCATACGTTTTTTTCGCAAATACAAAAAATGTATAAAATGTAATAAAAGTAATAAAAGTCGAATAAACAATTAAGTATTTTTTAAAACGTAAACTAACAGTTAGCTTATTTATTACCTAAAAAATCTAAGTAACTATAAAAATATGGAATGTTCATCACAAACAACTAAGAGGAAAAATAAGAATTTAAATTTTAGAGAAAACGTACATAATGTTTATGATTAAACCAACGGAAAGTATTTCACGGATCATCCGCCAGAGCGCGGGTCTTCCCGCTAGACAAGTGTAGACTCCATGGGCATAAGAAGCTCTGGGAGGTTGACATTTTGATAGTCGGGTGTCGACTCGAAGATAAGGCTAGGGTTGGGTACATATATATTATTTTTTGGTATATTCATTATTCTTAGGTTTATATAAATATTATTCTTAAAAGACAATGAAAAGCCCAAATATGAAAAAGTTAAAAACTTGGTCCGTAATAAGGGACGTGACTCGTCGAGAGGTTGATGGGCCACGTAGAATGCGTGAGCAGTTTTTGGGTTCAGAACATTCCATTAGATATTTGAAAGAGATCAATTTATTTGAAGCCGGGCTTCTTTACATGCGTTACAGTAATTGCGGAAAAATATTAGCACTGAGCCCTATTTGCGAATCAGCCATAATAATGCAAAGCTCTGTAGGGGATGGCACAGGATGGGTAGTAAGGACGGGACATGCATTTGGTGCCATTGCATCTTTCGATTGGATTCCTCACTCGCATAATTTACTGGTAGTTAACAATGTTCACTGTGCACTAGAGCTTCTCGACCTAGAAACTGAATCTACTCGTGGTCTGATGAATTACCGAGGCACGCAATACGATTATCAAAATAGAATAGGGTATCGTGTAGGCGATTCTTACCCATTTCGAGTACATCCAGAAACTCCTTACAATGTACTCGTATCTGATCGATACGCCAAGAAGATCTTCAATGTCGACGTTCGGGTTCGTGTACCAATGGCAATTTCCTCCAACGTGCCATATCTCATGTACAGCACCCTGTCGTTGAATCCGCGAGATTGTTACGAATTTGTTACAATTGGCACGCAATCGCGGGTATTTATCTTTGACATAAGATACCTGAGACTGCCAAAGCAAGTCGTAAGATATAATGGAATCGATTGCGACCAATTTGTCACTGCTCTCGAGTCCAGTATCGATGGTAATTATTTTGTTATTGGGTCCAATTCGGCACAAGGCCTCGAGAGGATCAGTGTGGTTCAAAAAGACGACCCAAAAAAAAGCAGTTGCTTTCTTCCACCACCACGACAATGTTTTAATAATATATATGGTCCCCGATTCTACGGACCGAATAGTGAGTTCGTATTGGCAGCTACCATGCCAAGTGACTTTGATTCTTTGTCGACATATTTTCAAGTTAATGTCTACAATCGCGACACCGGCAAAATTGTGCGGCAGTTGCTCTCTGACGGGGAGTTTATTGCGTGCAATGAACGATTTCTCACTTTTGCAGTTGGATGTGGAATGGTCAGTGTTTGGGGATTTGATAATATGGCTTAGCATAGGGTTTAAAATATAATCCGTCCTCTCACTTTGTAAACTCGGGAAAAGTCATTAAAAATAAATGTCAAATCCAATCAGGATTAAACACGGTCGCTTTTCTTATGTAATACTACTGTAGCATGCGTTACATACTACACCGGAAACGATAGGTTTATAATAGTACATAAAGAAAGAGTAAAAAATGTATAAAAACGAAGAGCGTGAAAAGTGAAGGAGGTAGAAAACTCGTTTTTGAAAAATGAATGACCGTTAAATAGTACGTGAGGTGTTATGTATATTATCGAAACTGTATAACGTATATGTTTGCGAGTAAACAGCCCCCATGATTACAACGGTACATGACACTCAGTTGTAACGATACATGTATTGTCGCTAGGCCATAAAGATATTATGGAAATAGAATAGTGTGTTTGTATGTATGTCTCTGTAACTGTGTGGATATTTAATTACAAATTTTATGAATATGTTGCCGTGGGAACATAAAGATAGACTGAAAAAGAGGTCCCATATGATAATATAATTTAAAAAATTCTTTTTTTTCACTCCTCACTGTATTTGGTCATTAAATGAACGTGTTGGGACGGAGCAGGCGTAGTGAGGCAAGGCCCTCTCACGGGACATACCGCGCGAAGTGGCATTGCCCTCCGCGACCTGGTCCGCGCAACACGTGTCAAGTACCCGATTTCTGAATAATAATTATTAACCCCTACCCTGACGGCACAAGGGGCAACGAAAATTAAGAGACGAATCACAAAACCGGGTAGGACATATAAGGTACCCTATGTAGTACACATAATGTATGGAGATTAACAAATGAGACTACAGATATACAATTATTTGTATTATATAATTGATGACTATTTACATAAATCAATTAAATAAAAATCGTTTTCTTGGAAAGTATGGAGAACCTAGAGCATTGCTTTATTGTTTTTCTTGCTTCTAGGTTAATTCCATTAAGCGCAAAAACAATAACAATCATTTAAATACTACTTATTGGAGGAAAACAAACAAACAAACAAAACAAAAAAATAACTTGTAGTCTCATTTGTTTAACACCTTAAAAAAAAATAAATAAATGATGTGTATATCCATGAAAAACATAAATAAGATGCGGCATATACACGGAAGATAAATAATGGAAATAGAGATTAGATGCTCACCATAGGTAAACTGTTTAATAATACAACAATGGTACCTATGAAATTTAATTGAAATGGGACCTACGCAAAGTAACACCTCCTGGAATTTAATATTATTTTATGTACGTCTTTTCGTTGCGTAAAGTAAACTCGTGCGTAAAGTAAACTCGTGCGTAATAATATATTAGTCAACGAGGGAGACAAAATAAAGAATGTCTCAGACTGCGTGTAATTTTTACCCGAGGTGAAGCCGAGAGGCATTCTTTTTTACTTCCCGAGGGAAGTATACGATTTTTCTTCATGACAGGGAGGAAAGCTCCCGCAAGCCGGAGGAAAGTTGCTGCTTTCGTCCCAGTGTGATGAAAAAGTACTTTTCATCACACTGGGACGAAAGCTTCTTCTTTTCCGCCCTGTTATGAAGAAAAATCGTATACTTCCCTCGGGAAGTAAAAAAGAATGCCTCAGACTACATGTTAAAAATTACACGCAGCCTGCGACATTCTTTATTTTACCTCCCTCGTTGAGTAATATACTATTACAAACGAAGTTTACGCACGCAATTACGAAAAAGAACATTTCTGAATCTACAATAGATATTATCATATCTTTATGGGCTGATTCTACTTTCAGGCTTTTACATTACTACTTTTACAATACCTCTTTTAAATGCTGGTGGAACTTTTGTACTGACAGAGACTATGATCCGTTGTCTTCTACATCTAACGAACTTTTAGAATATCTGACATATGAATTTAAATCTGGTGCATCATATGGAACCTTAAATTCTGCAAGATCGGCAATTGGTTGGTAACTGTCGAGTAAAAGTTCTAATGATCCAATAATAAACCAATTTTTCAAAGGCGTCTTTAGGCTTAGACCTTTAAAGCCAAAATATACCTCAACGTGGAATATTGATATTGTATTACAGATTTTAGGAAAACAACAACCTTTGGAATCATTAACTTTGGCCCAATTATCTGGAAAACTTATTATGCTTTTAGCATTGAGCACAGCACATAGAATGCAAACTTTCACCTTTATAAAACTCGACAATATTAATATTTTTAGTGACAAAGTTGAAATAAAAATTCCGAATTTAATCAAGACTTCAAGACCTGGTAGCCACCATCCTTTATTATTACTTCCTTTTTTTAATGAAACAAAAAGTGCAGTACAGCCACAACACTCCTAAAATATTTAGAAGTAACGAAAAATTTACGAGGAATAGAATAACAATTATTCATTGGAACCAGAAAACCATTTAGATCAGTTACAACACAATCTCTAAGTAGATGGGTTAAACTTATATTAAAGCAATGCAACATCAACACTGATATTTTCACCGCTCATAGTACTCACCATTCATCAACTTCGACTGCATTACGACGAGGAATTGATCTGCACACAATAAGATTCACTGCACGATGGTCAAAAAAATTCACTGCATTCGCTACATTTTATAATCGTCCCATTATGTCAATTCCTACGAATTTTGCAACAGCAATCATTGTCAATTCGACGTAGAAAATAAGTTAATATTTAATTTATGTAATGTTATAGTAATATAAAAAAAAATATTAATTTCTTGAATTATAACAACAGAAAGGAAATCAAAATCCATTAATATTTTATGCTCTAAACAACTACGTTGTAATCATGAGAACGAGCCACGAAATATGATATACGATCAAACGAACTTACCTGTTGTGAAGTTCGATCGTTATTATATGAGGGGCTCGTTTGAAATGATTACATCCCAGATCCCACCCCTTAAAATCCCATCCTTAAAAATAGTATATGATACTCGTGCGGATTAGTGATGTCTGCATGAGTGCGAGATTCCAAGCACGAGCCCATGGCCAGTCATTTGGAAACAGTGGTGAAATTCGAATCATTGTGCAAAATCAGGATTTATGTATTTTACCTAATAAAAGCGCACTACATGTAAGTGGGCAACTGACAAAAGAAGATGGAATAGCTGCCGCTGCAGCTAATTTATTAAGCTCGAAGCAACGCAGCGAATCATTAATTTTACGATTACTCGAAAACAACAAAAAAAGCATCTTTGCAAATTGGTGATCTTATAGGAAAAACTCTCAGCTTTCATTTGGAAATAATTTCAAAGCATTAAAATGGGTGGAACATGGAGAAAACGCCGATTTAATTATTAATTTCACTATAAAAGAGTTAAACATTGACTTACAAAATAATTTATCATAATCAACTGAAAGACCGTGTAATCATCATCAAAAAAGTTTCGATGTACTATTTTAATTAAAGCAACAGAATCAAAGTTACGAGCGATTGAAAACATCCACACCCGTTAAATGAATTTTTTAACCTGGTACACTTGAGAAATTTTGCCCATATGTAAAGAGGTTTGTGGTAGTAAAGGATACTCTTAGAGTTCCCAGGTACGGAAACTTAAAGAGATGTTGGGGTCTTTTGCGATAAAGAGTAATAGTTGTATTTTCTGCTGATCTGCTAAAGTAATGTACAGTATTAACCATTCTGTTTTATTTATTTCAATTTTATAAGATTCATCTTTTCGTTGATGACTCGTTCTGTCGTCGGTTTTTGATCTAGCTAATATTGGTTCATGTTTTGCATTAACAATGACTTTGCGATAATCGTGGGCGAATCTTAGAATCATACCGGGAGGAATGGATACGTCAAAATAACCATTAGCATCGGTCAAGTGGGTAGTTCTGCTCGTAACCACCTCTCATTTGCCAACATTGTTTCTTGACTTGGATTTAATGACACATAAAGCAGTTGGTAAAACCTCGATATGTTGATTGCTACATTAGCAACGTTAAACTATATTTAAATTCTAAATGTTATCCCAATTACTCAAATATAGATATTACTCAAAATCAGTACGCTTTACTATATGATATGTATACAAATTTTCGTCGAAAACGACTGGGTTTTGAATGCTGAGTAATGGATCCTCCATTACTGTTATTGTGATAAGCAAACGTGTGATAAGCAAGCAAATACAACAACGGCAATAACAATTTTTTTTCTTCAGTTTGATATTGTGGTGATGATGTAACCTGAGTCCCAAGCTTTACAGAAATAGAACGTTCCGACGTATTAACGTCTTGCGAATTTGACGACGACTGATATGTTTTATGCATGCTGGTTTACTATTATAGTAACTATTAAGATTCTGATCATTGGACATAATACCCATTGTTACGTAGATTTAAGATGGAGACTTATTGTAACAGTTTCACCATGAAAATTCACCAATTCACCGTTCTGATCAACAATACGCAATTGAATATGATCTATTAATCTGACGACAACAGGTTGGAAAATGATGTGATTCGGCACTTCCACAATCATATATCCGGGCGCCACAGCAGGAAAAATATTCATGAATTGTATGCGCTCTGCTGCTATTAATGTAAGTGCCTGCAGTTATATTGCACTCTACGCGAAGTGCATTAACTTTAATTATGGTTTCTGGCAAATCTGAAATGTGCACCTTGTTTGCTTCCAAAATTCGTCTATTGAAGCCCAATGTTCGCCCAATCGAATCGATTGGCGCAAAATCAACGTCTTGATTGGACGCGAATTCACTACGTAGTATATTATTATTGGGTTTTCTATCTAGCGTAATATCACTACACTCCGACAGCTTGTTTCTAATATATTCCGCTATATCCTCAATTCCATAGCTCCCGATCGGCACAGCAATTTGATGGTTACCAATATGAAATTTATTATTAACGTCAACATTTGGGATTAAATTAAACGTGAAAAGTTCAATTAAACCCAATTCATAATTCTTCCTACTGATTGTTCAAATTACACTGATTATCATTACATTTTATGCAATATATTTATACAACTAATACTTGTTTGGACAAAACAGCTGATTGCATAAAAATTTGAGACATAAATGTCCACAATCAAAAGTGGTATATTCTTGAAATTTTTCACGGTTATACATAATGCTACCTACACTCAGATATTTACCCACCTACATGTAATTAAATATCCACACAGATACAGAGACATACATACAAACACACTATTCGATTTCCATAATATCTTAATGGCCTAGCGACAATACATGTATCGTTACAACTGAGTGTCATGTACCGTTGTAATCATGGGGGCTGTTTACTCGCAAACATATACGTTATACAGTTTCGATAATATACATAACACCTCACGTACTATTTAACGGTCATTCATTTTTCAAAAACGAGTTTTTTTACCTCCTTCACTTTTCACGCTCTTCGTTTTTATACATTTTTTACTCTTTCTTTATGTACTATTATGAACCTATCATTTCCGGTGTAGTATGTAACGCATGCTACTGTAGTATTACATAAGAAAAGCGACCGTGTTTAATCCTGATTGGATTTGACATTTATTTTTAATGACTTTTCCCGAGTTTACAAAGTGAGAGGACGGATTATATTTTAAACCCTATGCTAAGCCATATTATCAAATCCCCAAACACTGACAATTCCACAACCAACTGCAAAAGTGGGAAATCGTTCATTGCACGCAATAAACTCCCCGTCAGAGACCAACTGCCGCACCATTTTTCCGGTGTCGCGATTATAGACATTAACTTGACAATATGGCGACAAAGAATCAAAGTCACTTGGCATGGTAGCTGCCAATACGAACTCACTATTCGGTCCGTAGAATCGGGGACCATATATATTATTAAAACATTGTTGTTTTGGTGGAAGAAAGCAACTGCTTTTTTTTGGGTCGTCTTTTTGAACCACACTGATCCTCTCGAGGCCTTGTGCCGAATTGGACCCAATAACAAAATAATTACCATCGATACTGGACTCGAGAGCAGTGACAAATTGGTCGCAATCGATTCCCTTATATCTTACGACTTGCTTTGGCAGTCTCAGGTATCTTATGTCAAAGATAAATACCCGCGATTGCGTGCCAATTGTAACAAATTCGTAACAATCTCGCGGATTCAACGCCAGGGTGCTGTACATGAGATATGGCACGTTGGACGAAATTGCCATTGGTACACGAACCCGAACGTCGACATTGAATATCGTCTTGGCGTATCGATCAGATACGAGTACATTGTTAGGAGTTTCTGGATGTACTCGAAATGGGTAAGAATCGCCTACACGATACCCTATTCTATTTTGATAATCGTATCGCGTGCCTCGGTAATTCATCAGACAACGAGTAGATTCAGTTTCTAGGTCGAGAAGCTCTATTGCACAGTGAACATTGTTAACTACCAGTAAATTATGCGAGTGAGGAATCCAATCGAAAGATGCAATGGCACCAACTGTATGTCCCGTTCTTACTACCATTCCTGTGCCATCCCCTACAGAGCTTTGCATTACTATGGCTGATTCGAAAATAGGGCTCAGTGCTAATATTTTTCCGCAATTACTGTAACGCATGTAAAGAAGCCCGGCTTCAAATAAATTGATCTCTTTCAAATATCTAATGGAATGTTCTGATCCCAAAAACTGCTCACGCATTCTACGTGGCCCATCAACCTCTCGACGAGTCACGTCCCTTGTTACGGACCAAGTTTTTAACTTTTTCATGTTTGGGCTTTTCATTGTCTTTTAAGAATAATATTTATATAAACCTAAGAATAATGAATATACCAAAAAATAATATATATGTACCCAACCCTACCCTTATCTTCGAGTCGACACCCGACTATCAAAATGTCAACCTCCCAGAGCTTCTTATGACCATGGAGTCTACACTTGTCTAGCGGGAAGACCCGCGCTCTGGCGGATGATCCGTGAAATACTTTCCGTTGGTTTAATCATAAACATTATGTACGTTTTCCCTAAAATTTAAATTCTTATTTTTCCTCTTAGTTGTATGTGATGAACATTCCATATTTTTATAGTTAGTTAGATTTTTTCGGTAATAAATAAGCCAACTGTTAGTTTAAGTTTTAAAAAATACTTTGCAAGGATCATAACGTGTATAAATCTGTTTATTTGCGGTTTAATTGGAGTATTCTGTTTAACTTGACATTGCTACTTTAAATATTGGTTGTATAATAATTTAGATCTGGTTACTAGTGTATAATAATAATCTTAAATAAGTCTTTTATCGACGCGAAATTTTTTTGGTACATTTGCTACTCTCGATGTCTGCATTCTTTCATGTAAGGTTGGACAAGTTTTGTTAGGTCTCCACAGAAGTCCCTCAATTGTAACAGCAACTATTCGTAGATATATTTATTAGTCATACAAGTATCGTACGGAATATGTAAAGTTTTATTACACGAAAGAAAATAGTTTCATAGGTAGTTTTATTAGCATACAATCATGAATGTTTTGAGTTGAAATTTTAAGGAAATTACATAAAAATCTCATCGCAACCAGGTCAATTTTCATACAAACCGCAAATATTATCGAATAGTGTTTCCGTAACATAGTGCGAGAACTATACGACATTTATATGAAATTTATAAGGTACTTGATACAAATTCTCATGTGATTCTCATGCGAATCCTAACTAAAATTTTTCGCAGGGTAATAAGGCGATATATTCCTTCCATAAGTCCATGACATCTTCGCCAGGATTTGGGGAGAAAAAAAATAGGAAGAAGAAATGAATTTGAATTAGTGCGCCCTACAAGTATGTCTGTTTTTATCTAAATATTTGCGTGTATAATATCAAGCAAATGAAAAACGTCTTTACCAAGTTCTGCAAATTCACGCATTCAAATTTTGTTTCTATATAAAAGTGCAGTATTGAAAAATTCACATTTCAAACCATCATATTTAAATACAATGGCGCTATTTACAAGATTCAAAAAATAACCTATGACTTTCTATTTACAGTTCAAATTTGCTTAAATTAATTTCGAATTGTATTTAGAAATCTGGAGGATTTTCTAATAACCGTTGCGGTTAGAATGCATCACTATTTTGTTTCTGAAATCGTTCAAATTTATCCATTATTTTATCTTATAGCTTTTCGGCACACACACGCTCAAGAATTGGAACGATGGACATTGCCCACGAATGTGGTGGACGAAAAACCTTGCTCGTAAAACAATTCTTCATCACCTCGATTACGAAAGGTAGAACGTAATTCTGCTGCCTGTACCCTTTCTTAATAGCCTCCAAGAGGATCTTTTTAATATCCAGATCCTCGCAGTGAATTGGTTTATCTCTTCCAATCGTCAGGATACCTAACCAATTTCCAAAATTTCGAAGTATGCTTAGATTATCGTCACGAGAATCATTCTTTTTGAACCTCAGTAGAGCTTTTATTGCTCGAACCGTTATCCGGAAAACTTCATCAGTATCCATGAAGTCCATTAGCTGTATATACAAATCATGATTGTCTGGTTCTCTGCTAATACGACGTATGATGACGTAATGTATAAACCAATCAATGTAATTTTCTCTTCCCGTCAATAGCGCTACAACGTCAGAATATGTTTGCTCAATCTTCTGATGAGCAATGTTATCACAAATTCGTTTTGTTTCCTTAAGTACACCTTGTGGTGGGTCAGTTATTTTTTCATCCTTTTGCATAAGTACTGCCACCATCAGAATGTCTATGCTTACGTTTTTTACGGCAGGCATGTTTAATTTAGTTTCGTCACACGCACTGGAAAGCCGCGTCATACCCGACAACACATTTAATCCGACACGCCATGTATCATCTTGGGACCGGTTACCGGGGTCAACGGTTATACCAACTGGGCTAGAGTTCGACGTAACCTATTCTATTGGAGGCAGAGCCCCGACATACAAGAACGCCGTCGAAATAGCAGTTGATAATGATGCGTTGGCAGACACTCCGATCGCAAAATCGGTGCAATATTTGCCCTATCTACGGAGATCGATATCTGTCGACAATATCAATTCGCCGGGAATTGACAATCAACCATTGAAGAATAGCAAGAAAAGGAAGTACCCTCACATCTCTTTGCCGCTTATGACAATTACTTATGAAGAACAGGATCCTGAAATATACATTGAAGCATTGAATGGGCATTTCGAGGATTGGTCAGACTACTACGGTGTACTCAGTGACGAAGATATCAACCAGTATTTGGAAGAAGAAAGAAGATCAATGCCGGAATACACGGAGCAGGGAGGATTATTTTATGCGTTGATAACACGATCTATTCACTAATCATTTTGTCAATATTTATTTAATATTGTTTATTATAATTAAGTACAACTTTATTTATATTATTCGGCGCGGGTTTATATTCATTTCTGTATGCAATTACTCACTGATGCCGCTTACGGAAGGTGCCGAATTCCATTACAAAAAGCATCAATTGAAGAGTTTGATGAATCTTGTTAGGTAATGTACTATTATGCAATTCTGTACGTGAAGTTATTGCATAAAGCAAAATTTTCCGTGCGGGAAGTGCTGCTTCATTTTTACTTCACGCACTAACTTCACGCACAAAAATTACGTAAAAAATAGTGAGTAACACGTGCGTGACACATCACGCACTAGTTACATAAACTATTATATTTCAGGAGATTCGGAATAACTTAAATTTTCTCAACGGCAACTGATTGAGGAGAATAGTTTATGGAAATTGAAGGTTGTGAAACTAATTCAAAGTAAGAATACAATTTCGTGGTAACTTATTTTGTTTATATGCGTGGCATACATCAGTCTAGGCAATAAAATACCAGTAAAATAAAATTAAAACTTGTGACGTTTTTCGCTTATTGCATTAGTGCGCCCTACAAGTATGTCTGTTTTTATCTAAATATTTGCGTGTATAATATCAAAGCAAATGAAAAACGTCTTTACCAAGTTCTGCAAATTCACGCATTCAAATTTTGTTTCTATATAAAAGTGCAGTATTGAAAAATTCACATTTCAAACAATCATATTTAAATACAATGGCGCTATTTACAAGATTCAAAAAATAACCTATGACTTTCTATTTACAGTTCAAATTTGCTTAAATTAATTTCGAATTGTATTTAGAAATCTGGAGGATTTTCTAATAACCGTTGCGGTTAGAATGCATCACTATTTTGTTTCTGAAATCGTTCAAATTTATCCATTATTTTATCTTATAGCTTTTCGGCACACACACGCTCAAGAATTGGAACGATGGACATTGCCCACGGATGTGGTGGACGAAAAACCTTGCTCGTAAAACAATTCTTCATCACCTCGATTACGAAAGGTAGAACGTAATTCTGCTGCCTGTACCCTTTCTTAATAGCCTCCAAGAGGATCTCTTTAATATCCAGATCCTCGCAGTGAATTGGTTTATCTCTTCTAATCGTCAGGATACCTAACCAATTTCCAAAATTTCGAAGTATGCTTAGATTATCGTCACGAGGATCATTCTTTTTGAACCTCAGTAGAGCTTTTATTGCTCGAACCGTTATCCGGAAAACTTCATCAGTATCCATGAAGTCCATTAGCTGTATATACAAATCATGATTGTCTGGTTCTCTGCTAATACGACGTATGATGACGTAATGTATAAACCAATCAATGTAATTTTCTCTTCCCGTCAATAGCGCTACAACGTCAGAATATGTTTGCTCAATCTCCTGAAGAGCAATGTTATCACAAATTCGTTTTGTTTCCCTAATTACACCTTGTGGTGGGTCAGTTATTTGTTCATCCCTTTGCATAAGTACTGCCACCATCAGAATGTCTATGCTTACGTTTTTTACGGCAGGCATGTTTAATTTAGTTTCGTCACACGCACTGGAAAGCCGCGTCATACCCGACAACACATTTAATCCGACATGCCATGTATCATCTTGGGACCGGTTACCGGGGTCAACGGTTATACCAACTGGGCTAGAGTTCGACGTAACCTATTCTATTGGAGGCAGAGCCCCGACATACAAGAACGCCGTCGAAATAGCAGTTGATAATGATGCGTTGGCAGACACTCCGATCGCAAAATCGGTGCAATATTTGCCCTATCTACGGAGATCGATATCTGTCGACAATATCAATTCGCCGGGAATTGACAATCAACCATTGAAGAATAGCAAGAAAAGGAAGTACCCTCACATCTCTTTGCCGCTTATGACAATTACTTATGAAGAACAGGATCCTGAAATATACATTGAAGCATTGAATGGGCATTTCGAGGATTGGTCAGACTACTACGGTGTACTCAGTGACGAAGATATCAACCAGTATTTGGAAGAAGAAAGAAGATCAATGCCGGAATACACGGAGCAGGGAGGATTATTTTATGCGTTGATAACACGATCTATTCACTAATCATTTTGTCAATATTTATTTAATATTGTTTATTATAATTAAGTACAACTTTATTTATATTATTCGGCGCGGGTTTATATTCATTTCTGTATGCAATTACTCACTGATGCCGCTTACGGAAGGTGCCGAATTCCATTACAAAAAGCATCAATTGAAGAGTTTGATGAATCTTGTTAGGTAATGTACTATTATGCAATTCTGTACGTGAAGTTATTGCATAAAGCAAAATTTTCCGTGCGGGAAGTGCTGCTTCATTTTTACTTCACGCACTAACTTCACGCACAAAAATTACGTAAAAAATAGTGAGTAACACGTGCGTGACACATCACGCACTAGTTACATAAACTATTATATTTCAGGAGATTCGGAATAACTTAAATTTTCTCAACGGCAACTGATTGAGGAGAATAGTTTATGGAAATTGAAGGTTGTGAAACTAATTCAAAGTAAGAATACAATTTCGTGGTAACTTATTTTGTTTATATGCGTGGCATACATCAGTCTAGGCAATAAAATACCAGTAAAATAAAATTAAAACTTGTGACGTTTTTCGCTTATTGCATTAGTGCGCCCTACAAGTATGTCTGTTTTTATCTAAATATTTGCGTGTATAATATCAAAGCAAATGAAAAACGTCTTTACCAAGTTCTGCAAATTCACGCATTCAAATTTTGTTTCTATATAAAAGTGCAGTATTGAAAAATTCACATTTCAAACAATCATATTTAAATACAATGGCGCTATTTACAAGATTCAAAAAATAACCTATGACTTTCTATTTACAGTTCAAATTTGCTTAAATTAATTTCGAATTGTATTTAGAAATCTGGAGGATTTTCTAATAACCGTTGCGGTTAGAATGCATCACTATTTTGTTTCTGAAATCGTTCAAATTTATCCATTATTTTATCTTATAGCTTTTCGGCACACACACGCTCAAGAATTGGAACGATGGACATTGCCCACGGATGTGGTGGACGAAAAACCTTGCTCGTAAAACAATTCTTCATCACCTCGATTACGAAAGGTAGAACGTAATTCTGCTGCCTGTACCCTTTCTTAATAGCCTCCAAGAGGATCTCTTTAATATCCAGATCCTCGCAGTGAATTGGTTTATCTCTTCTAATCGTCAGGATACCTAACCAATTTCCAAAATTTCGAAGTATGCTTAGATTATCGTCACGAGGATCATTCTTTTTGAACCTCAGTAGAGCTTTTATTGCTCGAACCGTTATCCGGAAAACTTCATCAGTATCCATGAAGTCCATTAGCTGTATATACAAATCATGATTGTCTGGTTCTCTGCTAATACGACGTATGATGACGTAATGTATAAACCAATCAATGTAATTTTCTCTTCCCGTCAATAGCGCTACAACGTCAGAATATGTTTGCTCAATCTCCTGAAGAGCAATGTTATCACAAATTCGTTTTGTTTCCCTAATTACACCTTGTGGTGGGTCAGTTATTTGTTCATCCCTTTGCATAAGTACTGCCACCATGAGAATGTCTATGCTTACGTTTTTTACGACAGGCATGTTTAATTTAGTATTTAAGGCTGCTAGTCAGAAGGTCACGAATATCACGAAGCTGTAAAAAAATCAGATTGTAAATTTCACATTTGCATATATTTGAATAAAAATAATACAATTTTAATAAAAAAAAATAAGGTGGTTAAATTCGAGGTTTATAGTATTAGGTAATTATCGGTATAATTAAGGGATTTTTATGACACTGCTAGAAAAAGATATATGAAACATTAATTTTATGCATCATTTTTTCAGTAGATTTGAAACAATTTGAAAAAAGAATTTTTAGCAGTTAAAGCTTTAAACGTTGATTACAAATGATTTTCTGACCTGAGACAACACATATTTTGTACGAAATACTGTTGAACTTTCTTATAATAAAATACTTTACAACATTCGGAAATTCACTTTATATCCATAAAAATATCTGTAATATTCCATCCTCGATTTCGAATTTTCAAACTCCCACACTAAAAGCACTAGATTATAAAAGCAGATCATTTTATTTACGACAATGTGAATATTGCGCAATGGAGAAATAGCGCTTACAAATGTCTTTATATTAGCAGATTCTGAAGGCAATCTTAATGGTTTCACATTACTTCTCATCAAATCTTAATATTACCCAGACAACCAATATAAAAAAGACTTCAGTATGAGCCAAAGATGTGCACTCTTAGTGATTAGGCGCGTCACGTTCTTTTGAACTTCATAACATCATGAGATCTTTATGTGTCAAACAGAATAATATCCAAAAGTGGCGCATCTGAATTCTTTTAGAGGTGGTCCCGAACTGATCTTTATTTTGCTGGCTGGACAGATTTCGTGTTTTGGAATCTCGAAAAATTATAAGAAATTATTATGTATTGATGATTATTAATACGAAATTGCTGTGAAAATTAACAACTGAGTTATTGAATAATAATATAAAAGGAGGCTATGGCATGAAAATTAAAGAAATTAATGAATGCATATTTATTGAACTTTGCACAAAGCTGGAATTTATATTCACAAAAATTTTAATTTGTGATAAGTAGCAGTCAATGTATTTTATATTACAAATAATATAGAAACGTACACCAATTCTGATAGATTTAAAAATACATTTTTGTTGTTAGGAAATCAACGAACAAAGATGTTGCTTAATACGTAATATACAAAAAGACTTTTAATGAAAATTCACCTATTTTTTTAATTTAGTCTTTCACTAGACGAAATTTACATTTATTGGTGGTAAACAATTTTTTTTAATATATTTAATACTTTTGAAACTTGTGCAACGTCAATATTAAAAATTCAAAAATTTATAACAATTTTCTTTTTCATAATTTTACGTACATTTTCTCATCCAGATGTCACAAAATTTATACATAAATTCATTCTGTGGATTTCAAAAGTATTCAAACATTAAAAAACAATAATTTCAGTATGTATACGTAGTATATATTGTCATAAATAAGTTCTAATGGCAAAGAAACAAACTACACATATTGTTGATTGAAAAACATGTCATTATAACATCAAATTTAATTGAAAACACATTTATGAAAAGCAAACTGAAAAATTATTTCATGCAATATTTAATGTTAATCTTTAATTTTAACAGATCTTACAAAATGGTACAAATTAGTTTAAATTTTCAATCCATCTAAATTCATTAAAAATAACTTCAAAGAAAACAGAATTGTGTCGGTCGTTGTGGTCGATGTGGATGTTAAATTTAAAATATTCAATTGATTTCTCAGAAAATGTCTCATTGCAGTTAAATAATTATAATGTTATATTAACATAGCATTAAATGAATCATTAGTAACGTACTTTTCATTCAAAATTCATTATTTATAGCTTACTCGGTTAGGTTAAGTTTTAAGCTTTAGGTATGTGTTTGTACGCCACATTTTGGCATTAAAACGTTTGAATGACAAATGACAAAAAGTATTAACCTTTTTAAAAAATGATACAGACTATACATTTTTAGCAAACACAGTGTGATGCGATACTTAATTTGATCATTTTTGAATTTCATGAAAATCATTCATATAGCTTCCACTGCAATCGCTACACTATGATTATTTGTATCTAGTGTAATAAGAATTTTTGAAATGGATTTAACGGTTAATTGTAGTATCAATGCTAGTATTATAATAACAGAAATTAATGACTTATTTACTAGGAGAAAATATACAAACTTTGTTCAACTGTAATATTTTAAAATCTTATGTATATGCATCGTTAAAGTAAATATATGAAAGTAAATAGAAGTTTATTGAATCAATTTCCATAATTAATAATAACTTACGAAAGATAACTGGAAAAGTAGATTAATAACCAAAACAATTTCGGTTATGCTACGCCAACTTAGTCACATCTAAACGGTAATATTAATTGAATTGTCTGCATGTAATAGCGATGACTTTCTAAATCAACAATATGTTAACGGAAGATACACAAGATTTGAATAATGAAGCAAAAAAGTTGGCAATCTAAATCTTCAATATAAAATATTACAAAATTCTTAGACACGAAAGTTAATAAAAACCAAAAAATCTGTTGATCTATAACGTAGAAAGAATATAATAACAATTGAATTCGATCATTTAAAAAAATTATATTAATGCAATAATTTTAAGTAGCTAGTGAAAATGACATTAAATATGAAAATTAATATCATAAAAATCAATTTTAATTTACCTTTTATTTGCACCAAGTTTCCTGCAAGTATTTTGTCCTCGTTTATGATCGCGTCGTCTCTCGTATAAAAATCTATAATACAAATAATGCAGATATAATAATTACAATTAATATAGTGACATTATTCAAGTAATTGTTAATGCACTCACAATAAAAAATTAACAAACGAGCTACTTGGTGCCTAATTTGAAACTACTTTGTTGTTTCTCGTGTCGTATATTTATAAGAATCGTTCTCGGCGTTTGTGTGTGTACATATACTTTATTTCCCATTAGTATCTATATTTTATCGACGGTAAATTTGGGTAATATCGAATGCATTGTTATTAATATTTTTATTTTTATTTTTCAAAATTGTTGTTAATAAAATGGAAATCTCAAAATGAATTTAATACAACTGTAAGGTCTTAAAAAGGGTAATATTTTAAGTGTTTGTAGTATTTTCAGACATTCCCTCATTTTAAGAACATTTTTTTTTTATTCTTTTTATTTATTTTTTTTAGGATTTGGACTCTTTTTTAAAATGTTTTGAAGAGCTTAAGACTCCTTATTGCAGCATGATTTGCCAAAAAGGTAGATTTGATGGTCTTCTCCGTAACTTTTGGAGATCTTTTCAATGCAGATGACGTTTTATGAAATGAAGAATTTGTATATCAGAGAAATGAAATATATCTATAGTAAAACATATTTGCATATTTCTATAGTTCATAAAATAACAAATAATGAAATCAAAACCCATAAATTTAGCACCATAAAATGTATAAAGATTGTTTACTTCCTCAGCCATACTACTGTTCGACATTGTCTTTGACTAATGAAGTATTTTTTTCGATTTGGCGCAGGCAGAATTTTCCTGTCACATCGTATTTCCGTAAAAAGTGATTTTAAATGTATACCAATTTTCATTTTTTTTTTACATACTTAAATTGTATTTGTAGTATATAAGCAACTTCCGTCAATTACAGTATAATTTTTGAAACATTCTTTGTTATTCAAAAAAATGAAATTTTTAAAAACGGGAATTATTTTTTACATATTTAACTTTAACCTCATTTTTCCCGTAAATGCGGCGCGATGAATTCTTGTGGTAACGTCATCGTCTTAAGCAAAAAATAATACTGAGACCTCGATTGTGGTAGATAAATTCTCTTTTGCTTCGAAAATAATTAAAATTAAAAAAAACCCCAATTTTTACACATTACTTTTCTTCAAATTACGATGATAAAAATTCTGACAGCGTCATGTTGTTAAGAATCAAAAAATATTTGCGAAATTATACATGTTGTATAAAATGCAAAGAATTAATAAATTTTTCCGGTTAGTGTAATTATATGTAATAATTATGTAGTTGTGTGAGGTATAGTTTCAAAAATGTGAGAGGTGATTCTTGTCGATTTATTTTTGCTGAAAAAGACCTTGCAATTACTCTAAGATGCCAGAATTCATAAATTTTAGCTTGAATGGTAAAAAAATGTAAATTAAAATGATTATTATGGACATTTTTGGTAGAAGCACGTTTTTGTTTAAATTTTCAACAACTGCGCCGAATATTATTATAACTTAGCTTTAAAAAACATTTTTCTAAATCATTCTAAAAGCTCTTAAAAGCATTGTGTACAATTTTGAATTGAAGAATATGCGTCGTGCAAATTCAACCGTTTTACAGAACCGCACTGTTTTTGAATACGCAGATGTTTTTGAGGATGCTTCCACTAGGTCCGGTGCGTATACCCATTAGCGTGAAATTCGCATTTTAGACCCGCAAATCGATGCGCAAAAACATTTTACGCCTATAGCGTAAAAAAACAATGCCGGCATCGGCGACCCTCGGGGTGCCAATAATAACCCGATCGTTTAATAAACCTTTATATCACGTAAATTTGGTTTAAAAATCGTATAGGCATATGGAATAAACGATTATTCATAACACGCTTATTAACCCGTTGTTTAATATACGTTTATTATATACGTTTATAATACGTACATAAAAAATTAAACGAATTATAAACGTTAATAAATCGTTTATGAATTACGATAAAATTACTATGTTTTTTATTGCGTATAATAAGAGTGAAACATCATATGTAAACAAGACGTTCACGTGTGTGTGTGTGTGTGTGTTTCGGTGTACGTAAAGTTGATCATATCTATTATAATAAGTCGAATAGAAAAAAATGGCAATTAATTTTAAATTTACTTCTTGATCAATTTTTTTAAACGTAGATTCGAATTAGAACTACGTTTAAAACACATGTAAAAACGGATATCGAAATAGTAATTACACGAGTAATAAAGGGATATATCGATGCAGTACAGGTTTAAAACACGTATAAGAAATGGGATATCAACACGTTTTTAGCCGGACATCAGCGCGTCATTTCCACCTGCTTCCTAAACTTATAATACCACGTTTATCATATAGGTTTAGCCCCAATTTTAAACGTTATTAAACGATTGGATTTTTATTGGGTTCTGTCGTTGATGCGTAAAACTCCATTTTACGCCCTTGATATAAAAATAAGTATTATCAATCCAGTAAAATGCATAAATATTTCAAATATATTATAAAAATCATAAATATTAGAGTGGCCATTCACTCTTTGTGGAGTGAAAACTTGAGTTACTTTACGGACTCTTTAAGAACTAACTTTAGGGAGTGTTGTACTTATATATACTACTTCAAACATCTTTTTCCCTCAATGCAGAGTGAATTTTCACGCCAAGAAAGTTACAAAGTATATTATGCTGAATTTTAAACTATTTCACTACGTAAGCAAGGAAGTCTTAATGTTATTTTTGAATAATTCCGAAAATATTAGTATCTTAAGTAATCCGAAAGCACTGTTATGAAATTAAGATATCTAATAGGACTTGATATTAGATCTTATTGTCAATTATTTTATTCGATTTCCTCGATGGATGGTTTGCTTCAAAGATGACAACTTTTGGGAAATTATTGGAAAATAAATTCAATATGCAGTGGAAAATTAATTGTATAGTTTCTTTTGTCGACCTGAAAACAAGGCGCAAAATTGTCGACTATTATGTCAACAATAATTTTACGACTATTAGTTACATAATCTCTAAAATACATTTGGAAGGTCACTACATGAAATATTTTCAATTTTTAGTAAGACGTTATAGATTGCTCATTCGCTTTGTAATTATTCTTGTGATTCTATGGTAATTGTTATTTATATGAGGAAGCTGTTACTTATCTTAATATCGTTATAAAAAGGGATTGGGAATTTAAACGAAACATTTCACGATCTTCATAATCGTTAATAATTTTAAAAGTATAACTTTAATATATTCTTAAGCCTCCTTCCGTTTCCGTTACACAACACTCGTTCTAGTACTTCAGGTTGCATTCATGTAGGCGGTATCTTTACTAAAGATAATTTTTTTATGGAATGATAAATGGCGCTAACATTAAGAACATTTATGGATTCCCACACAATATTTTTATCTTCAGACATAATTCAGAAACGTAACAATGGAGATGTTATAGTTGCTTAAACTGGATCTTAGAAATGTAGTCATTCATTAATATAATTATATATAAAATTGTCAAAATTTTAATGAAAACATTACTTTGTTTAAATCAAATATTTAATTGTTTTTAATTAGTATATAAAAATAAACCACAGCATGACTATAATTGTTTGCCATAAAACACATGAAAATAATTATAATTTTTTAGAATCAAATTTAGAACCAGTAGTTAGCCACTAATATTAACATTATTTAGATATCCTGAAGTAAATTGTTTGATTTTCAAGTTAATTATTTAGTACATTTTCATTACTTTTAAATTCAGCATTTCAAGTAGCTTTTCTTTAAAGATGATTTTCACAAACTACAGCAAGTATAAACATGTTATAAGGACTTTATCGATGGACCACAAGGGGAGAATAGTATATTATGCAATGAGTGCGTAACTTCACGCAATGCACGGGCCTCATACCATATCTTATGCACAGATATTCTATGCGTGAAGTAGCGAAATTCAGTGCGTGAAGTTTATGCGATTTTACGACGCTGCACGAGAGAAACTGCATTTTTGCCAATAGTAACCAATAGTGCCGTCATTTGCATGATTTCCAACAATGGTTGTAAGCCCTTGTTGAACGTACGGGCAGCACAGAAGGCTGCAATCACGATAATTTTTGAACGTATGTTTTTGAGCTAAGTTCCAAACACATTAATTGTAACTTTCATTACAATTTTGAATGTCAGCCTCAAATCATCCGTCGTGAGGTCTTCATACACTTTTCTGAGCAGAGGTTAAATATCGTTGTCTAACGAGGGGGGATGGTTTGCTGTCTGTCGAGAATTTGTGGAAAAAAGTAGCCCTGGTAGCGTTTCTCATATTCTCCACAGAATCTGGACTTCTTCGCACGGCCAATTCATAGTAAGTCGATAACTCTTTCATGACTTTATTAGTTAAAACATGGTTTTACGATTTTTTTCGCCGCAGATTTTCTTGATGATGAACTTGATGTTGTACTTGATTTTTTCTTATGTTCTTCTTCCAAATTCTGTACATCTACTCTTATTTTTTGTCTACATAATTTTCATAATAAACATCATATAAGCTTACAGATCTCTGAAACATTTTAATGACAGCATTTACTTCCATTAATACAGCACTACCCTCATGATTAATACTGCACGTTTCTTTACGTTCCTCGTACCAAACATCATACTCGACAGTATCTTTCTTGCCACTCCAAATCGAATATACAGCGCATACACTTGATTTTACAACATCATCAAGAACTTTTTCGATGTATTTTCCAATTAGAGTTGTCAAGACAATAAGAGCATAAAATCCAAGTCGAGTCCAAGGGCCATCGTCAGAAACTGTGAGACGATTCATCACGGTACCAGTTTTCTCATTTTTTACTTTCCCTTCTTCGACTGTTTTTCGAAATACTGATTCCGTAACAGATTTTTCTGCTATCTGTATGTTGTCTATAATATAATATTTTTTGCCAAATCCTATGCAGATGTCCATGAAACCACAAAAATTACAAATGCCTTGATATCCAACACCAATTAACCGCATTGCAAAAATGAGTCGACGATTTATTTCATACGTCTGTCCGATTTGCGGACTGCTTGGAATTCGATTTTCATTTTCACATTTACACTGCGCGACTAACTGAAATCCTAAATCTTTTTCAGTGCGTTTTAAAAATGTTATATCACTTTTGCATGTTATACATATAAGAAGGTTTTGTGAAGTCAAAAACATAAAGAAGTTCACTATAATGTACTGAAGCATTGCATCGACGTTCACTTCAAAATCAGAATTATTTTTCGAAATTTTTCTAGCCGATATACTTGTGTTACTTGTATCCTGTTCACTCGTGTGCTGATTACCCGAAAATCTTCTTCTTTTTGAACGATCTGGTCTTGATTTGCTATCTTTACAACTCTTTTTATCCATAGTTATTCGGCTATATTAGCACTGTGCACAGTTTTATATGTAAAATAACGTTCGACAATTCCTACTGAATACCGAAAACGTCTGAGAACCAAGCCTCACGTGTAAAACAAGCAGGAAATCGAAGCGAGCCTATTACGTGCAAAATTAGCCGAAACGCTTTTTGTGCACGTTCAGAGGCACTACCTCAGAATGGACTTTTCGACATATTCTGCATCGATAATCGGTACATCAGGGTTCCCACACTAATTCTACATACATATAGTGCCCGAAAATTATGTTTGTGAAAAAAATGGTGTACGGGCCCCTTAAAGGTTGGCACACTCGTGCACTTTGGGAGAGAAATTTATTCCAAGACATTGCTTTTGATATGTGATTTAAATTATACTTTGATGAATTAAACTGTGTTTATGGTTGTATTTTTTCTAATTGTCGATTATTTATTTCGTTTCATTTAGCTTTTATTTCGTTTTTCGTTATGTCCGGAAAACAGATCATAAAATACCGAATTAGGCAAAATCGATAGCAGCGGTAAAAGAAATTATAATCGATAAGAAAGGCATATGATCCACTGCATGCTGAGAAAGAAAATGCCGCCGCTAATAAAGAAAAAGAAAGTAACCCGCACCGACAAAAAACTTGCAGGAAAACGCGGGAAGAAAAAATCGAGTACCTCCTCATCACAGGACGACGATTATGGTGATGATGAAGATGTAAGTTTCTCCAATTCCTTAAAAACGTGCCACGAAAACTCACAAAATTGCGAATCTAACTAACATAACAAATAAGTGTAATGTTGTCACAAATCATTTCTTTGGCTCATTCTTATATTTTTGCCAATGTCCCAACAATTTCAGTCGAATAAGGTGTCTTCACTAAAATGACTCGAGCGCGATATCAAATTATGCTCTGCAGCAAAGTTGTACCCAATGAGAATAACTTTTTATAGGTATATCTGAATTAAAATTATTTCTATTCATGTCGAACCCACAACAAAAAACTGAACCCTACCTTTACGACTTCGCCTACGGAATATGACTGATGATTCCTGCAATAAAGTCTTTTATATGTCCAACATGCTTCTGCGAGTAACATGTTTACATTTAAAATGTAGCTCCCACGTGACTTATTTGAAATGTAGTAGTTGAATTTTAAAATTTGATAGTTAAATTGTTTGCAAATAGTTTATACAACCTTCGAGGATATTCTGAAAAGGAACTTAACCATATAACGATCAAGTGTCATCCAGTTGCAGAAAATGATTCCAAGTAATATGATGAAGATGGAAAGAAGATGCATATTGAGGTAGTCTATATTCCTACTAGAGCATAAGAAAACTAAAGAATATATACAAGAACAGGAAGTAAAAGAAACACATATACTACACAAATACAAATTCAATACATCAATTGTGATTGATTTTTCTTTATCAGAATCACATATACAAACATTTGTAACGAAGATGAAGCAATTTTGTTATCAATAATCATGAGTTAAGATCAATTAATCAAGTAGGAAACAAACACCAGGAAATGTTTATTCTGGATGAATTAACTACTCTGAATCTTTTAGGAAGAAAGTATGATATCCTGTATAATATCGACTTACAGAAGTCAGATGTAAAAAATATCACTATTTTCTTGCTACCGTCACCCAATTGTTACCGCAAGATTTAAATACATTCAGTAGAGTTATTTATTGAGTATTGCCAACTAAAACTACAACAAAATTAAAACAATGTTATAAAAAGCTTCAAGAATTTATTCAGAACTATAAATTCAAAAAATGCTGCAACTGCTAACTCTATTTTTTGAATTAAGAGCGTATAATTGATATACATAATGAAAATGATATTTAACTTTTAACAAGAAATTTATTGCATTGAAAGTTTAATAATATAACTCATTATTACAAATGTATAATAAATATTATATGACCCGATCGAAATATTGGAAAGTAAGTGTGATAAATAAATTGCACAATGAAACGTACAAATAATAGGGAGCATCTTTCTGCATTAGTATAGTTATGACTTTGTGCTTAATTTTCAAGGTTATTGAGAAGTAAATGTGGGGTTTCGAAGAGATGCCTCAACACCCTATTCGGAAGACCAGAAAAATTTAACGTCTGAAATGATCTAGATAATAATTGGCTAAAATGACTTTCAGAAGGTCACGTGTTAAGAAATCATCTGAAAATTTATGAATCTGCAATATAAAATGTAGGTACTAAAAAGATTAAGTTGACATGGTGGTCAAGGTTACTTACTGGTCAATATTCAAAGTCATTCTAAGGTCAAAGTAATTTTTGTAATGATAAATGTTATTTTCTTTGTTAAACCTACTTCTAGCGTTATACTAAAAAAATTATAACAAATGTAAAGGTATTAATACATTGAAAAGAGAGAAAATTGAACAAGACAATCATCAGAATTATTCTGCGCATTTTCTTCTTGTTCAGCAGATGTACAGTACACATAATATGTACGCATAACAAATAACAATACTTTCATGCCCGACACTACCGAAATTAAACACAATTAGATGGTTGGAGATTACTAATATTTTCCAAGTATACGAGGTCTAATTCTTTATATTTTCGTAGAACCTATTACTAGATTTTATAAATAGGGGCAATGTTCTTACATGAAATATATTTAATATTCAATGTTTCAACTTCTTTGTTGCTGTTTAACGAGCCTCTCGGCCCAGATTCAAGTACTGCTTGATAAGCTTCATTATCTTGCCATTTTTTTTTAACTGACACCACTTTATCAATGATTGAACGATTACATGTTATAATTTGACAGGTACTTCCAGCTTTTGTCTGCAATTGAAACGGAAGATTATTTGGTGAAAGAAGCTAGTTACATCTATATTTTAGTTAAATTCCTTAGTAACCTGAGCAAATTTGGTACTAACTTTTAGTAAACTGATGCAGTTAACTGAAGTTAGTACTGGTAGCAAACCAGGTGAACAATTAATTCTTAACATAATCAAGTAAGAATGCTGCAAGTAAATAAATTTTATATAAATGAACAAAAAAAATACAAACCAAGTTTCGTGCATTTCTAAAAGAGGAAAAAGATATAACAATAAATGAAAACTAAATCATTTTATTGCTAATTTTTTACATTCGAATTTCAAAGAAATATTTTCATGAATTAAAAATGAAATGTACGTTTTTTTACGTATTTATTGTCAATACAAAATACATCGTGTGTTTTTTATATTTAATGTATTTAAAGTAGACAACAGAGGAAAATATAATGTCAATAATCAGGAAATACGTGAACATTTTCGTAGTTTTCAAAATAAATAAGAAATATCTATTTTAATATCTATAACATGTTTATTTTGTATTTACTAAAGTCTGTCACAAAATATTTTGTTACTACCAGTTAAAGAAAAATAAACACGAAACTTTATGTTATTTTCTAAAGTAGTATATATAATACAAATTAAAATTTGAATTAAAATTCGGAATTTCTATGATATAAACATTCAGAAGTAACTTTTTAGTAAAATAAATCGTATAACCTCCTCCTCAATCCAGGTTTACATTTGAGTCCAACTAAATTTTAATTAGTTACCATTTCCTTGTTTTTGTGTGTAAATATTATTGTTTATATTTAATTTGTATTTAACACAATTGAAGGTACGGCCATCGAAAATGGCCATTATTTTCTTATCCATTCCACTGCGCAGTTGTTAATAAAATTGTTTAAAAATTTGGAATTTGTGGGTGCGGGTCCAAAAACCGACAAATCAAACCGCCGAAAGGTAAAAAAACCGACAGTATTAAAGCCGGCACATAAAATATAGACACATCGACTAACTTGTGTGTTGACTGTCGGCTTTTCGTGTCCGTTTTTTGAATGTCGTCTTTTCGATTGTCGGTTTTTTGACTGTAGGTATTTGGACCTGTCGGCTTTTTTATTTATAGGTTTTTCAACTCAAGCCCGAATTTGTCAACGAAAGAAAAACAAAACATAAGCTTTCGAACGTTATAAACTCAAAAATTGTTTGTAAATAATCCGTATGAACATACCTATATAAACATTGCACTTTCTTATCACGAGATGATCTTTTTTATAAAACGATTCTTGACAAATTCCAATTTATATTTCGTCAAGATAGCACCGGAAATCATACGATTGCAATAAAATCATCGATAAAGTTGACATGTATCTGCAATAAAATTCAGCGGTTTAATCCACTTGATTTCGACGTAATACAGATTTCTATCTTTATATGAAGTAGGGTTACACTATTATATTTGATATGCTTCACTTGTCAATAAACATATTTACTTTCTTATTTTCACGAATTAATCAAGAAAATGAAGTTCATTAATTCAGGAAACACATAAATTAAACGGTTTTGGAAATTTAATTTATCAGATTTAATTCTGTGATAAATTAATATCTCTACACGGAAAGAGTTTTCGTAGATAATTTATGAGACATTACAGTATATACACAGTGAAAATATCAGTAAATTGAATGAACTTTTAGGAAGCAGATTGCGCAAATGTTTTTATGAGCTTCATAACAATTTTAGCCACAAATATCTTTAAATATATATTAAAATATTATAAAGAATGTTTTAATTCATAAAAAACATTTTAATGTAAATGTTTTCGCAATAATTTCATAACGAACAAACTGATGGTCAACTTTTCCTTATTTATAACAAAAATTATTCAACATTTGGAATATCTATTATTGTCATAACGGTATATTTTCACAACCAAATAGTAAACAATAGAAAAAGAAATGTTTTCCTAATTTTTATTAGAATTAAAAGTAAATTACAAAATAGGTACAAATTACTGCCTGTAACATAGTTATATTTTCACCGCAGTCTTACCGAATGTATACTATATTTAACGATTTTCTTCAACTATGGAACGTCAAATTTCATGATCTTTCCATATTTGTTGATAAACGATGTATTTCTATAAAATCTCAGATAAAAGTTGAATAGTCAGCAAAAAGAATTATGAAGCATTTTCCAAAAACCATGATGATCGAAAATGGGCATACCGAATTGTTATCTAATTTTTCCGAACCGTGTTTTCTTGGTTTCTGAAATTTGTTTGTAAAATTATGATATATTTGTAAAGATGTTGACTAAATTGCTTCTGGAAGAGCCTTCGAAACAACAATCAAAATATACTATGCTTTATTTCTCGTGATACAAAAATCAAGTTTTTATTTTCAAAAACAAAATATAATTTTAATTAATCCCACAAAATTACCATTACCCAAGCCTTGTAAGTTGACACCTCATTCAATATTGTTAAAAACAAAAAAATTGTTACCGTCAGGGACATATTTCAAACTTTCAAACTATCGGGTCCAGTATAAATGTATGATAAATATCATATCGGATGATAACAAATGTTTGATGATGATGGTCAAAATGACGTTCACGACATCGATGACGATCATGAATTTTAACAATAATTGTGCTGACTTGCAAAGATGACGATTACTATCCGAAAATATCAACAAAAACATTCTCCTTTTGTCTCCATAATAAATATAAACATCAAACAATCGCGAGAAAAGCATACGAATGAAATAATCGAAAAGCTAGGGTTTGGCTATCTGTAAGACATACTCTAAATTTCTTTGAGTGAAAAGGTACTCTTTATGGAGCGAAAATTGAATCACTCAAAAATAATTAGAAATTAAAAAAAGACGTATACATTCACATTTCGTTATATACGTACATGATTAATTAAAATCGACAAATGAACGGGAAGATCCGTTGCGGTAATAATGATGTTAATATAATAAATAAAAATAATACGCGAAACGTTAAATATAAAACATAATAAAACGCTGCAAGGAATTCACTACTGCAGGTATTAACTACATTATTAGCATTAATGGTTGGATATCGTTATGTACATACACTAACACATCAACTAACTTAAAATCATCAAATTAGGCTAAATTTCATATTGACTTGAATTAGGTCTCAAACTAAATTCAAGAGAATGTAATAGTCAATCAATGTTAAAAATTCAGTCAAAACATGTTATATAACATTTTAATTGAAATATTCAAAAACCGTATTAAATTTTTAAAGGTTATTCTTACTAAAATGTAAAAAATTAACACTACATTTTTAATTACTTCCTTTTTACTACTGCATTATGTATATATTTATTTGCAATTAAAAATTTTAATTCGATTAATGTAAACGAACGATATTCATAATTCGAAGTCTGCTCTCTTCAGATTTAGAAATTACGTTTGGTACTACCAATAGATCGCAATTTGTAATTTGCCGAACTGCAAAAAACACATAACATTTTTTAATTTTATTCTAAATAATCTAAAATCGATTTCGATTAGATTATCGCTCCAAAATTAAAAGATGCAAGTTTACTTTAGTCATGTCCGATGTTAACTATTTTTATAACTTAAAAAAGTAGCGAGTATTTTATGAAATTCGTGTAAATTGGATGATTGTGAAGTTTAGGGCTATTATCTTTATTAGAATCTTTATTATAGGCGACTTGTGCTTAGGTTTCGGTTGAGTTAATACTTTTAACTTAGGAATATCACATATCATTTGATTTGATGCTCATGATTTTGGACTTCGGCTATACTTCGGTTTTGATTTCGAATACAACTTCTGCTTATTAACTTTAATGAAAAGGAATTAAATAGTAATGTGTTAAATACTATATCTCGACCGTTTTTAAACAAACGAGTAGAAAAGTATATAAAATTTTCCTATATAGTCACAATACTAAGACGTCCAAGCTTACAATGTAGACTGAAATAACACGGAAATATAACTGTAAATACAAAAATTAAACGATTGCACCAAGAGGTTAGGAGACAAAACTGTTATGGGATCCATGTCTGATTTAACGTTACAGCTTGCTTTAGAAATTTGAAGTTTGTAAACAAAACTGAGAGAAAGAAAAGCTTGAGAAAGTTAAAAGATACGCATCCAAAGAGATAAAAACTAAGAAATACTCACGTTTTCTAATCGCAGTTCAGTTATTCGTCGAGGGCGAATTATATGTACTGATATATATATATATAACACCACACTTTTTAATAGTAAAATGAATTTTACAATTTTCCATATTAGATTTTGTTTGTTGCACCCCTAAGATTGTACTCGTCCAGGATTTTTGTGGTTACGCTTATTTTTCAAACACTGTAGGCTTAACCAGCACTTAACTTATCTTAGAAATATCATAACAAATGAAGTGAAAATCTTGCTGCGTTTGAAATTGTTTAACATAGTGAATTGTAATTACAGGAAGAAAACTGCTACCTAAAAATGTATTTTATATATACTTGACACATTGTAATAAACAAGAAACCCTTATGGATGATCAGGTACCGGTCGGTAACCAGGACATTTACCTCGAGTATTATTATACAGTTACTTACAGAACTATGTGGTAATTATGAAAAACATTAGAACAATGGCGTCGAACATGTGTGGATTTACGAAATGCATTAATATCGTTTATCAATTGCAAGACGATAATATTTTGTATTCGTGCAACGAATCACCTAGATTCACTTTATACGAAATATACTGCATTCGATATTATCTAACATTACTGACAATATACAAAAAAGACAAGAAATTCGCGATTATCATGGCGATAAAGATCGAAAACCTCTTGGTATTGCAATCGATGATTAATAAGTTCATGTTTGATCTAAATATCGTAATCGGAGTCATTTGTATAAAAATGAAGGTTCCGGATGAAAACGAGCAAGTTGCAAGCAGCAAGCATCATGATTCGACTTACGGTTGTTTTCGCTCTGTGCTTCAGTGCTGCGTTAGGTATTTTTTTAAATAATTTTTTTACTATTTTTATGTTTTCTATTTCTGTGAAAAACAGCTTTTGTTGCTGTTTTTTCATCACATTACAAAATATTGTGACTTTAAATGTTTGTGTACAATAAAAGATAATTTTTTATGAAATAGTTGTAATGAACTTATTCTGATTTTCAGGAAATGTTGTTCCTATTTCGAAAATCGGAGGCCGTATAGTCAGTGGAACTACAGCTCAGGAAGCTCAATTTCCTTACCAAGTTTCTTTACGAGTATACAATTCACACTTTTGTGGCGGATCCGTAATTAACGAAAGATGGATACTTACGGCTGCCCATTGTCTTGTTGGGTAAGTTTATTCATTTTAAAATATAGTTTAATTTATTTTCAAAAAATGACGACAATCAAACTCTACTTTATAAAATGATTTTTTCGATCCTTTAATATATATGAATGGTGAGTAGTTTTGGTGCCCTTTAGTGAGGTAAAGTTAATTAAAATATAACTTATTTTCCAAAATTTATTTAATATATTTATTAAAAGAAGTCAACTTTTACATTATCAATCAGAATTTCGTTAAAAACTATGTAAGTGTTTAAGGTCGATAATAATCAGTCTTTTATAATTTTGCAAATCTGACTTCAGATTAGTTTTCAGTGACCTCAAAAACTTACGATTTATGTGAAATTTTGATTAACATTGTAATATTTATTACCTCTTTGACGCTACTTTGATCAAAATCGCTTTTACCGATGTCGTATTTTCATTAAAAAGCATATGTTCCACAATTAGTTCCCAATTAAATTTTGTGTTAAAGCAATTTTACGCTTTTTTTCTTAAAGCACTCCAGATGTCAACACGATCAGTTGAGAATTCGAGGAGACTTGCAATAATAATTTTTCGCCGGTAACAACGCGAACTGCGCTACTCTTTTACAATTTTATTCTTGCAAATTCTCGCCCATTAGTTATTTTTTTGCAATTTTCAACATTTATATATTGTGTTAAAACAGTTAAAAAAATGTCAAAGCAGTTGTTTTGGACATAAAATTAATCGAACTTGCTACATGAAAATTTCTTAAGTTGATTTTTGTAGTTTGTTTTTCCAACAAAAATTGTTTCCCAATTCCTATGTATGTTGTACAAAAAAGTGACATAAAAATTTTAACTTTACAATGTGCGTGTTCGTATTTTGAATATAACGGTAAAATCATAAAAAATGGCGATTAAAAAACGATAAAACCAGCGAAAAAGTTCAGGATTTTTTCATTTGAAAATGAAAGAATTCTAGAAAAAAAGGATGTTGAACGAAACATTTTTATAATAGGTCTGAAAAATACACTGAAATTTTGAAAAATTCCGTAAAAATGTTGGACACCTTTTTTATGCTTAACAATTTTTTGGTGCGTATTTACAGTCTTAGCGTCATATAATTTCATGCAAACATTCAGTTGAACTATATAAATTAAATTAACACATCTGTATTTAAACTTCATTTTTATCTTTTAGCAAAAAGGCCGGTCAAATCACAGTCGTCGCAGGCACGAACAGTTTGGCATCAGGAGGTGAACTGTACCACGCGGTTGAAGTAATCTTCCACTCAGGATTCAATTATATAAATGTTGCGAATGATGTTGGACTGATAAAAGTCGACAGGAATATTAAATTCAGCGATTCCTTGTCGCCAATCTCCCTACCTTCATTCAATTTCGACAAAGCGAATTATCCGGCAGTCGTTTCAGGATGGGGCCGTCTTGCAGTAAGTTCAGAAACTAGAAAATTATTTTTTTAAAATCAGAAGTTCAGATTTTTCATCAATGGTCACAATAAATGAGTCAGCTGCAAGAAAATCATTTGAAGCGAGATTTTTTAATGGATTTTGCTACTGTTGCTACCGAGTGAAATTTAAAATGCAATGTAAAATTTATAGATTAACGGTGAAATTCCAACGAATCTCCAGTTTTTACAAACTCGCATCATGGATCACAACAGCTGCAAAAGTACAAACGAGAGGTTTATTACGGACCAAAATATCTGTACCTTAACCCGATTTGGACAAGGCAACTGCAATGTAAGTATTGAATTTACATACAGCAGTTCAGTTAAAAGTAATTTAAAAAAGAATCTATGTTATCCAAAAATTCTACGTTTTCAAACTGAATACTTCAAGAGTGTCACCACTCCAATGTAATAAATTTAATAGGATAAAATGGGAATGAACGAAATATACCTTCAGGAAAAATGTAATCTGAAATAAATCTAATGTTTCTTTCTCTTTCCATCTAGGGTGACTCAGGTGGTCCATTGGTTGTCGACGATATTCAAGTTGGAATCGTGTCATTTGTTATACCAAATTGTGCACTTGGAAATCCAGATGTTTACACTCGAGTTTGGAGTCACTTAGACTGGATTCATAATACAATGGAAGAAAATTAGTTGTTAACTATTTATTGAATAAAAGATTGTTTAGAAAATTAATTGCATTAATTTCTTTCCAAAACATACAGATTCAGTTTCATTTGAACTTGAAGAGTAAATGAAACATTATTTCATTGTTATTTAATTATGTTGTTCTTCAACAGCTTTTTTCTTCCGTATTGATTTGTTAGTTTAAGGGCACGCGTACCTTGCCTTTTCAGCTATATCAAAATTTATAAAAAAAATTGAATATTTATATTCTGATAATATTTTGGGAGAGAAATGACGTAAAATAGAAAAAAAATCCTTGGTGTTTTTTTTACACTTTTCAGATTTTCATTTTTTACAAAATTTCTATTTCTTAGTTTTTGAGAAACAAAATAAAAATTGGCTGACGAAAAATATTGGAATTTTGTGGTAGAAGCATTTTTTATCATTTCAATAGAATTTTGAACAATATTTCAATATTATTTTAGTAAAAAAGCTACATTTTTCACATATTATTAAAAATATCTGACGAAAAAATGTTTCAGACAATCGATGTAACAGAATGAAATTCTCTATGAACAATATTATATACATTTATGTTGTAACATTAACGGTAACTCCGTAAAAGAAGGATTAACATAGTTCAAATACTCAGTTTTGGGAGTCGTAAGTAGTGATCTGATAAAATTCGGAAATTGGAAATTTCAAAATTATAAATGGAACGGTCTCTAAAAATTTGTTACTGATGTCTGATCGAACGAAAATAAAGACTCGCGGAAATAAAGCACCCAAAGGGAACAAATTTTCGCTACATCCACGCTGTTGATCCTTGGTCATGCTGAGAGCGAAAACTCATACATTTCTTATGATAAAAAGGCATGTAATGCGTAGAAATATCATTTTTAGGCTAAAATAGTAATGAAGTTGACATTAAAATGTAATTTTCAAGGTCACGGATGTCTCCTGAACATTTTCTGATATTTTTTCGTATTCAGCGCATCCAAATACGTCTAAAAGCACTCCTAACTTGCCAAATCAAAATTTTTACATTCAACTTCGAATTTAACCTTGAAATACGGTTTACAAGGTCGAGAATGTCTCCTGAACATTTTTCATGACTTTTTTCGTATTCAGTGCATCCAAATTTGTAGAAGAATACTCCTAACTGGCTAAATTAAATTTTTAATATTAGACTTTATGTTCCAGACAGGACTGTTGACTGTCGACTGTCGATATATCGACCACCAATTTTGTCAGGCACTTCACGTGACATATTCTTTCATTTTATGCACAAATATTGTGTAAATTGAACATAATTTCACATAAGTAACTAAGCAAAACAAAAAAACAAAAAAAAAAAGAGGGGCAACGATCAAATCAGTAAATATAAGAAAAATAATTCAGTCTATTATATTTTCTGTACCACTTGCGATGTATATATGTTGGTGAAACAAAAAAAAACTGTAAAAACTAGGATTTCAGAACAAGAATCGAACATTCGTTGGACTGCACCTAACGTGGAATTTTGTTATTTTTGAACTTAATTTTAAAAATATTTAATATTTTTTGTTTAGTACCGAACCCAGATCATAGTAGGGCCTGGAGGCTTCAATGGAATGACTAAATCCTACTATATGAATATTTTCGAAATTTTAATATTGTTACCCAGACGTTGATTTGGAATCATTATATTCTTTAAAATTATTTCACTCACTTAGACGAAACAATTGAATCAAACAGTTTCGGAGTATTTTCAAAACAAATAAATTATTATTCTGAGAAATCGCCATGTTCGTCATAATTGTTGTTTTTGTGTATTGGAAGTATTTCATTAAAAAGTAACACGGAGAAAACATTCGAGCGGCTACTGCGTTAGTAAACAGAACAAAAATTTGATAAATCTAATCTTTGAAATATATGTCAATTTTTGATATATACTATTTCGGTGGAAACATTTCGCATTTTTTCTTCATTAGCAATCATCTAGTTTAAGAACAACATAGTAATATGATTATGATGGAATTCATTTGTCAAATCTTCATACCGGGAGCTTCAACTTTTTCAGTATTGAGTATTCGATATTGGAAATTGCACTTATCGATGTCAGAAGGTATGAATTATTTTGCCATCGCTAGGTCATTGATGTTGGTCAAAATTTCGGCACCTGGAATGCACGGACCAATTGTACTTTGGTACTATCGACACCGCTTCGAATTAAGGCGAATATTTGTCGTGGCCACTTGAATGCCATTCCATCTAGACCAGAATGTCTCAATCAATAGGAGAGGCTGGATATCTTGATTACTTTGTCCTCCAATGCATTCAAAATTGTTGAATTTTAGTCATCACTGTTATCCAAGTTAATGCATTAACCTCATTGGGCATCAAAATCCCAATGAAGGATATGTTAGAAAACTTATTGGTCAATTTAAAACCCAGCATGATGGAACAAATTTGACATCAGTCCTTACCATGTCATTTTCAAAAACTGGAAGATTGCTCATCCTCTTCATTTCGTATCACACAGGTGTTTAGTATAATTCGAAAGATTGAACACACTCAATGCTTTTGTCACCGTCATTTCTCTCGCTTTAATATATTTTACATTTATATGTTACAGTTGGAATATTATAAATTCTGAAAAATGATCATTGATGGTATTCGGGCCATTGTGAGTTTCTTAATAATACAGATGTAATCGTACATCCATGGCATTCCATTGTGTTTTTGACGATTAACTACACCAATTCAAATTTTTTTTCCAATTAAAAAATAAGTGACAATAGCCATGTTCGGGGGGCTTCTTACTGCCATCGCTTATTTTTTAAATAGCGGTGAAGTAGCAAAGGCCGAGCGACGTCATGTATTGCCGCTAGAACATCAGGGACCTCCGATAATCATCCCCGGCATTCCACCACCGATTAATTCAACGACCATAACTCAGATTCTACCTACTGAAACTCTACCTACAGCCTCAAAATCGTCAGACGCACTGGAAAGCCGCGTCACACCCGACAACACATTTAATCCGACACGCCATGTATCATCTTGGGACCGGTTACCGGAGTCAACGGTTATACCAACTGGGCTAGAGTTCGACGTAACCTATTCTATTGGAGGCAGAGCTCCGACATACAAGAACGCCGTCGAAATAGCAGTTGATAATGATGCGTTGGCAGACACTCCGATCGCAAAATCGGTGCAATATTTGCCCTATCTACGGAGATCGATATCTGTCGACAATATCAATTCGCCGGGAATTGACAATCAACCATTCAAGAATAGCAAGAAAAGGAAGTACCCTCACATCTCTTTGCCGCTTATGACAATTACTTATGAAGAACAGATCCTGAAATATACATTGAAGCATTGAATGGGCATTTCGAGGATTGGTCAGACTACTACGGCGTACTCAGTGACGAAGATATCAACCAGTATTTGGAAGAAGAAAGAAGATCAATGCCGGAATACACGGAGCAACTGCCTGGGACAGAAGAAATGTGAGGATTCTGGAAATCTCCACTTAATTTAATTTATTGTAAATTGTAATCAGTGTGTTCTTTTAATAGTTTTATGATATTATTCTTTTATTGTATGTAATTACAATGTACTTCTCAATGTATTACTTTTATACGCTCTATGTAAACTCAAAAAATGTAAAAAAATGTATATAATCTATAAAATGTATAACCATCCCGTTCCCTTCTTTTTTTTTTTTTTTTAGCGTCACACAATTATATTCACAATTTACCAAATTTGTTGAGCTTACATAGAGCGTATAAAAGTAATACATTGAGAAGCACATTGTAATTACATACAATAAAAGAATAATATCATAAAACTATTAAAAGAACACACTGATTATAATTTACAATAAATTAAATTAAGTGGAGATTTCCAGAATCCTCACATTTCTTCTGTCCCAGGCAGTTGCTCCGTGTATTCCGGCATTGATCTTCTTTCTTCTTCCAAATACTGGTTGATATCTTCGTCACTGAGTACACCGTAGTAGTCTGACCAATCCTCGAAATGCCCATTCAATGCTTCAATGTATATTTCAGGATCCTGTTCTTCATAAGTAATTGTCATAAGCGGCAAAGAGATGTGAGGGTACTTCCTTTTCTTGCTATTCTTCAATGGTTGATTGTCAATTCCCGGCGAATTGATATTGTCGACAGATATCGATCTCCGTAGATAGGGCAAATATTGCACCGATTTTGCGATCGGAGTGTCTGCCAACGTATCATTATCAACTGCTATTTCGACGGCGTTCTTGTATGTCGGAGCTCTGCCTCCAATAGAATAGGTTACGTCGAACTCTAGCCCAGTTGGTATAACCGTTGACTCCGGTAACCGGTCCCAAGATGATACATGGCGTGTCGGATTAAATGTGTTGTCGGGTGTGACGCGGCTTTCCAGTGCGTCTGACGATTTTGAGGCTGTAGGTAGAGTTTCAGTAGGTAGAATCTGAGTTATGGTCGTTGAATTAATCGGTGGTAGAATGCCGGGGATGATTATCGGAGGTCCCTGATGTTCTAGCGGCAATACATGACGTCGCTCGGCCTTTGCTACTTCACCGCTATTTAAAAAATAAGCGATGGCAGTAAGAAGCCCCCCGAACATGGCTATTGTCACTTATTTTTTAATTGGAAAAAAAATTTGAATTGGTGTAGTTAATCGTCAAATACACAATGGAATGCCATGGATGTACGATTACATCTGTATTATTAAGAAACTCACAATGGCCCGAATACCATCAATGATCATTTTTCAGAATTTATAATATTCCAACTATAACATATAAATGTAAAATATATTAAAGCGAGAGAAATGACGGTGACAAAAGCATTGAGTGTGTTCAATCTTTCGAATTATACTAAACACCTGTGTGATACGAAATGAAGAGGATGAGCAATCTTCCAGTTTTTGAAAATGACATGGTAAGGAATGATGTCAAATTTGTTCCATCATGCTGGGTTTTAAATTGACCAATAAGTTTTCTAACATATCCTTCATTGAGATTTTGATGCCCAATGAGGTTAATGCATTAACTTGGATAACAGTGATGGCTAAAATTCAACAATTTTGAATGCATTGGAGGACAAAGTAATCAAGATATCCAGCCTCTCCTATTGATTGAGACATTCTGGTCTAGATGGAATGGCATTCAAGTGGCCACGACAAATATTCGCTTTAATTCGAAGCGGTGTCGATAGTACCAAAGTACAATTGGTCCGTGCATTCCAGGTGCCGAAATTTTGACCAACATCAATGACCAAGCGATGGCAAAATAATGCATACCTTCTGACATCGATAAGTGCAATTTCCAATATCGAATACTCAATACTGAAAAAGTTGAAGCTCCCGGTATGAAGATTTGACAAATGAATTCCATCATAATCATATTACTATGTTGTTCTTAAACATAGATGATTGCTAATGAAGAAAAAATGCGAAATGTTTCCACCGAAATAGTATATATCAAAAATTGACATATATTTCAAAGATTAGATATATCAAATTTTAATTACACGTAATTATTACGCATCTACATTTGAAAAATATTTTCATATTTCAATAAATTTCGCAATTTTGCTCATTTTAGTGAGTATTATAATCATTCTTGTATTTTATTATCAAACACGTAAAACTTCATCCAATTAAATACAGTCATTACTCTCGAATCGAATGCTATGTTCAACATCTTGCACATATGTTACATATAATATCAAACTTGAGCATAAATTTAAAATAGCAATATTGAAAAAAAAATAAAAACGGCGCACAGTGCCAGCAGCAGCACGCACGCTTGCCTTCTAGCATGGTAACACTTGTCGTGGACTTGGCATGGTTGCCGTGGCGGTAACAAAAGCTATAAGATTCGCAGAACAAGAACAGCCACAAATTTCGAGCAGCAGTTCTGTTTACTAACGCAGTAGCCGCTCGAATGTTTTCTCCGTGTTACTTTTTAATGAAATACTTCCAATACACAGAAACAACAATTATGACGAACATGGCGATTTCTCAGAATAATAATTTATTTGTTTTGAAAATACTCCGAAACTGTTTGATTCAATTGTTTCGTCTAAGTGAGTGAAATAATTTTAAAGAATATAATGATTCCAATTCAACTACAAGTTTGAGCATCATGGCGGTCGACAAAACACGATCACGCGTCTGTCCGATGAGATTGTCTCTAACCCTATGTTCGAATAACCTTTTTTCTTTTCTTAAAACGGGTAAAATTGGAAATTTTCAAAAAATCATAACTTTGCAACAAAAAATCGTAGCGATTTTTATAAAAAATGAATTTCAAGGTTTTGATTTGTAGTATTCACAAAAAAATTGGCAATATCCAGAAAAATTTGTTAATCATCCGGTGAAGGATAAAAGTTGGAAGAAAAAAGTTACAAAATTCGACATTTTGAAAATACAACAACTAAGACAAAATAATGTCTGATGTAAAACTGTATGCACCAATTGAAAGCTTCATTCCTCTACTTTGTAACTTTCTTTATATTTTTATTATTTTCTTTATCAAACTTTACAAAGATCATTAACAAAATTTTTATCAGAGTTACGTAAATATAGTCAAAATGCGATCATAATATTAATTTTATATTTTTTTTTGCACATGTTTATTAATTCGTCTATGAACAGAAATAGCAATTGTTTCGATAATAATACACGCAAAAGTTTCAACTATCATTTAAATCTAAGTCATTGTGTATAAACTTTCATAACAACACACATACATACATTCGCGTCATTCTAACATCCATATAATCGCGTCGCTTCGATATAAATAGGACAAAAAAGGACAAAGGACAGGTTATTTCCCCCGCGTCCCCCGCGTTAATGACGATTTGTCTATTTGCGGGTCGGCTCTCGGGTGGAGAGGTACAGGACAGAGACAGACAGTACAAGACAGAAACTATAGGCACACACAACACCCACCGAGAGCCAGTCCCCCCTACCCCAATATCGGTACCACCAGCAGATTCGGCATTCGGCGGTCTGTGCCTTAGCGAGTACGACGCGGGGCTTATCCCCTCTTTATCCGAGATAAGACCCACGACGTATCGACCGCGGATAAGACGCTGACGGTACCGATAACTGCCGACGGGGATCGGCAGCGGTCCCAAATTCGTACCTTCGCCCAGCAAAGTTCCCCGGTTATTCCACACTGGACATAAGCAGAGAAAATTGCAGGACGGGGATTCGAACTCGGGCCCTTCGCGACGTTCAGTTCGGGCGGACTAAGACTGACGCCTTAGCCCGCACGACCATCACGCCGTCTACTTCGAATAAATAAATATTATTGAATATTTCGATTTATAATTTTTGTTGTAGAAAAATGCATGTTTTAGGATATAATATTAGGTTTTCAATTAAAACACGAACACATGACCACGCTCCAAACGACGTACCTGTTTATGGCTAAATGATGAACTGTTTATTTGCCATTATGAAATTTTGGGATCATCTTTAACCTCTTTTGACCACTTCTCGGAAATTGCAGCACTTTTCTTGATCAGGCTGTTAAATCCGTCGAATGAACTGGATGATCGTAGTCTTGTCCGTAAAAGTGGCGGTTATGGCGGTGTCCACAGGTGATTAAAATCGAGCAGTGATGATTTGCGTCCGGTTTCATGAGCACGTAGAATTGAACACGTTTACAGTAGAAAAATTTATGTCCCACATCCTATTCAACCCAGAATTTCAAAATTAACGTCTTCAAAATTAAAGTCCGTTACGTTTCACTTTGTTCTCGTAAATTCACCATTAAATTTTACCATTTCCTTTTCATTGAATTTAAAATTTCACTTAATACATATTTCAAAAATTCACTCACCTCCCACTTCCATGATTAAACGCTTTCAATTGAAATACAATTCTATAGACTATACGGTTTCTAATTGAGTGTCGAAAAATCAAAATATACTTCTAATTTCGGCTGTAGACTATAAGCGAATGAGAGCGGTTCAGCGCTTCGACTCAAAATGTACTATGAGTCACGTGACGTATCCCTACTTATTTCCGTTTTATAAATACATATAAACATTTTATTGTAAACGAAAAAGATTCACACAATTACAGATGTTGGTAAAACAGTAACGCTATTTATCGACTCACATTATCATACAAACGTTACAACTTAAAAAGATTTCCTTTGCGTTTTTTGAATATCTTAAAGGATTCAGTGGTATGACACGTTATTTGAAGAGTTGGAAAATTCAGAGCATTCACGAACTTATGGCCGGTAGTGTATATGGTAATTATCTTTTTAATATATATGAAATAGAATGTAATCAATGTATTCCGTACATAACTTGACAAATCTTTGTGATATACCTGAACATTCAATTTTGATGATACATCAATTGCCTGTTGAATTGTCGGAATGGCATTTTTGAGTTTAAAGAAACTTAATTCTTTATAAAATGAATTTTCGAAATCAAACCACTTATATAAATAGCTTAGACCTCTGTCATAAACGTTCATAGCTTCATTTTCGAGGCGTTTAATTTCTGAAGGCAAGAGATTCCGTAAATTTTTGTTTACTTGAAAACCAAAAAATTGATCATTTTTTCTGGCCATTAATTGGTTTTCTAGAGTGCACATTATACCGTATACGTGCGTTGCATCCAAGGACGATTTCTCTAAAGTTTTTATAGAGCAGTGAAATAGTACATTACGATACGAGTGCGCAAAGTAGGTATTTCCCACACGAGCGAAGTTTGTCACCCGAGCGAAGCGAGGTATACTATTTTTCCTATTAAGTGCGCAAAGTTCGACACCTATATACAACATTTAAAGTGGCGGTACAAGGGCGGTGGAGAAGGGGGGTTCGGGGGGGGGGGCAGAGCCCCCCCGACCGAAAACAGTATTTGTAAATGCTTTTGTAATAAATAGACTAAATTTATAAATATCTATGTAATACATTATTTATTATCGTTATTACTGTTAATTGTTATTAATATTTTATATAAATTTTAATGAATTTAAATATTCATTCGCATTTGCGTTTTCGGGTACATTTTCAATTACATTACTATTTTAGATAGAATTAATCTATACCTATCGTGTTCTGTACTGAAGAACTGCGATTGAAAAGTAAAACAAATGAAAGTTTTGACAGGTCTGTTCTACATGTCTGTATACCTATAGCGCTACTTTACCGCACGCAAAACTTCATTACCGCACGCAAATTTTCTTTACCGCACGCTAAATTATAAGATCAGTAAAGTGTGGGAAAGTGGCACTTTGCACACGCAAATACGTGCGCAAAATCGAACTTTGCGCACTATAATAGGAAAAATAGATAAAACATGGTGGACAAAATAAATATAACACTCTGGTAGTGTTAATTGTTCAGATATTCCATCTGCTTGATCTTTAATGAATTTCCAAATAATAGGACTACAGTTTTCTTCACCTACAAAAACAGAATGAATAAACAATCTTTATTAAAGATGCAAATATATTAGTCTCATAGAAAGCCAGATACCTTCTTCTAAAAAATAGGTTTTTATTACATTCCAGTTTAACAGTAGCCGATCTACAGCCAAGTAAAGACTAGTCCATCGAATGGGAATATGTCGAAGGACTTCATGAAATTCTTGTCCAACAAATTCGAAACAAGATTTTAGTTGCTCTCTTTTTTTAGCGCTGACCGAAAATTCACTAAATACTTTCAATATTAATCCTTCTATAAAATAATATTTTATATATATAATATATATATATATATATATATATATATATATTTCGTTCCAAATTTGTTATGTTTCTGTTTTATTTTATATTTTCAAAAAATATCGCAAAATCTGCTAAAATTATCGAGATATAGAACGGGTTAATCTTAGATTGACTATAATAAAATCCTTTATTTAGAATATTAATATAATATTAGATCAATAATGTGAAACATCGTTGTCAGAAAGTATATTATAATATTTTAACTTCTTTTTAGTGAATTAAATAGTTTTAAAAATTGGAATTCATCACCTAAATTCGTATAAGAACGCAATCCGGAACATGTAAATTTATAATTAAAGCATATTTACCATAATTATTGAAATACCTAATAGCTAACGGAAAAAACTTGCTATTTCCTTTATTCGATGCATCAGTCGAAATAGAGTACGGAAGATTTTTTTCATTTACTTCTTTTACAATACACTCAATAGAATATGGGCAAAGGACATTTTTCACAATTGCCTGCATTTTTGTTCTACCAAGACGAATCTTGCCGGCTGTTTGAGAATCTTCGTAGATTGTGCAATCTAGTTTGTTGCCTATTAATTTATTGAAATTTTGTATATTTTTAAACTTTAAATTCAATTGTGAAATTTTATAAAATTAACGTTCATGTAATAAATAACGAGAAAGAAAGTTCAGTTATAATTAATTTTAATTTATATCGAGAAAAAAATTCTATTTCAATCCATGGCCGTAAAAATTTTTGTTCAGACTCTGAGCGCAAAATAGTATTTTGCTCCCTATATCGCGGGAGCAAAATAGCATTTTCTCTCCCTAGGAAGCATAACATTATTATTCACTCCCTAAGGAGCAAAATAGTTATCCTTTATATTATTATCGCATTAATGCGCGAGAATTCGCAAGAATAAATTTTGTAGATTAAAACGCGAAAATGTTCAAATGCGTAATAATTCAATGTAACTAGCAAATATGGCAAATACATTACCACAATCAGCTGAGTTGTAACTAAGACCATGCTTAACATTATGTAATGTTTTTGTAATCTCAGCAAACCATAACTTTGTCTTCTTGGGCATCTGGCTGTTTTTTTATAGTTACAAATTTCGACAACGTATTTGACATTTTTTTCGCTTGAACATAACCTTTATGCTTTACGCCATCACTATGTTGTTTTAGAGCTTTTACGCCATCGTACTTAACATTAATCGTCACTTTGTACAAAGGACATCGAGCTTCACTCATTCCATCGCCACGAGTTAACCATCCGTGGAATTCTGGCTTTGTTAACCACATATCCTGGAACTGGCAGTTCCTAAATCGACGCTTTTTTTTTGGTGTTAGGTCCTTGGAAGGGTTGCTGTTGTAGTCTGTATTACTGTCACTCATCACACCAAATTATCCTTTTACTAAGCGAGAAGTTGTATTTTACCAAAAAAACGTGTCAAAATCCAACCTAACTTGATGACTCTATTCCATATGTACGATCACCTCTCCCAATTAAAAAACCGGCTTTTCATAGGCCGGTTGAACAAATGAACCGGCAACCGGCCGCCAGTCAAAATTACCGGCCGGTTGGCAACACATGGGCGAATCCTTACGGTAGATTTCGATTTGCCATCTTCAAGTCATCCATCCCCTCGTCGTACCCTTGTGGCGGTCGCTGTCCTCATCAAACGTCCAAAGGATTTGTGGAAATGTCTTAACACTTAGTCACTCATACACACGGGTTTATAGTCTCTTGTATACATCATACGTGCGACACAAATTTCAAAAACCTTCTTCCACCATTACCCGGCGATTGAGTCCCGGGTTTCGGCACGAAATTTTGTAAACGACTGGTGGAAGGGTTTTAAATCAAACACACGTTTTGATCGGCCGAAAGAAAATATTAACTATTTATTTGCGATCAACCGGTGACGACCCGATCGCGACGCGGACTTTCTCACCCTCTGACGTTCCGGAAAGTTCACTCTAAACCGATCGTCACTTTTTCACATCACAGTTCGATTTTTCAAACTCTCGAACATTTAAAGAGACTACGACGTCCTATCACACACCGATATCATACTATTCGAATTACAAATAATTGTATCGAGATCGTCACCATTTGGAAGGGCCTTTTACATGATTATCTAACAGGTCAGCTTCATTTTGAGAGGTACCCCTATTCGGGTGTGCAATGGCGTAGGGAAAACCATCTTTGTGGGAAAAAACCTACGCCGGGTACCACAGTCGATAAAACATCGATTCTGTCCGTAACACATACACTCCAGGCTCAAAAGGCCACGACCTCCCATATTTCGGGGCAAATACAGTCGTTCCATGGAAGATCTTGGATGCAAACTGCGTTGCATACAAATCATCTTCCGTGTGCATCGGTCATGACCCCTTATAGCTCGTTAACATACCACTTAAGTGCCCCAAATAAATAGACCACTGGTGAAGCGGCCAACATATTCGGGGCTGCCACTTTATTTTTCCCCGTCAATTCTGATGACCAGATCTTACGAAGAAGGCGCCGGTATTTCTTAATGATGGTCGTTTTAGCAGTCTGCACATCTTGGACATGCCTTTGAGGCACTGCCACGTATGTGTAGGCTTCCTCGGCGCTAAGGTGGCGGATGACATTTCCGTTGACGAGCTCCATATCGTTGTTAATGGAGTCTGACCTTCCTCTGTGCAAATCAACGACTTGTCCAATCCGAATTCCATGCCTATATTTCTCGAGTATGTGAGGGCGATGTTCACAGATCGATGTACAGTAGTCCTCCCCTTAAGTTTACTTCCCTTAAGTTTTATACTTCCCGTAAGTTTTGCGAGTGAGCAAGCTTCCCATATGTTTTGTCGCGCATGCGCACGGCGCGCAGAAGGATTCAATATATCTATACTCCATGAGTTAAACTTGAGGGAAGAAGCCGCCATCTTGAAAGCCCAAATGTAAAACTTAAGGGGAGGACTACTGTAATTGATCCTCGCCTGATGCGTATAATTTAATGGCTTCATTAACAAAAAATTGCTTTTTCATCCGTTTATTATTATTATATTTATAATTATAAATATTTTTTTCAAAAAGTTCAGACTTTTTTACTATAGTGTAGCAAATTTTATCCAATTTCGATAAAATGCCGCCGAGCTATAATTTTTCGAAAAAACAGTTTTGTGAAAATTTCATGTGGCTGCCATTTTAAAAATATACGAAATTTCGAAAAATCCTTTTTTCAACAAAATCGGAGATCTAATGTCAGATCGTGAGCGATACTCACCTGCGTATAATGCGTATATAATATTCTTTCAAGAAAGGACCCCAAGTAATTTTACTAAACTTTGTAGTTTTGTAGTTCATAGGTTTGTGAACGAAAAATCTTAGTACCAAAAATTAAAAAAAATGGACAGTTTTTTTGTTATAAATAATTGAAAATGCGAAATTCGTAGTTAGCGAAAAAAACAAAAAAATATAAGTATAATCGAAAATTATTTTCAGTTTTCTGGATAAAAGTAGTGAAGATTTAAGTTTTTTAATTCATGAGTACAAATACGAATTAATTGAACGGATTACATAAAAAAGCAGATTCAAAATAGCGATTTAATGATACAAAATGTATTGACTTACATTGCAAGTAAAAACAAGTGTTTCATACAATCTTTAAAAATAATAATAATTCGTATCTTTACTCATGAATTAAAAAACTTAAATCATCACTACCTTTATCCAGAAAACTGGAAATAATTTTCAATTACTTATTTTTTGTTTTTTTCGCTAACTACGAATTTTGCATTTTCAATTATTTATAACAAAAAAACTGTCCATTTTTTTCACAATCCTATGAACTACAAAACTACAAAGTTTAGTAAAATTCTACCCAGAGCAATTTTTAATGTATTTGGCGTGGGGTCCTTTCAATTCAGTAATGAAAAATCGATTTATATACATTTGCATGAAAATTAAGTTCATATTGCATGAAATGTAATGGAATTGTACATAAAATCAACTGAAATTTAATGTACGAGGACGTTAAAATTGCATGAAATTTTATGTCTTTATTTTATAAATTTCATTTATTCATATGAGACATTCCACGTGAGGAGGAGGAATATCAGTTATGTCTCGAAAATTGATGTTATTTTGTTGGTAGCTTTTGGAAAAATAGAATATAATTGCCTCAAGTGATTTTTTTTAATTGCAAAATTGATCGCGTTACAATTAAAAATTTCAAACCTTTTTTGGGGTAAAAATGTTGTACTTTAATATAAAATTATGAACGTTGTGCAAACAATATTTATTTTTAGTTTTCGAGAAATCTATTATTGGGCGCGTGCATGGATGACACGGCACAGGCGCCCGAAAACAATTATCTGTTCTACCATAGTGTTCATATTGAATATTATAAAGTTCATAGATATTATAAATTTATTATATTATACACGTTTATAGAAAGTGTTTGACTGTTATCAGTACGACAAAAATATATAAATTTGGGTTTACGGAGCTATTGCCGATTTCGAAACTTCAATCGGGTAATAAATAATATACAGAATCCGATTTTTTGAGCGCCATTTACAAATGGCCATTTTGACACTGTGAACAGTGTCAGGCATCATTTGGAAGATGAAACATTTTGAACGCGGTATTTTGTGTTTTCGAGTACTCTGGTTGCTGGTTCCAGGTGCAAATTGCAAATACGAAAAACAATTATTTTAAAAATTCGCTATTTTTAGAAACAACCAGGTGCATCTTTTTTGGAACGAGTTTTGGACCAATTGTTTTGCTAGAATTTGAAAGAGCAGACTATTGAACGTAAGAAACATAAAACGCTCAAATTAATATAGTTAACGGCTTATACCTACAAATTTATTAGATGTTAAAATGCTATAGTTTGAAAATTTTTAAACATTTATAATCTCAACTAGTGACGAAATTAACTACGAAAAAAAGTACAAGAAAAAAAGGGGGAAAAAAGAAAAAAGATTTATATATTATTTACCTTTTTCTTTCTTGTTTAGATTTATTATAATTGCATGCTAACAAATCATATTCATATACCACTCACATTTTAAATGTCAAAAACTCGTTCATAATATCCCATAAATGGCATAAGTTTAAAGTGAGTTTAATAAAGGTATTTCATATAAATATACGTGTATGAAAAACGTTTGCTCAAAGATACTCCCATTATGAAACAAATGCACAATTCAGTTTAATATTCGTTTATGAGAATACGTTAACAAAACGTTGAACCTATACGATTTTTAAACCACAATGTTTTAAAAGTTTTATTTTCAATTATTCATTTACTCTACGAAACAGCAATATGTGAACCGTTTAATTAAACTCACGTACACGTAACTTTGGTATGAAAATAGTATAAAGTGTTGTAATTGTAGTCCAGGAACCGTAATATTAATTAAAGAAATAAAAAAATGGCCAACACGGTTCAAACCTATTGGTTGATAAAAGGACCAAACAGGTCTTTTTATTTCACGCCCAACGTTTCATTAAAATAATATTTTAATTAATGATTTGTAAATAACATTGTAATTTAAAAAGTAACGAATTTGTATATATAGGATTGACACATTTAATTATGTATTATGTTTGTACTGCGAGTCTAAGAGTGTGTGTGTGTGTGTGTGTGTGTATGTTTACAAGTCAGTGTAATCTGTGTCACAAATTTAGTATACGACGTACAGTTACTCATGTCAGGTGCGTGTTGTTTGTTTTATGATTATTTTATTGTAATGAGTGAAAATGTCCTTAATTTATATTTTTGTTCATATTTTTTTCGTGTGTGATATTTTGTTGGTTTTTTTTTCTATGTATCTATTAATAGATGCACCTGAGGAGGACCTCCAAGAGTGGTCGAAACGTTGGGCGTGAAATAAAAAGACCTGTTTGGTCCTTTTATCAACCAATAGGTTTGAACCGTGTTGGCCATTTTTTTATTTCTTTAATGAAAATAGTATAACTGTACAACGTAAATGTTTATGATATACTTTAAAATTATGTATGTGTAACACGTTTTTTAAAAATCGTTTTACAGTAAAATCCCGTACAAAAAAACTAAAAAATACTACGTTATATAAAATGTTTTCACAAATCGATTTATTCAGAATTTCCAATAAAATGAATAAAGTATTTTTTAACCATAAATTAAACGGTTATTAAACGATTACTTATCTTCTAAAATAATCATTTAAAACGGGCGTAAAAAATGATATATCAAAACATTTTTTAGACGGACATCGATGTTTCCCACCCTGACCTCCACACTTAACCCGTTTCGTCCTGAAATGCAGTAAATTTTGACTTCTTTTCATCGGGTGCTTTCTTAAGGAAAAAATCACTCAATCGTTTTGATACAACCAAACCTATTGTATTTTTTCTCGAACTTTCTAAATCCGGTTTCAGATTGACCATATCTGCCGCCATTTTTTTACTATGGCGGTTAAAACATAAAAAAATCGTGAATTTTGAAAAAATTTGTTCAAATAATCGTATTTTTGAACAGAAAACCGTGTTCGAATCAAGCTGAATCTCTGTATCTGGTGGAGTAAATAGTTATACTAAAAGATAGGATGGTTATTAATTCACCATTCAAAATGCCGGATTCAAAATGGCGGACCTCAGTGAACATGTTGTTGAAAAATTTCTGGACGCTCTAACTGAACAATTATGAGCTTGTTTTAAAAAATGCTAAGAATAAAAAATTCTTAGAATTCGCCGAGAAACATAGTGGATTTTTTTCAGATTTTTTAAATGAATTTTTGAACATTTTTTTTCAAAATTCTTTTTAAAATTGTATTTTTTTTTCCGAAAAATTCTGAACAAAATTTAGTGCATTCTGTGGTGAATTCTAAGAGTTTTTTATTCTATGCATTTTTTCCCAAAAGTTGATAGTTTTCGAAAAAGAAAAATCTTAAACTATAATATTTGAAATTCATTTCCTCGAAAACTATCAACTTTTGGAAAGAATTGCAAAAAACAAAAAACTCTTAGAATTTATCAGAGAATGCACTAAATTTTTTTCAGAATTTTTCGTAAATAAATTACAATTTTGAAAAAAATTTTGAAAACAAATTTCTCAAAACTTCGTGTAAAAAATCTGAAAAAATTCCATTATATTTCTCAACGAATTCTAAGAACTTTTCATTCTCAACATTTTTTTTAAAAAGCTCGTAGCTTTTGAGTTAGATCATCCAGAAATTTTTCAACAGAATTTTGACTGAGAACCGCCATTTTGAATGGAGAATTAATAACCATCCTATCTTTTAGTGTAACTAATGACTCCACCAGATACAGAGACTTAGCTTCTTCCGAACACGGTTTCCTGTTCAAAAATACGATTATTTGAAGAAATTTTTTCAAAATTCACAATTTTTTTATGTTTAAAACGCCATAGTAAAAAAATGGCGGCAGATATGGACAAACTAAAACCGGATTTAGAAAGTTCGATAAAAATACAATAGGTTTGGTTATAGCAAAACGATTGAGTGATTTCTTCCCTAAGAAAGCCTGATGGAAAGAAGTCAAAATTTACGGCATTTCAGGACGAAACGGGTTAAATACACCTGTTTATCGAATCGGTTTAACCCACTTTTATTAAACTAAAAATGCTAAAAAATATTTGTGACTCTAAATTTACGAAGAACTTAAAACGTGATAGATGAAAATTAGTAATTTAATGCAATAAAAAAAATATATATATATAAATATTTCCAAAATGAGGTTTATAAGGAATCAGGAAAATACATTTTTGAACTTATTTTTCGTATCAAAAAATGAGAATACAAACACAAGATGTTACTCTGTTCACAAAAATTCACTATGAGACGAAGTGAACTTTTCAATTCTTTAAATTTTGTGATACTGCTTAAAAAGTCTAGGTTTAGGTCTGGAAACTATAAAATGATAAGATCATATTTTTTAGAATCGAACATAAAAAAATCCAATCAATTAAATTGGTCCAAATTGTGACAACAGACCAATTTCGTCAAGAACTTCCTATAAAGGAAATAAAAAGGAAGATGCAGAATATGTCTCACATATTTTCGAATTCGGGTTTACCATATACAACTCGTATATACGCTCTTCGGTTTTATTACGTCAGCCTATATGGAAAATGCAGAATGTCATGAGGCTACCAAATGTTTTACGCTCCCAATTCCCCACCAAGCCTTTCTCTAACTTCCTCCCGTGACGTATTGCTATACTGCATCTCCAACAGTAGATTCGACTGTAAGCCTTACCAGTACGCCTCGGTCCGTCTCTTCGATTGTACGTTTAAAAAACATGCGCGTCTTCCTATTGTTCAGCAACGTACGAGAAAACAATTTCTCGAATTATGTGCAGTTAGCTGTGTAAGGGCCAGTTTTCTACATGTGTTGATGCCTCACTAAAAATAAACGCAGATTAGTCGTACTTATCACGCGTAAGATAATAACTATTTTTTGTTCCCACCCAGTACACTAGAACCTCAAACAAAAAACAATTAATATATCAATGCCAACTTCCCTCCTACAGTTAACCCGATTAAAACTTCCACTCCATCGAACCTCATTGTCAACAAAAATCTATTTTTAATGAAAATCGGTCGTTAAACCCAGTGAATTTGAAAGTGATCTATTTTGCCTTGTAGTCATATTAACTAGGTCCTATATGGAAATGAATTTTTTTTCAAAAATTTGGTTAAAAATTTGTCAGTTTTGCAAGTGCGTGGAATTTTGATTCGAATCCTTTCGGGTCATTTGGGGATCTTCACGTTATTTTTTCTTTCTACCTGACAATCAGTGCTGTTTCAGAATGGTCGCAGTAATCTCGTGTTTTAATATCTGACTCACCATATAAGCTGAGTAGTGGCAGAACTGGCTTATCGAAGCCCACGTAGGCACACTCTGGTTCGAATCTTTTTACTGGATTCGCCTTCGGATTAAAATCTGTCATTCTGTTTCCATCTTTTTAAAGCATTCGCCACTTTTGTTCCATAAAGTTATTAAAAGTTACTATTCGTACAGTAGACATTTGGTAATGTTTCCCATAATGGACATCTTCGATAAAGGACATCTGGCAACATGCAGAAAACGTCGTTATATTGAAATACACATATGGTCTTTCACAAAAGCATCACCATGGACGTAGCAATACTTAGTTAATCCATAATTATTTGTGCGTCTTTTTCGTGACTTTTAAATATTCGTCAAATGCATGAATAATCAAGGATTGAATCGTATCTACAGCCATATGGGCACAAAAGTAGGCCAATGCCCAACTCGATGTCAGCTGTCAAAAACAAAATGATAATTTTAAACAAACACCGATCATAATCTCACAGTTTACTTTAAAACGCGATAATTATCCAGGTTTCTCGGCGGTTAATACGCCGAGATTGTAGTTCTCAAGTTCGCTGTAGAAAACGCCATTTTTGTATCGGCCAAGGAGACTTATTGTATTTTATTTCTAGAAATACGACTTATCTTTTGATTTTTTTGAATTTAAAATGATAAGTAGAGTTTATGTAAACCTTAAAAGGAACTGGAAACTGCTTTGGTGACCAAAATGTCATTACCTTAGTGAAGTATTAAATTCTATAAACACGGTATAGTACAAATTACTAGCAAGCCATAGCAAAATAAGCAACAAGTGTTAAAAAATAGGAGATTTTCACTCGAAAAAACCGAGTTTTTGAGGAAACAAAAATAATCTCTCAAAGTCAGAAAAAAATTAGCGACATATTGTAGTTATGAGTAAGTAAGTTGTTTCCGGCATGACACTTGCACGTTTACTCCTTTCATGCGTCATTTTTCCGCTAGAAATAATATTGAAGATATTTAAATACTCATAGACAATTCATTAAAGTGAACAGCAAAAAGTTGTGACAACGATAACAAATAATTTTTTCCGTGCTTTCTATTTCCTGTCTTGAATTCAGTAGATGAATTTTCACTAATTCTGGTTCCAAAAGCTATAGTAATTTTTTTATACATGCCCCTTGTTAGTTGGTATAATATAACCAGATATAATGAAAATATCAATTTTTGTTATATTTGATGAAATACGGAGAGCGTTTGCATTCCGTGAAATGTTTACTTTGTTTGAACAGACAGAAATTAATAGCAATGGTATAAGCAACGCAGCTCACGATTGATTATCGTTTGTGTAGAAAACGAATGCTCATATGCGGGATATTACACAGGCGACTAAAGTCGACGCACGGTTGCCAGATCTATAGCTAAGCAGCGAAGTCTACAGCACGATGTTTTTGCAAAAAACTTAGTAGAGAAATACCTATTTAAGGGTCACAGACCACCGAGTTCCGAATTAAACTCGCTTTCTATACGTTTTGCAGATCATTATTTGATTATATATAATTAAAAAAGATAATTACAGGATACTCGTTACATTAACTCATGAAATAAAGTGTTCTCAACAGTATAAATAATTATTACGAAATCATCACGATGCTGGAGGTTTTGGGACATAATGCTAAGATTTATAATTACTTAAAATTGACATATCCTTCTATAGATAGTCTCTTAGACAATTATTGTTTTTACCGTGACGCCAGATATTCCCAGTAAAAGAAGATCGCTTGAAATTAATTCAGATTAGGGAAGGTTCAGAAATGTTATAAAAAGTTTTAATCGAATTTCGTTTGCTGAAGTAGAATTAAGTGGCATCTACTGCTCTGTATTTAAAGTGTTAAAAAATAACTTAGAATTCGCAATTTTGCAAAAACTTTAAACTTTCTTTAACACATAAAATGTCCACGTTTTGTCCACTGATTTTTTCTCACTTTACAAATCATTTTTTTATGTTTTTCACATCGTGTAACAAATTTATTGTGTTAAGAGTAATAATTTGCTTTTATGAAATAGTTATAAACAATTTTAATACTAAGAAAAAACATTTTTTTGAAAAAGAAATCGTTTGTAAAGAATAATTTTATATAAGCATAACATTTTCCTTCTGTTTGTTTTTTTGGTTTGCTAATTTCCAATCAGAATATAGAAATTTTATACGGCAGATCCAATATGGTGGGTACAAAATAATAAATATTCATAGATTTTTGTAATTTTTGTACCCATATGTTTTTTGGATAGTCTCTTATAAATTTGTAGTCAAATGGCGACTCAAAAAATGGCAGAATTTCTACATTTTACAATTATTGAGAAAATATTACATTCCAAGCAAACTTGTTAAAAAAAAATTCTTTTTTTCATTTACGAAATAAATTTGAGAAGTGGCGAAATTTTTGAGCCCCCACTTTTGAATTTCATAAATCATACCATAAATTAGTAATCAGCACCGGCTATTATTATATGTACCACATATATGTAAAATATATCAAGATGATATTACATAATAAAATTTGTTAGCGAAATTTGTAGCGAAATAATTGGATAAATCTATCAAATCCGGATACTCAATTACTGATTATTAACATTAAAATGAAAATAAACTCATTAACGACCAAGAGGGCGCAAACGGTACCATAAATTTAGATCACTCATTTCGAATTTGTCCAAGACCAAGACCAAAAAACACAATATAAAATAGTAATCGAAAGTTCGAAACTGAACTCACTATGAATACGCCCCTGTGACAAAAAAAAATCGAGAAAAACATTTTCTTCGAACTATAAACTTATCCATAATTTCTTCTCCTGCCATGGTGAATTTTAGTACACCCTAATGATTTAAAAATTACGCAGCAAGTTCATGAAAATGATCTCCAAATTCTGAAAATAAGCAACAAAACCTTCCTTAGACAATCGATTTAAAATAATTTAGAAAAGAATTTGAAATGTGTTTTGACGTTTTATAAATACATTCCAACGACGGCTGGCAGGAAAAACTCGAAATAAAAATGTAGATTATTATAAAAATAATAAAAAATAGGGGTTATGTTAATACTCCTCCATTGCATCTTAAATATCACTTTTGACATATAATAGAGTCCCGGTATTATTGATCTCGCTATATTTTCATCCCAGCATATTTGTCCGCTTCCGTACCGTTATATTTGTCGGTCACAGCTCTGGCCGGGGAACAAAGTTCCGAAAATCAAGACACCGAAAGGCCAAAATTTCGATATAGCATGGCTCCAGCGTGATTTTCTCCACTTTGTCTTTGAAAATTTGGCAAAAAGAAAGCAAATTAAAACACCTTGGACGCACACCATATCGAAATTTTAGCCTTTCGGGGTTTTGATTTTCGGAACTTTGTTCCCTGGCCACCGCTCTCTTTTTCCACCATACTTTGCGGGCCTCAGGAAGGGCCCCCCGCTTTAATGACGAATTGTCATGAATGTAATCATTCTTTTATACCATTTATTTAACCTGTACGATGCCTTCCATTCACTGAGTAACACAAATAGTATTATATTACTCACCAAGGGAGACAAAATAAAGAATGTCTCAAACTGCGTGTAATTTTTATGGCCCGAGGTGAAGCCAAGGGTGAAAAACATGTAGCCTGAGGCATTCTTTTTTACTTCCCGAGGGAAGTATACGATTTTTCTCCACGACAGGGAGGAAAGTTGCTGTTTTCGTCTCAGTGTGATGAAAAATTAATTTTGCTAAAAAAACTAAATTTTATTTATTAGTTGGAATAGTATAATTTTTAAATATTTCTTGTTGTAATTGTTACAGGAACAACTTTAAAATCATCTGCCTCTGAAACCTACAACAAAAACATGAGGATATCATATTGCTTGACGCTACATACGACGAAATTGCTGTTCCGCTATTGAATTGCAAACTACTGAAGGAATGCAAAAAGTAATTTTCCAACAGTTTTCAAAACTACAGTAGGCATTTCCTGAATCTGAGGAAGATCTGTTTCGAAAAGTTCTTTATTAGCATAACAAAAATCTTGCCGCAAACATGAAGACCCCTACAGTGTCACTTCGGATTGCTATCCCTGAAAAAAATACAACGAAAATGATGCAATTTGATCCACACATATCACTCCATGGCGCAAGTTTAATGGTCAGAGAAAAGTTAGCGGACGATACTCATATGGGGAGACCAGAAGATTATGGAATATTTTTGGCTGATGAGGATACCACAAAAGGACTATGGTTGGAACCAGGGAGAAGTGTGGATTACTACAAACTGTCAAACAGCGATTTGCTGGAATATAGACGAAAGTTAAGAACTTTACGTGTTCGTATGTTGGATGGAACTGTGAAGACTATTTTAGTAGACGATAGTCAACCAGTAGCCAATCTAATGGTTATAATTTGCACAAAGATTGGAATTACGAATCACGATGAATATTCCCTTGTACGAGAATGCGTTGAGGAGGAGATTGAAAACCAAAAAACAGCAAATTTTGGTACCCTTACTCTTAGAAGACGGAAAGAAGAGAAAGAGCGCGATTCGAAAATGGATCAGTTAAGGAAGAAATTAAGGACGGATGATGAAGTCAATTGGATTGATCCTAGTAAAACCCTCCGAGAGCAAGGTATCGGTGAGTCAGAAGCAGTTTTATTACGAAGAAAATTCTTCTTCTCTGATCAAAATATTGACAGTCGAGACCCCGTGCAGCTATCGCTCCTTTACGTTCAAGCCAGAGATGCTATTCTTGATGGTACCCATCCAGTAACCCAAGAGAAAGCTTGTATCTTCGCTGGAATTCAATGTCAAATTCAATTTGGTGACTACAGAGAGGACAGGCACAAAAGTGGATTCATAAACTTGAAAGAATTCTTACCACAATCCTACCAGAAAATAAAAGGTATCGAAAAGAAGATATTCTGTGAACATAAGAAACATATTTCTCGATCAGACTTGGACTCGAAAGTTTTGTACACCAAAACCGCCAGATCTCTCAGTACCTATGGCGTAACATTTTATCTTGTAAAGGAAAAAGTCAAGGGCAAGAATAAATTAGTGCCTCGTCTGTTAGGTATCACCAAGGATTCTGTTTTACGATTGGATGAAAAAACAAAGGAAATCTTAAAGACTTGGCCTTTAACTACAGTCCGCCGATGGGGAGCATCGCCCAATACATTTACTCTTGACTTTGGTGATTATGCTGATCAATTTTACAGCGTACAGACAACTGAAGCCGAACAAATTTCCCAATTAATTGCAGGATATATAGACATCTACTTGAAAAAACAGCAGGCGAAGGATCACTTTGGAATTGAAGGAGAAGATGGGTTGACAATGGTCGAAGACAATGTGACACCTTCAAAAGCGACATATTTGCAACACGATGTTAGCAACACTGATAAGATGCATGTAGAAGAGGTATCTGTGGCAATTCCAGCAGTAATGCGTGCTGGTGAAGACCAACCGTATGAACGAAGGTACATGATGAGTTCCCAATATACAGCTACTGTCAGTGAACCAGTTAATACAATATATATACCTGAAACGACTCAAACGAAATTTTCTTTCATGGACGAATCACAGCATACTCTACGTTCGACAATTTCGACGTGTCATAACGTTATACATACGGCGGAATCAGATTTGTCCACTAAACCGCAATTACCCGAGCTAGGATCTGACAATGCATCCTTGAGGTGGATAGAACAGACTATAGATACTCACAAACAAAATGTCGGTTTTCAAATTGCTGCGATGAATGCAGCCACTGCTGAAGTAGTGACATTGATGTCAGAACCATACGATCGAGTAGACCATGCTTTATTAGATTCCGCCATCACTACAATTGCCACTAACCTGCCAGAAATGACTAAGGGAGTTCGGATGATAGCTGCTCTTGCAGAAGACGACACAAACGGTGAACGTCTCTTGGATGCCGCTAGGCAATTGTGTACAGCATTTTCGGATCTGCTCAGAGCGACAGATCCTGAAATAAAAGAACCCAGACAGAATTTCTTTTCAGCTGTATCATGCGTAAGTAAAGCTTCGCATCAGGTAATTACCAACGTAAGGGAAGAAGATGAATCATATCGAGAAATTCGTCACACTTTGTTGACGTTGGCAAAGGGGATTGCCAGTACCACTGCTGCTCTAGTACTGAAAGTAAAGAACATTTCAAAACAAATGACCGATCCAGCCAATCAAAGTAGAATATTATCATTGGCAGCTCACTGTGCTCTAACTACCTCGCAGCTGGTTGCATGTGCGAAAGTCGTAGCTCCTACTTTACAATCACCAGCTTGCCAATCGCAGTTGACCAATGCAGTCCACGAAGTCACAAGAGCAGTCGAAAATCTCGTTCAAATGTATAACGAGGGTTGTGGGACTGAAGATACCGTACAAGATCTCAGTGCAGCAGCTACAGCTGTAGTTAAAACACTGAATGAACTTTTGCAGCATATGTTCGAATCCATCGGCCAGTTAAGGGCTAAAGAAACAATCCAAGAAGATACTATGGAAAGAAGATTATTGTCGACTGATCTCTGTTCAAGTGAGACCACAGAAAGAATACGGAAAAGAGTAGTCGAGACCACTGCTGAGCAAAAAATTCAAAAGATTAAAAATAGAGCAGAAATACATACCGATGCCAGACAATGCAGTCGGTTGCTTGCAGCTACCAAAACTCTTGCTGATGCCACTGTGAAAATGATAGAAACAGCACACGAATGCCACACTACTACTCGTGAATTATCGTATAAGTTTAATTCATTCCGGGTGCATCAGATGTGATCACGAAAATTCGAAAATACTTATGTCGTTTATTATTCGGCTGGTTTGAAACATTTCTTACACGATGTTTCAAACGCGTATGTCAATTATATCTAATGCTCTTCGCATTCAACTTTAATATAATAAAATACTTAACTTTCTTTTGTGGCATTAAAACATTCCATTTCTGAGAAAGTTTAATTCAATACTCTGATGTGTCTTGTTGGACCCGCTTTTCCAGCAGGTAAATGAAGAAGGACAACTTTTTATTTTTACCTGTAGACAACTAATTTGCAAATTGCAAATGAATCTTGGGGTCATCTGTTATTGATGGTGCTTTAGCTATTTGTGATGATCATGAAATTTTACTGTAATTCCGTAATCCTTGATAACTCGTGTCAAGTATCAGAAATGGTCGAGTTGAAACCTCTGCCAAAAATGTACAAGGTAGCCCTGATCAAATTCCTCTTCAGGATTATTGTTTATATTCCAAGCGGCTTACTTCACTTCTAATGCACCACATTTTTTCGACCAGCATCATTTTTGCGTCTCTTTTGTTGTTGGTAAACGAAGAACTAAATACCAACCCGATCGTTGGACTGGAACGAGTGCTAAAACTAAATGGTAGAATAATTATAAGGAACGAAATCAAAAGTTGGTATACACAGAGGGCGCTGAATTTAATGGTCCTATTTCTGTACCTTTCTAGACGCTGGTTTTGCGAACGACCCAAGTTTTCGGCAGAAAAATATCATACTGCCGAAGATTAGTGCCTGTAATAATTACACAACAAATTCGAAACGAAAGCTTATTTACAAGCTGTGCCTCTAGTCAAAATTGTAAATGAATGAAGTATTATATGAATGAGGCGAAACATTCAATTTTATTAAAACATAACTAATATCGTAATGAACAATTAGTTATTCTAATATCGTCATAATAATTTGGTCTGCGATGAGTTGACTACAGCTATAACGCATCATTGAACATCATCTTCCACGTGGACATGCAAAATTTGCATGTTGGATTCATCAAATTTCAACTACAACATAGAATATTACTTCTGGAGGATGTTGTCTTTCGTAAGTAATAAAAATGAATTTATTGGTCATTTTTTTAAATTCAAATTGCGCTAACCTAACAATTTTTTTGCCTTTTATTGCGTGTTTTACGTCATTGAATATTATTTGATGAAAATTTTGGATTTTCAGAGCCGAGATTCGGAGAACCTCCATATATCTTTACTCCATGCAGAAATCTGTATCAACATGGATCAAACTGGATGCAGATGGGTTTCAAGAGCCATTTCATCGTTGATAAACTATTAATAATGCAATGCTTGTGAAATAAATATGGATAGACACATGTAAATAGTTCCAGTTGAAATAACTCTACAGAGAGACTTTCAAACAGTAATCTGCCGACGTATACGACTAGTTTCACACAACATGTCAACCAGTAAATATGTATGAAAAAAAGGATGTATTTTGATGGAAAAAACTTGCCGTTAAAAAATTGTGTCCAGGATATTCAGAATGCATCTGCCATAATTCATATAGATTTAGAAAAATAATTTCTTAAAGGAATAGTTTTTAAATTATAAGGTTCCGCTAGGGATAGCATTTACGGGAAGGATTTTTCTACAGTAGATAAAATCACCAAATATTTAAAGACTACATTTACACTGGGTAAAACTTATCCTTTTTATTTGCAAGAGATTCAAAAATTAAACATGAAAAATGTCGAGACTATCAATGATTTTTATGATAGAATGAATGTTTTAGTTAATGGTGCAATAACAGCATTAAAAGACACGTATGGAGCGAATGCCAAAGATATGATTATTCCATTAAATGATTGTGTATTAGAAGTGTTTTTAAACGGTCTTCCAGACGACTATCTGATTTAGTTGACGCTCGTGATCCTAAAAATTTGGACAAAGCTTTGCTAATCACTATAAAATTAGAACAAAGAAGAAAACCTGCAAAACCGAATTTCGATTCTGTCCAATCGTTTCATGTAGCTATAGAATAATCCTACTCATTCATCAGCATTTAATGCATATCCAATCTTCAATCCAATCAATTGCAAGACAATCAAAATTTAAAAGCAGATGAAAAGAAACCGTATTCGAAACCATTAAATTATAATAAATTTAATTATTGAAGCGAACAGAATCGAGACTATCAACCATATCCATATTTTAATGTTTGTTATCCACCACCTTATTACGTGTATCCTCCGCCTATGGTTGTTCCACATGTACCAAATAATTTTTCGAATTATACGCCTCTGTTCATGTATCTAAATGTACCATATCACTCTTATACATCAAGATATCCTGATAATAACAACAGTCAAAAATCTTCTATTCCAATTGAACAAAAACCATCAGTCACTTGGTTTACATGATAATAGTAATCAGTTTGAAAATATAAACTGTCAACTGGTTGGAAGATGCGTCAACGACTCATTCGGAAAACAAATCGCGCCCGGTAATCGTAAAAATTTTAGGGAGACCCCGACAATCAGAACTATAAAAGTGAGTTCATTGTGAGTACTTGTATCGGGAGAATCGTTAAAAAATAAAGTTCAGGAATTTTGAGTGGATGCAGGAGCTGCTCCTGAAGTTAGTATAATAAAAACTAGTTCATTAGATCCGAACCTTATTGTCGATTCAGATGAGAAAATTTCTCTTAAAGGAATGGGGAATGAACAAAATAATATTCACTGTAGGTACGATTGGTCTAGAAATGTTTAAAAATAGCGATATAAAATTCCATATTGTGCATTCTTATTTTCCATTATAGTATATGCAGGAATCTTAGGAAAGGATTTTTTAATATCAGAACAGAAATATCGTTTTTTCACAATACTTTAATTTCATCCACTGATCCCATCAATCCTATTCCATTAATATGCGAGGGTCTAACAATTGGAAAATAGCGAAGAATTTTAAAGCCTAGAATTTATAGGATCTCTAAACGATCACGAATGATGGTTGAAATATACGCAATTAATAATGAATTGTAAGAGGGATATTTACCGAAACTTCACGAAATGGAAGAGGTTTATCTTGGTGATGCGGTGGTATTATTGAGGTATTTATTATAATGCTTTCACAAATGTGCTCACATAGACTTCCAATTACGTAACATCTCATTTTACACATTTTTTGTTTGTTTTTTGTGATAACATTTTAGATAATCCTCGAACATATAGAATTATCGACATCCTATTATCATCCTTTAAACCTATTGCGAAATCTACTCCATTAGAAAAATTAAGTTCAATGCAATTTCCTGAGAGAGCATAGATAGATTTTGGAGATTTAAATTCAGAAGATCGAAATCAAGAAATATTAACATATAAAGACCACACATAATCAGTCGATAGGTATACTAATAAATGAATTTGTTAATCCAAATTTAGAACTTAATGCTTCTTGTGAGGATATGGCCGGCAGCGGTCAATGTATGAAATTTTCAAAAGAAAACTTAACATTTGATAAAGATAATTACGTGCATTTTATGTCAGCAGATGGAGAACTTTTTACGCCAAATTTCAAAACTTTTAAGAGATATAGGATTACTAAATATAGATAACTTTACAAAAATTGAACCAAGGCTCTGACAAATTTTCATTACTTCCTTTGGAAAAAACAAATTATTTGGTTTAAGGATGAGTGGAGTAGAGTTTTACACCACATAATTTATATAGTATGAAACTGGAATAATTCATACGGTATGGAATTCTTCGACTTTTTCTCACAAAATCTGATTAAATACTAAACAGTACTATCATATAACCGGTATAATAGTTTTAAATTTTAAATATTTGTCAGAAAAAATGCCAACAAATTTTTTCGATGGAATCACCCATATATATGCAATTTAAAAAATTGCCAAAGACGGAAGTGAGCGTTTTACATAAATTCAAGCATTTAATACCAGGTTTATATGTTCATAATAAAGGCAAGTACATAATTAAATATGACTTATCCTATCTGAAAAACACAGTTTTCTTTTATTTATAGTTTCAGTATTTGTATCTGACTGTTATCTACTGCGATAAATACAAGTAACAACAAACTCTCTTCTATTACCGATGTTTTGTATTTGCAAACGACGTTTGTCCTGTTAGTTCAGGAAGATGCCGTAGCGTCAGACATTTTCTGATGCCGATAAACGCGCGAAAATTAAAATCATCAATATGAAATACACGAAGTATCTAAAGAATAGCATCAGTCACCAGATTAACAAAAAAATGGTTGAACGTTGTCGGCTCAATTTTGTGCAGTTATCATCACAAAAGCTTAAATAGCATGAGTTTTATAAATAAAAATAAGTAAATAAATATAACATATCAATTTTATGAATATGTTAGAAAAGTTGTTCAATTCATTTACCAAAAGTTTAAATTAAAGTTTATTGTCGTTTTTGAAAAGGAAAACGACGTAACTACTTCACATGCTGGCAAAATCAATACTATTTTGATTATATCAAAAACAATGTTCTTAAATACTATAAATAGTCTCTAGATATTTCTTAGTGAAAGTTGGACATAATTTTTATTTTTATGTATTGGAACTGTACAGAGTACATTAGGGTAGTTAACGAAATTTTTACTTTCGAGTGGATTCTTGTACAACATCGAAAAAAAAAATATACCTGTTTTCGCATTTTTTTAACTATATAAACTCGGTTCAGTCGCTTAAGCTTTCAATTTTAAGTCAGTTTTTTTCGCGATAGTTCCTGCATTGAAATTCTTGCTTAAAATTCCTTAAAAATCTTGATAAATGTCCAAGCAATTGTGCATTCTGAAACTTTATTTTAATTTATTTTCGATAGAATTTACCAAGAAAATAAATTAAAATATAGTATCAGAGTGCATAATTGATTGGACGTTTGTCAAGAAAAATTTGAGTTCAGATTTATTTTCCGAAGCTGCGCATGCATTTTTAAAAAATATAGCAAAAAACTGAAAAACCCAGATCGCAATACAATCATTTCAAAGTATGTACTTTTAAATATCTTCCTGAAAATTTGAGCCAAATGTCTAAAAAAATATATTTTTTAATGTAAAAAAGGTACGAATAAATTATTAACGAAATTTTACGGTTTTGGTGATTTTTTTAAATTTCAATGTTTCAAGAGTGTTGATATCAAAATTATGACAAATAATTTAAAAAGAAGTCCAGTTTATCGTTAGGAATTTAAACTTCAAACAAGAATTGAGTCAAAATAATAAAATAAATTCATGAATTTATTTTAACCATATTGGGAATAACTTTTCCACGAGTCTAAATTTCACGCAAATCATAAAGGCAAATATTTGGTACTCAATACATTCACGTATTTTTTTCTAATGTTTATTACTAAGGCAGTGGATGTAAAAATCGGTAAAAATTCATCAAAATATAGCAAAACAATAGTACATGGATTTCTATTGTCTGATTCACATTAACCAGTGGAACGATTTTGGACAGAAGTCGAAATTGCAACATCGAAATAACAACACAGCTTATCCATTATAGCCGCTCAAATGTAGGAACACTGTGTTTCAACGATCGAATTGGGCAAATCAACCTTCCATACGTTCAATATAGACGATGAATAACTTACATCTGTCAATTTTTGTGAAATTCCGATTTACAATGTAAGAATTCGCTTTTAGATGTACGCCATTTTGAATCAGCCACGTTGAATTTTGACTATTACCAAGCCTGGTCCTCATTTCTCACTATATGATTCATAGTAAAAAAATGGTAATTTCAACTACTTTTTTTCTGAGTGTACGGTCATTTATATCGAACGTTATTAAATGTTTTGAGAACTGTCACGAACAAAACTTGAAAAAATCAACTTTTTCATTAAAAGTTCAAACTTCAAGGGAATTACGGGGCTGGTTAAGGTCGTACAAAAAAAAACAAAAAGTCGTATATTTTTTTTTCGACATTTTACAAGAATTCACTCGAAAGTATAAGAAAAAAAAATATTTTTTGTTTTTTGAACCACCCTAGTATACATCCCTTCCGTATAAGTAATATGATAAATTTTCCTAAGAAAAGTATCTCCGTGTAGATGTTTAAATAATTAGCAAATAATACTGAATGAATAATATGTTTGAATGTGTACACAGAAAAATGAAATCGTTGGTTTTAGTATTTAAATAGTAAACTTGGCTTCTAAATTTGTAGAGGTAACTATTTGGATAGTACCTTTAACTAAAAGCGATGTATGTGTCTTATTCTAACATTTAGTTAGTAGTTCCAAATATTTAATAATTCTTTTCGTGTAACCAAGTAGCACATTAGCTTACTTTGAGGGGCATGTTCAATTTCAATTCCTGCCGTATGTTGAACCGGAGAAAAATTCCACACGGAAACAGATTTAGAGCAAAGTGACCGATAAGTAAAGATACAATAATGAGATATGAATAAAATCTCCCACCCCAGATTAAATTTATACAGAGTGTCCAAAAACTGGGTAGCAATATTGCAGATTTAAATGCGACAAGATATTTTTAGCAGAAATATCTGGTACCGAAATTGCATACGAGGCGTAGAATTTGAGTGGCAAGCCATTGAATTCTCATTTTTTATGCAGAAATTTTTCGGGTTATTTCGACGAGATAGTGCTCAGTCTAAAGGTTGACTTATGATGAATGTTTGTTCAGTTTCAGCTACATGAAAGGACAAAATATCGATTTTATTGAGTTTACCCCACTGAAAACTCCTGAATTAAGACCTATAGTTTTCTAATTTTAAGTTGTAGGAAACGAAGCCTTGTTGGATTGAAAAGTAGACTTCTTCAAAAGTCATAAACTTACCATGCAGCTAAAATGTAGTACAAAAAATTATTACTGCATTTGGCCCAAAATTCGTTATTTACATATCCGACTAATTAATAGAATAACAATTGTAAATGCTTGTGAAACACGTGGCCCATTTGAGGTGGAATATCGAACATGTTAGGATGAGTTTTCGTGGTTTTCACCATGATAATGGCATTTGCGCCAATTTTCATCATGATAGGTATTTGAATTCAGCACATGAAAATAATGTGATATAGGTTCAAAGCATCATTATACGTATTATCATAACCGAATGTTAAATTGAATTATGCACGCGTTTCACACCCAGAATATTTTAAACAAATTTAAACGTCATAGAAGTATATTTGCATACAAAATTACACTTTTATAAAACTTATGCTATTTATACTTCATAAACGATTTTTATAAATTTAAAATACGTTTCGTACAATGCACAATTTATAAACGTATATGATAAACGTACATTAAACGGCAGTTTAATAAACGTGTTGCTAATATCACACACCTAAACTGTTTCTAAACCAAGCTTACGTCAAATAAACATATATTAAACAATAGTGTTATTATTGGGATACTCCGAAAGAAGAGATGCAAAATAGTTAAATATATTACTAAATATCTCGCAATTTTCTAAATTATCTGTTGTTCCTAATGAAATTACTGTGCAAAAAATGCTTAAAGTTTGTAAAATTTTACATTTGCCAAATATTGTATACACATTTTGTACATATTGCAAGAGATTGTCACTGGAGGAATTTATCAAATGATTGAGTTTGAAGAAGGTGATGGCTTTCGGCGATTAGAAAATAATGAGCACAAACCCAGGAACCAACGTTGCAAATTTTTGTTAAACGATTAGATAGCTGATTAAATTGTCAGAATATAGATTGTCCACTTATAGACGAAAGAGACTCAGGATACAATAGTCAGAAAGTTTCTGGAAGGCAGAATGTCTCGATTAGTGAAATTTTCATTTCTTATTTTGTGTTTATGTGGATTAATTTTTGGTACTATTTATGAAAATTTTTAATTTAATATTTATTGTTTTCCTTGTTCTAAAAGCAAATATTTCTTTAATGGAATATTTACTTTACAAATTGTAAAAAGGTGATTTAAAACTGTATGTATAAATGTTATAAATAATGGGGTGTTTAATTATTTAGGACAGCCTCCAGATTCGTTTAAAAAGAAAGTTGGAAATCGTATCGTTGATGGGACAACAGCAGTGGAAGGACAATTTCCTTATCAAGTTTCTGTCAGATTTAGAAATTCGCATAATTGTGGAGGTTCCATATTGAATAAACGATGGATTCTTACGGCTGCTCATTGTATTGCAAAGGAGTTCGTATATTCATTATAAAATTCAAATATCTCTTCTATTTTAATGAATATTCATATATAAGTTTATTTATATAATTTGATGTTTAAAAAATTAATTTTGTACCTGAAAAAGTGATATTAGTTTATAAATTTTTGAAATATATAATCATAAGAATCTATAGGAGCGATTCCAAGGAGGAGAGGTTGAAAATGTGATGAATACGGCCTGGAGCAACTAATTGGATAACCTTTAACCACCATATCAAAAAATTTGCAGTTGGTATCCTTTATAGACCAGTTTCTGTGTCATTAAATTTTCTTAGTTCCTTGCAATGAATATATAATCGTTTAATGTCTTCTGTAGATCAAATAATAATGCTGAGAGTGACTTAAATATTAATTTGCTAAATTCTGAAAAATCCGATACATCTAACTTCTTGAATGGTTCCATGAGAATGACCTCCAGCAATTAATTAGTTCTTCAACAAGAATTACCGCAAATTCTGCTACTCTCTTAGAACATAATAATTGTATCGCCCTGTGTTGAACTCGAGAATATTCGTTTTTAGTGACCGTGGGATTTCTCATCACTCTTCTATTTGCTGAAATATCTATTGCCCTAGACCTCCCCGCAATCATAAATTTCTTCAGTTTCACGACTTTCAAAATGTTGACTCAGGCAGTTTTAATATTGTCGCAGGAACCTTAGATTGGGGCAGTGTTACGAATTTTACGAATATTAATGAAGTTTTATTTTTGACGAATTCCATAATAGATCCTTTCAATATTTTCGCAATATTAAAAGCAATTATAGTTGCGAAAGCGCATGCTCCTTGGATAACGGATACCGTCGGAATTGTTTAAATAAAGCGTAACGCGGCCCGAACGAAAACGCTTTAGAAAATAGATTAGAAGTTTATTACATTTTATTAATGTCTCAGCCATTCTTGTAGCTCTGCAGGTACTGCTGATATCTCTGGAGATATATTCCTAAGAGTTCTGTCTTTCTGAAAATTTATATATTGTGAATTGCATTATTGAAACTATCAGGTTTCCTGACATTTGAAAGCACGCTATCATGTGTTCTTTGCCAAAAATTCCACGTTTAAATTTATCAAGTCTACGATTAGTAGAATCCCCTTTTTTCTCAAAGATAATTGAAGGGATACAGCTGTATAATTCTCTATAAGAGAATTGAGTAAGCTTAATAAATAAAAAAAAATTGAAGGGATAATGTATGATCCAATGCTTAATTATTTTAAGAACTATAAACTGCTTCCTGCTTATCAGCCCTGGTTTCGGAGATTTCATAGTGGCGCAACGGCACTTCTTATCGTCTCTGATGATATCCTTAAAGGTTTGCTTAATATTATTAGTCTTTTAGACTTTTCACGTGCATTTGACACTCTAAATCACGAGCTTATTTTAGCTAAACTTTCTTTTTGTGGGTTCTCGGTTTCAGCATGTAATATTATTACTCTCTTAATTTGCCACAGTAAAAAAGGCCCCACTGAGGATCAGTGAAATTTCACTGTTTAAACCAGTGAAATTGGTTCACTGCTTTAATCAGTGAAATAAATTCACTGCTTGAATCAGTGATACTATTCACAAAGGAATATTCTTTAATTGAAAGATTCTACAGCATATTTGTCGTCTGCTATCCAAGTTTGTTCCGATAGTCGTTTCAGTAGAGTTCTCAGCAGCATTGCATCTTTGTCTAACCTTAACCTTAAACACGGAGTTAGATAATGATGCAATGCTGCTGATCTCTGCTGAAACGACTATCAGAAATTGCAAATTAATTTACTGAAATCTGAGCAGTGTTTCCAGTAAACCAGTAACTTATTGTACGTGTCTTCTATGATGCGTCTAAATAGAAATGAAAAATTATTAAATATCCTTGACCGTTTGTCCGTGCAATGTAATTAAGGCACTGGTAAGTGGTAGTGAACGCAAAAGTAAAAAGTTTCACTATTTCCTCAGTGATACAAAATAGTAATTTTAACACTCCGGGAGTAGAACACGATTTTGCGCCCTGTAGTGAAATCTTCGGGGGCAAATTATCGAGCCCCACGCCCGTCGTATTAAAAAATATCGTATGGATCACGGGCGAAATATCGATCTCCATCGAATGAGATCGCTCGCTTCGCTCGTGCGACAAACTTCGCACTTGTCGAAAATCGATAATTACACCGTTGTTACATAATATACTATTTGTTGATGTCATTGTTTATGCAGTGAACACGTTGTAAACCACTGATTCAGCAGTGAATATTCATTCACTGATTGAAATACTGAACTTTTCACTGTTTCAAATTGAAAGAGTAGGGAATATTTGTACGGCACATCACAATCTGTTAATATTGATAATATCCACATTAGTTCGCATAAAACATTTCTTAAAAGCAGTTGTCCTCGGGGGGCTAAACTCAGCTCTCTATTATTCATTATTTATCCGATAGACATTTATGATTGTTGCTCAAGGATTAAACTTATACCGACGATACTCAAGTTTTTATGCCTTTCCTGACATCTGACAGTAGTCGAGCATTTAAAACATTTCACTCAAAATTGAATAAAGCTGTGGAATGGTCTGATAATAACGCTTTACTATTAAACTCCTCAAAATCAAAGTTTCTACTAGTGGGTAGTTCATTTCGTCGCATTAGAGTCGACTTAACGGAGAATAGGATAGTAATTAAAGGAAATGTCCTGACAATGGTTGATGAGGCTAGGAGTTTGGGGGTTTTATTCGCTTCTGATTGGTCATTCACAAGTCACTTCGCCAAAAAGTGATATGTTGCATTTTTGAAGCTTTGCCAACTGTTACCTAACTGACCTAAACTACCAAGCAATATCACAGTAAAAATGTGTGAAACACTAGAGCTTTCACGACTTATATACTGCATTACGGTCTGTGGTTGCGAACTGATTTAATATCTTACCATTAGCAATCAGAACTTTAATAAATAATAAGCATGCTGTTATTTTGAAATTGAGAAAGTGCTTTCTTGATCTGCAGAACAATTAATTTTTATCTATTCGTTTGTCATAGATGCGCGTGATTGTATTATATCGTTTTATCTTGTCTTCCAAACTTTCATCGTTTTTGATATTATATTTTGTATTATATTGCGTACTTAGGTCAGAACTGTAAAACAGCTTATGCTGTGGCTCGCCTTTCGTAGATAGTATTTACAATAAAGACATTGTTATTATTATCATTAAAACAAAGTGTTAAATATAATCATCGATAATTAAATATTTTACAATTTCCAATTCTAAACAAAAATTTTCTGCGACATATACTTTGATATCAAATTAACTTTTTAATTTGTAATAAAGAAATATATGTAGTAAATTTCTTTTTGTTCTTGCAGAACAATTCCTCGACAAACAGCAGTTGTTGTGGGAACAAATGATCTTCTCCACGGAGGTCAACGTTTGCAGCCTGAAAAATTGATTCTCCATCCCGAATTTAACAATCTTGTTTTGAGAAATGATGTTGGATTAGTAAAAGTTGATAAGGATATTGAATTCAACGAATTCGTCCAACCAATTCGTCTGCCCACTTACGATATCAGTAAAATTAATGTATCGGCTGTTGTGTCTGGATGGGGACTCCTTAGTGGAAGGGTATTTTAAAACTTATTTTATATTTACTTTATAAAATTTGGGAATTATATTTATTCTGTGTTTTCTATTTTGTAAATGTAAACAAAATAGTATAAACAAAAATCATTGTAAATTTAACACCCAATGTGTTTAAAAACTTTACAAGTGAATACATTACATTTTTTTAATTTCAGAACCGCACAGTCCCACAATATCTACAGTACTTTACTACCTTTATTGAGGATCAAGAAGAATGCAAAGGTATTGGTCAACGATTTTATACAGATCGACACATATGTACATATAGTCGGTTTGGACAAGGAACCTGTTACGTAAGTTAAAAGATTAAACTTATATCCCTATAAGACTATAAAAATAAACACTACATTTTAAAATTCCGTCCTTGAGTATAATTATAGAAGTTAATTATCTTAAATGTTGCATCCAATAGTATTCCATACCATGTCAATTCAACACATACATTTTTGTAAATGGTTGGGATTTGGCTATAAATTGATGCGTCCTTCGACAATAAAAAAAATTATAAAAATATTTAAGTGAATTGCTAATACAAAATATAATTATTTTCAGAATACCTATGTATACACATTTGAAAGTACAAGTATGGAGGACATGTTTTCTTACTTCAATAATGACTTATAACAACTGTATTTTTATCGGATTTATAATTTTCTTAAATTGAAAAATGAAAAATACACCTTTCTAACTGTCCGCACCTTGATGAAATGAAAACTATCGAGATTACATTTGAAAGTCTTGGCGATTTTTTGTTTCGTTTTCTAATTTGTTCATATTTCACGGCGATTTTTTTATGTTATTCCATGTTAGCGATTTTATTTTGAATAACATTTTGAAAGTAAATTTAATGCCGCGTCGAATGTACTTTTCTGGAAAGAAAACAAATTAAAATTGATAAAGTTTTTGTAAGTTTTAAAATGTGAGGAACTTTCGGTATATAAAGTTTTACGCTCGTAATACAAACAATATTCTTATAGCGGGTGTAGAATTCGAATTTATGCCCCGAATTTTAAACTAGGGTGGGTGGGGAACTCCTATATCTTAGCCATGTAATTTTCTAGGGCGTGAAATGCGATTTCGGGTCAAAAACAATTTAACGCAATTTCATCCAAATATTGACCTTAAATCATTATTTGTTATTTCATTCGCCATGAATCTTTAAATAGTCTAGATTCGGTTTTTCATGACGATTTGAAGGATTTCAATTTTTCAATTTTCAAAGATTAGAGATTACTAGAATCATAAAAAATAATTTAATTTATTTCATTCGCGAATACAACGATCAGACGAATCCCTTTAATTATTTTGTCTTGACCTTACAAAATGGGTAATGGCAGCATTTGTCATCGGAGAACGAATTGACTAAGAATATCTCCTATAGAATTAAAAATATTTGTAAATATATTAATTACGAATGTTGGGTCTGATCTGACAATAATAATAAAGATGTACTTAACCTCACGAAAACTTCAGATACTTTAATGAACAATTCCTTCAAAATTTTAACTCAGGCGATAAGCTTTCTTACCATTCCATAAGAAAAGTAACATTTAAAATATTGAATACTATTATTAATCTAGACGTAGTATTTTCGAAATTTTCAAATGATTGTTTATTAGGACTAGATTTTCTTGAAAAATTTAGTTGTTGCGATTGCACAATTAATCAAAACAAGATTAAATGAAAACTTACAGAATATTCATTTACCACGAATGATTTACCTAGTTCTCAAATGAATACTGATACATGTATAAAAAAAAATGTTATGACTATATTTTTAGACAGTTTCGTAGACTCAAACTTTACACAAATTCAGCCCATTTATTCGTCATTCTTAATTCGGTGGTTTAACTAGAGATAATAATTCGCTCTATCCCTGGAGTGAATAAATTGACTCTAAGAAAGAGTTGAAATTCACTCCATACAGAGTGGCTCAACTTTCACTTTTGTTTGGAGTGAATTTAAGAGTGAAATTTCCCTCCAAGAAATTTAGACAGTTGGAACTTTTGATGACGACTTGAATTTAACTACATCCTACTTCTATACTCAAATTTCAGCCAAATCTATTGAACCCCATATCAAATTTTTATAAATCTTAAATTTTCTACACGAGAACTGAATTTTTATTAATAGGATACTGTATTATAAAGGTTGTATTTAAAAGATACTATTATTTTTTTTTCAATTATGTCGAATAGGCAATATGGCGTATTGTTTGGAGACGTTTTTACAAATATTCGTAAATGCTGTCTGCAAGTGAACTAAATGTTTTTGTAGTGTTTTTACAGCTGCAAATAGATACATATTTACTTCACACGAATAAGTATTCTCGCAACGGATGCAAAGTTTTCTTCTCCTGTACTATTAAAATAATATTTAGAAGAACATAAAGTCGAAAATGTTTTACTATAGAATTGTTAAATGCCGTTTATATTTTAACATACAAAAAGTAATTGTATTTTAATTACAGGGTGACTCTGGTGATCCACTGGTCGTCAACGGAACACAAATCGGAATTGGTTGTTACGTCATGGTAAACTGTGGAGTTGGTCTACCCGATGTGTTCACTCGTGTTTGGAGTTTTGTGGATTGGATCTATGAAACTATAAACAATAATTAGAGCATAGTTTAATAAAATATTATAATTAGATAAATCTAAATCTTCTGAAAAGTTTTATTTCGTAGCTTTGCGCGGTATTTGTTTGTTAACAATATCGACGCTTCAGTACACTTCATTTACCTCATACATAAGTCTATTTTCAGTATTCGGAACCTACAAAAACTATTATACTAGAGTAAATAAGAATAAAACTAACTTGTGTAGAAGTAAGCATAATTGAGTACATTATGTAATCTCTACATATATAGGATTTCTCTGGAAATTGTAATATTTGGTCTTCAAAAAAATGTTCTGTTTATGACACATCATCCAACCATATGACGTTTCATTTGGAAGGTCTGAAAGAGTAAGAAAGAGGTTGCGCCGATGACTTCTACAGAAGTTTTTTTTGAACTGAAGAAATGAAAAAACAAAATGATGGTAAAACTTCAGAAGTTTTACAGTAGTTTAAACATATATCTGATGTATAATTTTATCGTATTTTTGCCACCCGATTACGAATATGATAACAGAAATTAACTATGGGCCATATCTTGGGCGCCATCTTGACAAAACTGCCGAACATAATTTTTTTTTAGTATTTTTGCATTTATTTTGAAAAATATAAATCCGACAAAGAAATGTATCCGACAAAAAATTTAGAGGGGAAAATTTTCTACAAAAAAGGTTGAAAACATTTTCTTCGTAATATTAGCGGAACCGCCGTAAAAGAAGGATGAGCATGAGAATCATTAGCTTGGCGTGTCTCAGTATATAATAAATTAATATATCTTAATAATTCCTTGTATTAAGCTGCAGAAACTGAAATAACAAATGTTTCTACCAACTGTTATAATAGTTAAAGATTAAAATATTATAGAATTGAGGTTATGTACTCTACTGCATATTTAACGATCGGGAAATAGTAAACGGAACGATATTATTGTGTTTTACTACGCGATTTCATTAAGTGTATATTTTCTCTCTGTAGAATCGAGACAGCTTTCCGAGTCTAATTCTACTTTAGGGAACATTTTTATTCAGATCCCGTTGTTCCGGGTTCTTCAATAATAGGAACGGATAGAAATGAATGTTATGATGAAATTGGAGGTGACGAGTCTTCGCAACAAATTTCATGTTCTCCATTGGAACAAGCGTACGATATAGGCTTATACATTCGTCGCGCTGGGTAAATGCAGAGGTCATTGATGACGCAAAAAAAGAAGATGTATTTCGACACACCCCGCCTCTAATTTATAATTTTCCTGTTCAGCAGACTCAATCATTCACACGACATTTTCAACGTTCGTGGTTAATTAATTATTCATGGTTATCCCACTCGGATGTCGAAGAAGGATTATTTTGTAAAACTTGCGTTTTATTTTGGATGATTTTGGAACGGAAAGAATCTTATCAACATGTCAATCAATTCGTAAAATCTAATTTTACAAATTGGAAAAAGCTATCGAATGTTTTGCCAATCACCCACAACTTAAGTATCATGAAGATGCATCTGCTGCAGCTGAATGTTTTTTATCGGTATTTGATTCACAGACTTATGATGTATGATTACAAATTAACATAAATGCTCAACAAAAAACAATCTGAAGAAAACAGAAAGAAATTGCATACAATTATCAAATTTTGTGGTAGGCAGGAATTGTCACTTCAAGGTCTTGTTGATAGCGGATGATGAGTAACCTTGGAAGACCCTTCATTTAACGATGGAAATTTTCGAGCTTTATTAAGATTTCGCGCTAAAAGTGGTGACGAGATATAATTGAAAACCCATCTACTACATTCAGGTAACAATGTAATGTATACAAGTCCGATTGGTGAAGAAATTACTTCACAAATTATTAACCGTGCGAACAAATCTCGTTTCTTCACCGTCCTTGCGGATGAAACAACGGACATTAGTCGTATTGAATAATTTTCATTATGTATTCGTTACGTAGATTTGGATTTATGCGTTGTAGGTGAACATTTTTTGGAATTCGTACCTGTATTTTATGTTTCCGGAAGTGGACTGGCGGAGGTACTGAAAACTCGGTTTAAACTTGAGTAATTTTGGAGTATGATGGGGCTGCTGCAATGAAAGGCGAATTTAACGGAGTACAACCAAATGTTCGAATAGAGTTTCCGAAAGCAGTACCCATTGTGCTTCTCACTGCCTCAATTTATGCCTCAGTGACGCATGCAGCGTTGATTCCATACTAATTCATTATGATTCCATAGAAATGCATTTGGCGTTATTTCCGAAGTGTACATTTTTTCGTGCATCGGCTCGGCGAAGTGCGATTGTATCACAGGGATTAGAAACCTCTAAGTCTAAAGAAGTATTCTGAAACTAGGTGGATTGAGAGACACGATGCCGTTGCACTGTTCTACGAGTCTATAATCGAAACAATTCAGGCCCTGGAAGATTTGATTGAGTCTAAAGTTGCCTTTTGTTGCATGACGGATGCTGAGTTTCACTCATGCATTCTCAAGAAATTTGCAGTCATTTAATACCGATTTGTGTGGCACTTTAACTTTAGTTGATATAATATCGACAAAAATTTCGGAAATTCATAAGAATGCCGAAACTGAATTTGGTAAAATTTACACGCAAGTTTACACTCTTGCTTGTTTATTTGGAGTCGAACATATATGGCCCGAATAACAGGAACCCAGTGCCATCGATGTAAAAATCCTTCGAACTCCATTGAAGAGTACTATTTGCGAGCTGTTTTTCTTCCTTTTACTGTCTATCTTTTTCAGTCGTTGAATGATCGTTTTCTTCAACATAAAGAACATGTTAACGGATTACAAAAGCTGATTCCAGCAGTACTTGTAAAAGAAATTGAGAAAATAGAATTCGCAGATTTGAAACCCACCATCAAGTTCTATCAGCAGGATTCTGTTAAATAAAGAAGATTCGAAATATGGCAAATTAAATGGATGAAATCTCAAGAGAAAAAGAAGAATCTACCATCTTCAGCTATAGAAGCATTGAAACACTGTGATGTCAATTATTAGTAGATTGGTAAGATGATCCGAGGTTGACCTGAATTGCCTAATACCGCTTTGATGTTCCAAGAACCATTTCTCATCTTCCAGAGCCCACTTTAGTCTCCGATTTATTATTTTCTCAAGTATTTTACCCATGTTATATGTTAAAGCTATTGGTCGATAATTTTCAGGCTTTGAGTGATCTTTTCCTTGTTTCGCAATTGGGATAACAGCTACACTCCAACTCTCCGGAAATGTACGCGAATTCCATATAAAATTGTAAAGTTTTAGCATATACTTGAGACTGTGATTACTAAGGTTTTTTATTAGAATATTAGGTATACCGTCTGGTCCGGGACTTGAATTACCACAAGTAGAAAGAGCATATTTAAGCTCTTCCGTAGACAAATTAGAGTTAATGTCTGTTGTTATTTTCTTGTTTATTCTTGTAGGTTTGTAGGGTTCATCGATATCGTTAGTTTTGCTTTCAGTTTCATCAGCATAGTATTCCGTTTCGATTTTTTTTTATACGTTAAAAATTCTAACTGGAAATTTGAATCACTAGAGTTAGCAGCGAAAGTCGTTGCAAATAGGTTCGCCTTATCCGATTGGTTGGTGATAGTTTCTTCATAATCGTTTATGAGTACTCGGGAAAAGTTTCCTTTTTTCTGTCTTTTCCGTATTCTTATATTTTTCCAAGAGCTTTCTTCGTGAAATGTGCTTTAAATGTAGGAATATTTCGATTTGCAGCTTCGGCAAGAGCGTTATTTAGCCTGCTTACCGATTCATCGATTGATTGCGTGGTAACTTCAGGGTCATCCAGTTCGTCTATTAGTTTTTCAAAGAGAGTTTTATATCATTTCCAGTGTGCTTTTTTAAAATTCCACGAGGGTTTTATTTGGTTGGAGGAAGAAGATTCTACTCCTGAAAATTCTTCTTGGTCTCTTGGGAAATTGATGTGCACTGGGATATGGTCGCTATTATAGAGATATGGGTCGACGTACTATTCTATATCAGAGGCAAGATCGGCTGAGCATATCGATAAGTCAATCGAACTGAAGTTTCCTCTAGCCGAATAGAAATGGGTGGGAGTATTATTATTTAGTAGAATTAGATGCTCGTCGTCTAACCATTTTTCAATAGTTTTTCCGTGATTACATGTTTTTGTCGAAGGATTACCCCGTAGAGAGCTGCGGCTATTAAAGCCACCGATGACTACAAACGGTTTCGGAAGTTGCAGAATAAGATCAAGAATATCTTGGAGGTGTAGTTCTTGACTATTTGGGATATAAACGTTGCAGATAGTAGTTTTCTGAGGCATTCTTACTCTAACTGCTATTGCTTCCAAACTCGTCTTTAAAGGGATTTCGTCGTAAGGAATATTCTCTTTGATATAGATTGCTACACCTCGCTCGCTCTATCGCATTCAGCTCTGATTTTGCAAAAGTCATCTTATCTTAACTTATTTCCTGCTTGTTTCTTAAAATTTGTTTCTTGAAAACAAAATATATCAGGATTGTTTTTTTATCGGCTCTGCCTACCACTTTTAATAAGAGCCCATAAAATTTATATTTATTGAAGAAATCAAGCCTATCTTAAATCCCTATTTATATCAGGATTGTATTTATTTTGGAGCATTTTTATAAATGGAAAACGAACTTTAAATCCATTTAGGTTCCATTGAATTAGATGCATGGTTTTGTGGAAAATACGTTGAAGGATTTTATTGTGTAAGTGGTGAAGAGACTAAACTAACCGCTATTAGAATTCCGCACTTCTTGAATTTTTTCGTCATCGGTAATATGGGGGAGGGGGATAGCTTGAATTTCGATTTCGTTTAGTTGAAGATTATTTTCTAACTCGATTCTGTGCATTATTCTAGTGAAACGGTTTTTCATTCCACGTGAGATTAGGAGGGGGTTTGATTAGAATTGATTTCAAATTCTTCCGCAATTTCTTTCAAACTTTGTTTATCTTTACTTTTTTCAATAAAATTAACCAGCTGGGTCATTTGAAGTGGGTATGTTTCAGAGTGCGCGTTCAGTTCTTCTACAGGTATCAATTGAGACATCAAATCTACTATTTCTTCTTCAAATTTTTTTCTCTTTGTTTTAGGTTTCCGTTTTTTTTTCAGCATCTTCATTTGAGTTTTCTTCAGAGTTGTCTGTTTCATGCTCGTTTAGATCCTGAATGAACTGGGTAGAGTCGGTTTGTGGCGATATTGATGGAGATATCGGGCGTTTGGTTACGTTAGGTGGTGGACGAAGGGAAGGGCAATATTTTAATGGGGCATTTCAGTAATATTTACAGGGGAAATAAAGTATTCCGTTAAACTCTCATCATCGTGAATGTATACGTCGATCGGTGTGTTGTTATTGTTTTGAGGAATGTTTTGGTTTTCATTATTTACAAGCTTTACAGAACAGTGCTTGGCGATATGCCCATCTTGTTTGCATTCAAAACATTTCATGTTAGCTGGATTAATAAATAAATAATGGTTTAGGCCTCCATGTTTAATTACTATATTTGAAGGAAGTTTTTCAACCTGGACAAACGTCTCTACGAGAGCAGAAAACGTGATCAAAGCCTTAATTCGGCTCAAGGCCCGCTTAGAGAGTTAACGCTTCTTAGATTGCTGTATGTATCATACTCGCCTTAACATTTAAGGAATGCTCCTTTTATGAAGAATTTTTATTCATATTAATTATTTTGCACAACACCGGAATAGTTTTATTTTATTTATGATATATTATAGTTTATAAAATGAATTCAATAATCTAAAAACAGTACACTTTCCTCAATTCTGTGATTATTCTTGGGACGTACCCCATGCTTTCAGAGTATTCTAACTTATTATTTCAATTCGTATTCCTGATAAGTATGTTAGTAAATCGGTATAAAATTAAATTAATAATGTTTGAAAACACTATTTATATCTTATTTTCCGACAAAAATTACTGCTTAAGATGTTTGCGTTTACTATTGTTTAAAAATACAGTTTCCAACAAAAAATGTCAACGAAACTTCTTAATAGCAAACGAAAACGTGGTCCGCGATAATCAAGAACCCCGTGAACTATGTAATGTTATTTTAAAGAGAAGGAGTTCGAATCAAAAAAATTCAAAACTTTGCAACGCCAAGATGGAACTATTCAACAAATCGCACAATTTTTAAGAAATTTAAAATAGGTTTATATTTAGATCAGTTTCATTTTCGTTACAGCTTACAATTACAACTTCGGTCTGTTTTGACACACGCTTTCGAGCCAACTGGGCTCTATCTTAGATATTAGGCATAAACAATGTTGGAGGGGGAAAAATGCTTATATACGTATTTAAATTAATTCTAAATAACTATTTTGTAAGTAAATATTAACGTCTGCAATGAATAGCTAAAGTTTTTGCATGAACTAAACCCGCATTTATAAATACGCCTTCTACGTTTGAGTATAAGATACTCTTCCTCACGCGGTAAATATGGGAGCGTAGAGTTGTTAAGGCGTCAGCGTAGTATAGCGGAAGACCCGGGTTCGATCCTCGGATCCTCCTGAGAATTTCTATTAAAATCGATTTTTCTCAAAAACGGATAAGAGGATTATTTTAATTTTTGCATAATTCTTATTCAGAAGAATCCCTGAAACGAATAAAAAAAGAAAATTGGAGGTGCCTTTTACCTTTATTGACAATTCATTCAGAACTACTGTGTGTCTAGCTAGTTCTGTCTTGTACCGTCCTGTCTCTGTCCTGTACCTGTCCACCCGAGAGCCGACCCGCAAATAGACAAATTGTCATTAACACGGGGGAAAATTACCAGTCCTTTGTCTTTTTTGTCTTTTTGTATCTAATAAAAAAATAGTATGACATAGTTGTACTACCAACCTGCATAAAGACCAGTTTTCTCATTAGTATCTTTATTTTCAGAATTTTTTATTAATGGTAATTATAATTTCAAAGAGTGGCTGTGTGTCTTAACAAATAACACCCTGCATGGAAAAGAAATTCGATGAAAATATATGGGGGAATGTATACAGGGCCTGAGAGGAAAACTCTATGTGGAAATATCCGTATAAATTCCCGCTAGAATCTGAAAATATACCAACATTTTATTCAATCAGACAAGTCAACTAAAATTCTGTACCGTTTCGATATCGATTTTTCCCGATATTTGTATAAACAGTTCCAAGTCGGACAATTGTTCACGAAAATGTGTCGTCCGTATGCACATATTGAAGGTACCCTTAAAAACTACTTTTAATTACATGAATTTGAAAAAAAAAAGAAAACTTTATGTTGGATATATTTTTCGGGCGTAAATTCGGGCGCCTGGGTTTCGTAGTTTACTCACGTTAGGTCACGTTCCTGAAGCGGCCGGTGGGGTGGTGAGACCGCTACTAAAGTGCGACTCTACTGTAACAATCCTGGTGCGATCTTGAATTTGTCCACATTCGGTACAAGAATTTAGTCCTGACAGTGTACCCTCAATCCCAGGAAAAGTTTCTAAAAACTACCTAGGGCGCGGGTTGTTTTCAGACAAATTTTCTGTCAGGGAGATATGTACATTGTCAGTTTGAATGTAACGCTTTGTAAAGTTATTTTGCTCAGTTAATATTTTTTCACTGAGTTATATTTGTGAAATAAATGCTCGGTATTACTTTGAAATATTACTTGTTATTTACATTTTTAGTCCAAGAGACGTTGATTTCAAATAAGTTTTTCATCAAATTATGTGTTTTGATTCAAATTACGTATAGCAATACATGTGGCAAATCTGCGAAAGTTACAACTGTTCAACAACGTGTATCCCATGTATTTTTGCCTCCTGAAAACGAATTTGATAATAAAATTTGGCGTCCCACATAGAAGAGAAATATCCCGATGACATTTCCAGAATATTACTTTTGAGACATTAATATTCTGGAGATGTTCTCAGGGACATTTTAGAGACATTCCCAGAACGTCTTATGTCCGCTTTTTTTGATATTCTGGTGACATCTGCAATATTCTAGAGACATTGTAGAGAAGTTCTGAGGTTATTCTGGAATACAACATATACATTCTGGAGATGTTCTACTGATATTCTTTTCATATTCTGAAGACATTTCGGTCATAAAGAAAGCTTAAAAAATAAAACTAATTATTATAGATATTTAATTTGATTTTTATTATTATGTATGTGTCGATCATTACATATGTCATTACGAATATAGTTTTACAATTTCGCTATATATAGCGAAAGCTGAAAATAATTTGCCCCGACCGAGAATCGAACCCGGGTCTTCCGTTTACTAATCTGACGTCTTAACCACTACGCTACGCTCGAATATATATTATTACCGTGTGAACATTAGTAACTTATACTAAAAGTAGACCGCATATTGATTATGGTGAGACATTTCAGGCGAGGTATCTCCAGAATATTCTAAGAACCATATGTATAGAATGTCTGAGATGATATATTTCCAGAAAGTCTCATCTGCAATGTTCTGCAACGATTCTCGCAAAACATTCTAGCGATGTTAAATTTGAGATATGGTGAGACATTTCAAATGGGACATCTCCAGAATATTTTAATAATAATACATATAGCAATAATACATATAATACTAAATAATATCTCGAATGAAATATTCTCAGAATGTTTCATCTGCAATGTTCTGCAATATTTTCTGAGCAACATTCGGGCGACATCAAGTTTGAAATGTTGTTAGTCATTTCGAATAACACATTGCTAGGATATTCTGAAAATCGTATATATAAAATATTTCAAATGAAATGTTATCAGAATATCTCATTTGCAACATTTTGTTTGAGACATTTTCAGCATATTCTGGAGATATTGCAATTGCAATATTTCAATTGTAACGTTTGTGACATTCTAAGGATATTCTGGAGATTTTATTTCTATGTGGGGTTCGACTATATTCAGGCCGGTATCTTGGAAATTCAGCCAAAAAACGTGTTTTTTTCTTAGTTTTTTTTTCATTTATTTTGAAAAATACGAATTCCACGATAAAATGATTCCAACAAGGAGTGTAGAGCATGAAATTCTTTACATGAAAGGTCGTATACATTTGTGTGGTCATGCCTACCTTCTGGACGCATACCACGATACCAAGCATCCATCCAATTAACTTGTCAAATCAAAAACTTGGCTGCTCTTTTTAATCGATTTTCTTTGATTTATAAAGCACAAGTACACTAAATGTCACTACTAATAAGAAAACGTTCACTGAGGTTATTATAAGAGACAGAGAAACACTGTCTGCTCGAATCTAGTCACACGGATCCAATCAAAAATTTCCAATTACATTTATAATGTAGTCGGAAATAATGACAACGACAATTTTTATACCAAATATTATTTATGACAATCAAAATGATTTCTCGGGAAGACGGCATACATACTATATGTAAACAAACCGAAAATAAACAATGCGTCGTTCTAATGCGGCCAACCGCAAAATATTTAACTGAAACGGAGATATTTAAGGCCAGAAAAATGTATTTTACTATTGGTTTTATATGTAAAAAAAGTACATCGAGATTTCGAATTTTTTACCCCAAAAACTCGAAAAAACATGTACATTTATAAAATTATACATAAATTAAATAATCGAGTCCAGGGTAAGGCTGCTGTGACAGCCAGCAGTCAAGTGCGAAACTCGTTTTTCTTATATAATGCAATAGTTTCAATAAGATTAAATACAGGTGGGGTTTGTTTTCCATATAAAACCAATAGTAAAATACATTTTTCTGGCCTTAAATATCTCCGTTTAAGTTAAATATTTTGCGGTTGGCCGCATTAGAACGACGCATTGTTTATTTTCTGTTTGTTTACATTTAGTATGTATGCCGTCTTCAGAAATCATTTTGATTATTAATTATTTTAAATAAGCGGCAAAGAAGAAATAAAATTTTAGTGCTTTCTCTCAACTAGAGAATTGCATTATTTTTATATATATATTTATCAGGGTTCCCCAATATTTTAAAACGTTTCTCGTTTAAAATCTCTATTCTAAATGTACTTTTTTTCGAATTTTTCCCCCAAAAACTCGAAAAAACATGTACATTTATAAAATTATACATAAATTAAATAATCGAGTCCAGGGTAAGGCTGCTGTGATCTCTGCTGATGAGCACAGCCAGCAGTCAAGTGCGAAATTCGTTTTCTTTTATATAATGCAATAGTTTCAATAAGATTAAATACAGGTGGGGTTTGTTTTCCATATAAAACTGTTACATCCAGAATAATGTACATTGTATGTAATGAAGATATTCAAATTTAAATTATAGAAATAGGCATGAATGTATATGTATATGAATGTTCTGAGTAGTCGAGGTTCATTTTCGAATTGAAAAGTTCGTTCAGTTCGGTCTGAACATTGAAACCGTGCGGAGTACCATTATCTCTAAACTTAGTATTAATTTGCGTATTGTGGGTTATCCCTATTTAAAATAATACTTTCTTTTTTTTTTGGATTCTTTTTGAAGAGGAAATAATTGGTAAGTACTATTTTACTATTAAGTATCATTTTATATATTTCATTTCTTTTTTTTGGTAATAGTAGAATTATTTTTGTATTTGTCATAATAGTTTATTTGGTTTTAATATTTCATGATATAAATTATTCAATTTCGCTTCTGTAGGGAAGATCATAAAGGTATTGACAAATTATTTCTTATTTCTATTATATTAGTCACAAAAGAACTTATAACAAATGGTGTCAGAAGTGGGATACTTTTATTGAAATTGAATTTTTTCATTTTTTTTTGGTTAAATTTAGTATAAATTATTATTGTCATTATCATGTATTATATTCACAAACAAACTAATTGATTTTGGAAGAATTGAGTTAATATTGTAAGCCATATTTTCATATATGATTACGAGATTTAGTGAAATAAATTTTTAAATTAATAACTGTCAATTTTAATGTCGTTTGAGCATACATATGTTGCTGACACAATACGAAATTATTAAATGAATTTAAGTATTTTTTATCTTTTTGTTTTGTATTGATACAATTTTATTTTATTATTGGACAATTCGAACGTTTTATTGAAATATTTTTAAATTTATTACTATGATAAATGTAAGTTGTGGGTGAGGTGTGACTTATTTAAAGATAAGGCGGTTATATTGATGCGAATGACATTTTGAATAATATTTTGACATATTAATTGCATTGGATGTATGTTTGACTAAATAAAAATTATTTGTAGAAAGGGGTATTTAAATTAATATTAAAATTTATGAAAATTATTATTTTTTTTTTTCTACGTATATTTTTGTGTATGTGTCTATATTTATTATTTATTAATTTATTGAAGTAATTTCAACATTTTATTTTATAATAATTAAAATAGCATTATAAGTAAAGTAAAATTTGGAATTAATTCAACATTTATTGCAGTGAAAGTGTTAATCAAAACAGTGCGCGGAAAGTAAACAACCTAGATTTCGGAGGAAAATACAGAAAATAATATTTGAAATTGGCGTTATATGATTAAATTTAAACTTTTCCGTTTTTTTTTGATAATTTTGTTTAATGTATTAATTATTATTTAATTACATACTATTTGATTTATTTTAATTATTTTTTATTTTTTTTTGTTATTTATTTTTATAATTTGGTAGATTTTGTATTTATTTTTATAATTTTCAGAATACTTTTGTTCAAACTATGAGGATAAATTCATTAATTAATTTCCGTTCACTGTCATCTTATTTAATTGATTTACTTATTTCATTTTTATAATTTGCCAATTGTGGAATACCTGGATTGTTTTCATTGAAAACAAATTTTATGTTGTTAATTATTTTAAGATTGTAGCGATGATTTTCAATTTTATTTTCAGGAATGTATATATAATATTTATAATATTTAATTTGTATATTTATGTTACTATTGAATGACTATTTATGCTAATATTGAAATACATGTTCCTTTAACCTATGTTATACACGACGACTTTCGGAATTGCATGTGTATATATGCAGTTTGCGTGATATTATATTTTTTTTTGTCGTGTTATGTTTATGATTAATTTGATATTTTATTTTATTCAGAACATTTAAAAGAAATAAGAAAAAGACAAAAAAAAAAAAAAAACAAAAAACCTGTTGTAACAAGTCGAATGACATTAAAATAGATATAATCCCTTAATTAAAACCAGATGAATTTCCTTTTTTTTTTTGTTTTACAGTCATTGGATTTTGATATTATAATTAAATGATATTACAATTAAAATAAGTTGCAGGAATATTATGTGATAAAATTTAATATTCAATATTGTCAAGTATTTCCTAATCTAATATAATTTCTTTTATTTATTTTTATTTTTGTTATTTTCGTTTTGTTAATTATATAATTGTGTAGTGTAATAATATTGGTTACAAAATGACAGATCCAGATATAACAAATGTAATGATGACATCAATGGCAGAGTATATGATTCTACAAAACTCTGTGGTAAATATACCTTATTATGATGGAAAGAACATGCCATTGAAGAATTTTTTACAAGACATAAAAAATGCATCAAAGTATGTTCCGGCTGAATTAGAAGGCAATCTTGTCAATAGTATTATTGGAAAATTACAGGGTACAGCTAGAGATAGTGTTTTTAGTAAAACTTTTGTTACTGTGGATTCCTTAATAAAACATTTAAAGACAAGATTTGCCCCGGATAAAACGTATAATTATTATGTAGAACAACTAGAAAAATCTTATATGCAAAAAGGGGAAACCGTAAGTGATTTTTATGATAGAATAAATATAATTATTTCGGGAGCAAGTTCAGCTTTAAAAGAGACTTATGGGGATCGATCAAAAGAAATTATATTGCCATTAGAAGAGTGCGCATTAGAAGTTTTTTTGAAAGGTTTACCAGATGAGATAGCCGGCGTTGTTGAAGCTCGAGATCCAAAAAGGTTAGATGAGGCATTGGAAATAGCAGTTAAAAGAGAACGTAGGTGTAGTTCTGGTAAAGTAGATTTAAAGAATATTCAGGGGAGTTTAGTTAATTGTAGTTTAGCACATAGTTCCCATGATATGCCAGAAGACTTTCGTATTCATAATTATCCCATTAATCAAGCTGGAAACCATCCTTTTAAAGTAAACCCAGGAACTTTAAACCATGATATTAATAAATATAATCAAAGACAGGATTTTGACAGATCTTTGGGATATCAGTATTTACCACCTCCAATGCCCGTGCCTCCATGTCCATTCCCGTATCCTTATCCATACTTCTATCCGCCGTATGGATATCCTCCTTATATGAATTCTCAAATGCAAAATATACCACCAAATCCGTATCCAGTAAACCCTTGTAACATGCAACCATACAATTATCAATTGCAACAACCATACACTTATCAACCTCCTTATCAACCTCCTTATCAACCTCCTTATCAACGACGGGGCTTTTATCAAAATCCGCAAGAAAATAAATATCGATCCTCTTTACCGACCACATCAAATCAAAAGGACAATTCTCCAGTAAAAATTAGGGAAATACCAGATTCTTTAAACTCTCCCGTGATTCGTCGTGGAGACGCAACGGCGAATCAAGTGGCGAACGAGCGTCAAGAGAAAGTAAAATTTCTGGAATCCGACAAATCAAAATCGTCAAAATAAATGCTGGAGTACCTCGAATTTTTGTTGATAGTCCTGAATTAATTAAAGGGGCAGACTTTTTAATTGATACGGGTGCAGAAATTTCGTTAATTAAAATTGATGCTTTAGATCCGGAACTTGATGTTAATATTTCCGATAAAATACGAATTTCAGGTATAACTAGTGATGAGATAGAGACTTTAGGGATAGTTAAAATAAATATTGCAAATAGTCTAGTGGATTTGCACATAGTGGATTCTTCCTTTCCGTTAAATTGTGTAGGTATAATAGGAAAAGATTATTTAATTAAAGATCCAGGACAAAGATTAATTAGGTGGAGACTTAAATTAAGGGATTATAATTATGATTTTAAACATAAGGCTGGATGCTTGAACAGTAACGCCGACGCTCTTTCTAGAAACCCAGTTGACAAAGATCAAGTTTGTTCTATGGATATATTACCATCAATGCAAGTTACAACAAAAATATTACCAATAGACAAAGCGGCCGAAGCCTCAAACAACGGACAACCTCAAAGTATCTTGAAGGGGCCTGGAAGACCCATAGGTTCTAAAAATAAAAATGTTGAATTTTCGGAGAATAATATATTGCCTAGTAGGACAAGGTCAGGAATGATTAAACAAACGGATCAGCTAGAAAAGCCTCCAATACGTCAAAAACATAAAAGCGTTTTCCCAAATTTAGAATTTAATCCAATTGAAGAGATAGATGAAGATCATTCATCTATGGTAGAAGAAAATAACTTAGAAGAACAAGATATAGAAGAACGTGAAGCTCCAAATATACGTCCTACTCTAGATGTTATAGAATTGGAAGAATCTAATCATGATTTGAGTGATACAGACGAAAATGATGAAGATCAGAGGTCATTTTCTGTAAATTTACAGGAATTAAAGAACTCAATTAATCAGTTTGATAATTCGCTCAAAGAACGCCAACACGTACCAGAGATAGAAGAAGAAATAATAGCAGGAATGAAGAATTTGAGAGCTCAAGAATTTGGATTATTTCACAAATCTCTAGGATCAGAGTTAACAAAAAAACCTGAAGGCAAGACGAATAGGAGGTTGCCAGTTGCAATAAATGAAAATTTGAATGTGGATAACATCGAAGAACATACTCATATCATTCACCCTCCATTAACTTCAACTGACGATACATTTAATAATAGCCTCCCTAAAAATCCATTAGCTGTATCCACTCCTTATAGTACATCACAATATAGACTAAACTCGAAAGAGGGAGGTATTGTGGATAATCCTACTAAACAGAAAAATACAATTACTCCAAGACAATTGATAACTTCTAATGACATAGATAGAGTAGTGACAACAGAAGAAATTTTGCCAGACGTAGACCTTACTGACAATAATGCGAATAAGACATCAGTAGGTTTTACTGGGGAGAACTTAACATATAGACCAGACAATTATGTGCATTTTATCTCGTCCGACTGTAAAATAGTTACACCAGTAGGAAAATTATTACTTGATTTGGAAATAATTAATTTAGATGAAATAAAAGAAATGAAACCAAAAATAGGACAAATACTAATTACACCGAATCAAAAATATAAAGTTTTTACTGTTGTTATCAAAAATAGACATTTCGACAATGTTTTAAAAGAGAATTTAAGAATAGCCCTACTTAATTTAAGCGCGTTACTTCAAAGATTGAAAGAGGTTTCCTTTAGGATATCCCAAGTAGGTGACTTTATAGAGGATTATTCAGTGGAATCGTTAAAAGAATTATTTTGCCGTACTTTTCAAATTAATAAAAGCTTAACAATATCGATATGCACAGGTCAAGTTCAAATACCCCCTGAGGAATTACGTTCAAAAATCGTTGAAGAGTTTCATAATAGTCTTATAGGCGGGCATAAAGGCATATCAAAAACTTATAAAAGAATTCGTGAAAGGTTCTATTGGCCAGGAATGAAAAATGACATCCAAAATTTTATCCGTGAATGTGATAGTTGTCATAAAAATAAGATAGTAAGAGCTAGAACGCGCGAGCCGATGATTATTACCGACACTCCCATAGAAGCATTCGAAAAAGTTTGTTTAGATGCTGTGGGACCTCTTCCTATAACGCCCAGTGGTAATAAATATATAATAACTATGCAAGATAATTTGACAAAATACAGTGTTGCCGTACCGGTCCCTAATATATTAGCAGAAACGATAGCTCATGTGTTTGTAACTAAATTTATATTACAAAATAGAGTACCTAAAGATCTTCTATCTGATAGAGGGCCAAATTTTATAGGTAAAATAATGAAGAATATATCGAAAATATTTAAAATTCATCCAAATACAACTTCTATATATAACAACTTCTTATAGACCTCAAACTAATGGCAGTTTAGAAAGAAGTCATGCGGTATTAGTCGAATATATTAAACATTATCTTACGGACTATAATGATTGGGATAAGTTAGTACCATTTGCGATCTTTTCATACAATACTTCGGTTCATGAAGGTACTAATTTTACTCCTTTTGAATTGATTTTTGGGAAAGTGGCACGATGTCCTAGTTCATTTCCTGATAATGGCGAATTAAAAACTTATAATTCATATTTATCGGATTTAATACATAGATTAACAGAAATGCAAGTCTTAGCTGGGAAAAATCTAATAAAAGCGAAAGAAAGGTCAAAAGAAAATTATGACAAGCGATCTAAACCATTTTTAGGACAGGTAGGTGATAAGGTAAAAGTTGTAATTGAACCTAAATCTGGAAAATTTGGCGGAAGATATAGCACTTCAGATACTATGTTAGGACAAACGGATAGGAAAAATGTATTGTTAAAAGACTCACAGGGAAACATTATACAAAAACATGTAGATAAGGTTGTGTTGATTTAGCTATAAGATATTAAGTATACTGTGGAAAACCTAAGAATACTCTATAGGGTATTGTGGAAGATCCTAAAATAGTAATATCTAAAACTTAACTTATATATACATAATTTTTTTTGTTTTTTATATATGTACTTTTTTTTTCCTTTTTTCTTTTTTTTTTCTTCCCTTTTAGAAAATGAATCAACTAGAGAAGACAGCAAAAATCAGACGGGTCTTTATTGCAAGGTTGGCAAGTCGATCAAATAAGCAAGACCTAATGGGACTTTTTAGGAATTATGGGGCAGAACATGCCGTCATTCTTAAGAGAAGTCGTGGTAATGTTGCTTTCGTTACCTTTTCCACGGTTGAGCAGGCCCAAAGGATTTTAGACTCTTCAAAAACTCAATCGTTTTCTTTACACAATCGGAAGTTGAGAATTTTATCTGCGGATGTTTGGCATAATAGGGACTCTGTTCCTGATTTCGTTCCTGTACCTGAACCGGTCGCAAACTCATCCCTGCAGCTTCCAGAGCTTCCAATAGCAAAAATATGTTCTTTCCTAACTTATAAGGACAGAGAGCGATGTGAAACTCTATCGACCACTTGGAAAGAAGGAAGCCTCAGGTCATATAATTATATCACATCATTATCGACAAATTCCTGGATGTTTCAAGACGGATGGAATCAGTCAGAAATAGCTTCGGAAGATGTCTACCAAGTAATTCAAAAAGGACACAAAACCTTGAAGACCATTGAATTAACAAATAATGCCAAACTAATACCTCCGCAAATAGTTACCATAGCAGGAGATAAATGCAAAATATTAAGAGAATTATCAACCTTAGGAATAACTGTCCGACCAAATGGGTTTTATGCAGTCGCAAAGGATAATACGCAACTCGAGAAAATACACATAGGAATTACTGTAGGGCCTATGGATAAAGAACTTAGTATTTTATTTAAAAATAATGTAATGTTACAAGAAATATTATTTAAGGGGTCAAATATAACTGGAAAATGTTTGCAAAACTTAAGTCGATTTTTAGAAACAATATCATTTGAGGACTGCAATGATCTGAAGGCGACGTGGTTAGCACAATTTTTGAAAACACAAAATTGTATAAAAATTCTTAAATTAAAACAAAATAAACATGCATTTAGAAAAGAAATAATAGAAGCAATAGTTAACAATAAAAATAATAAAATGTTTTTAAAAGAATTGAGTGTAAATGAATATCCAGTAGGAAGAAATTTCGAATCCATGCAGCTAACAGAAGAAGAAATGAACGTAGTTGGAGAACCAATGTTTCTAGAAATGGATGAAGTTTTTATGAGTCAGGAAACAAATTTACCGGAGGCATGTTCATCGTTAAAAAACTTAGAAATATTGTATTGTGCATGGGCAAATGAAGATCTCGTATACAATATGGGAATGCACCTGAAAGAATTAACGAAACTAGACATTTCTGGGTGTTCGAACATTAGGGGTGAATTTTCTCTTGATCCATTGGGATTGCTAACGAATTTACAGAAGATAAACATACGATTTATGCATCCAACAGTAGGCGTCCATTTTTTAGCAGATTTGCCACATTTAAGAACAGTCGATTGTTCCAACAGTTTTGGAGTAAGTGACGATGAGATCCGTCATTTGATCAGAAATAATAGTTTATTGGGGAGTCTGAATCTAGAGGGCTGTGTTGGCGTGGGAAGAGGAGTTGTGGACTGCGCTTACGAATCTCTTAAGATGGGTTTTAGAAACAAGTTGTTAACTATATACCTTGGTGGGACGAAGGCAACCCAAAGAAAAAAGGACAAGAGGAATAATTTATTAAAATTGGTTTATAAACGAGCAGAATTGTAACCCTGCAACAAAAAAAAAATATCTTGGATATTGTGGGAATTTCTCTTATAACATTTTTGTTTTACTATTCATTTTATTTCTTTTTGTATTTTGTATAAAATGTAACAAAATAAATGCGTATGCATTGTGGAATTCCTATTTAAACTAAGATTTTTCATTACCGAGGACGGCAATGATTCTAAGGAGGGAGGTCTGTTACATCCAGAATAATGTACATTGTATGTAATGAAGATATTCAAATTTAAATTATAGAAATAGGCATGAATGTATATGTATATGAATGTTCTGAGTAGTCGAGGTTCATTTTCGAATTGAAAAGTTCGTTCAGTTCGGTCTGAACATTGAAACCGTGCGGAGTACCATTATCTCTAAACTTAGTATTAATTTGCGTATTGTGGGTTATCCCTATTTAAAATAATACTTTCTTTTTTTTTTGGATTCTTTTTGAAGAGGAAATAATTGGTAAGTACTAAAGAGTATATTTACTATCATTTTATATATTTCATTTCTTTTTTTTGGTAATAGTAGAATTATTTTTGTATTTGTCATAATAGTTTATTTGGTTTTAATATTTCATGATATAAATTATTCAATTTCGCTTCTGTAGGGAAGATCATAAAGGTATTGACAAATTATTTCTTATTTCTATTATATTAGTCACAAAAGAACTTATAACAAAGCCAATAGTAAAATACACTTTTTTGGCCTTAAATATCTCCGTTTAAGTTAAATATTTTGCGGTTGGCCGCATTAGAACGACGCATTGTTTATTTTCTGTTTGTTTACATTTAGTATGTATGCCGTCTTCAGAAATCATTTTGATTATTAATTATTTTAAATAAGCGGCAAAGAAGAAATAAAATTTTAGTGCTTTCTCTCAACTAGAGAATTGCATTATTTTTATATATATATTTATCAGGGTTCCCCAATATTTTAAAACGTTTCTCGTTTAAAATCTCTATTCTAAATGTACTTTTTTTCGAATTTTTCCCCCAAAAACTAGAAAAAACATGTACATTTACAAAATTATACATAAATTAAATAATCGAGTCCAGGGTAAGGCTGCTGTGATCCCTGCTGATGAGCACAGCCAGCAGTCAAGTGCGAAACTCGTTTTTTTTATATAATGCAATAGTTTCAATAAGATTAAATACAGGTGGGGTTTGTTTTCCATATAAAACCAATAGTAAAATACATTTTTCTGGCCTTAAATATCTCCGATTAAGTTAAATATTTTGCGGTTGGCCGCATTAGAACGACGCATTGTTTATTTTCTGTTTGTTTACATTTAGTATGTATGCCGTCTTCAGAAATCATTTTGATTATTAATTATTTTAAATAAGCGGCAAAGAAGAAATAAAATGTTGGTGCTTTCTCTCAACTAGAGAATTGCATTATTTTATATATATATTATTTATGACTTTTAATGTGATTGTTGTTGAATTGGATTTATGAAGAAAATATAAAATACACCAATAATTTAACATAAAACACATATTTATTTTTTATCAATATTAATATTTACTTATTTATAAATATAAAACTTCACTTTAATTCTAAAAACTAAAATTAACTAAATTCAAATAGAACGATGTAATTAATCAATGCTTCTGCTGGTCCTCGTGTTTTAGCAGTTTCTGCAGAGCAGCATCTTTTGCGTTTCATTAGCCTTTTCGTCCTTTTATTTTTAGCCATTTTCTTATTAAAGCAAGCTATTTAATTAGGCTTTGCTTTTTCTCCTGGAAATCAACCAATTTCCGTCGCCGCGTAGCTTCCTCGCGATCATTGAGGTCCGCATCATTTTCCGAACTGCTGTTAGGGCCGTGGCTACGGTTGCTGGCGTATAGCTGTCGTCCCTACGTGAGCTGCCGTTACTGCTAACGATGCTGTTGTTGCTGATAACGCTGCTGCTGTTGTTGCTGATAACGCTGCAGAGCCCGTATTCCGTAAGTCATTATTACAAATAACGTCGACGTTGCTGTCGATAACGACAATATCCTGGACCGTGGTTGGTTGGAATTGTCATAACGTCGACGTTATTCGTAATAACGACTTACGGAATACGGGCACTGTTGTTGTTGCTGATAAAAATGTTGTTGTTGTTGTTGTTGTTGTTGTTGTTGCTGATAACGCTGTTGTTGTTGTTGTTGCTGATAACGCTGCCGCTGCTATTGTTGTTGCTGATAATGCTGATGCTGTTGCTGATAACGCTGCTGTTGTTGCTGATAATGCTGGTGACACTCTGGCTCCACTTTCTGCTTGCCAATACACGCATTTCGCAACCTGACTGAAGTTCACGAGCCACTTCTATTTTCTCTGGCAATTTGGTTCTGCTCTCCTTCTGGCTATAGCCTCCATCCTGATGTTCGGTGCGATTTCGGCTTGAAATAGTGCCTAAAAGGAACTCCGCTAAGAAAACTTGACCGGGCAGCAGCAAGGGTACAACTATGTACTAGGGTCGTTTCGTTTATCTCTTATAACCCGTAGGCCGGCGCTGCGCCGCACCAATTATTAAGCCCCTTGGTTTTTTACAAACTTTCTCCAACCCACACTTATAGTCCACGAGAAGAAGGAAACAAACATATCTGATGTAACATACAATATACAAAATTGCATGTTACTCACTTGTGCTTTAAGGGTGTTCTCTCCGACAACCGGAACGCCAGGGATATATCCCGCATATATATAAGATAGGCAGGATATATTTCGGCAAAAAGTATACTATCCGCTTTATATGCGAGATATATCCACTATGACCGGCCTGAATGTGTTTCAGGATATATCCCTTTTATATGCAGATTATATCTTCGGATATTTACAACATATATCTTATTATGTATGTCACATATACAGGGTGGACCTCGGTTGGCGGGTCATAGGCATCCCATGTTAAAGAAGTAACTAGATCATCAATCGATTAATCCCGTGGTAATTAGGGTTTGCTACAGGATTTTAATTTCTCACAATGCATAATAAAACAGAATTAAGAATTGTAGCAAAGCCGACAAGTTCTAAATACCGCGTGATTAGTCGGCAGATCTAGTTACTTCTTTAACATGGAATGCCTATGACTCGCAAGCCGAGGTCCACCCTGTATATGCACCCGTATGTGTCTTCAATGTAGTATGTCAAAAAATACGGTTCGACACGCGTGCGTAAGAATTCGATTTTACGCACCGGTCTATCTAATCCCATGTTAAAAAACGGTGCGTAAAATCCTATTTTACGCACATGTATCAAAATGTACTATTTCGATATATCTAAAAGATGTCTTATAGTATCTAAAAGATATCCGTCAGAGATCTTTTCGACACTTTTAAGATATCTTTGACGAATTATATGTATTTATAAGATCATAATGATACAGACAGTAATTAATAAAACACTGTAAACATGTAATATGCATCGAATAGGCTATTACAATACAAGTGCTTGAATAAGTGTTATGCAACTTTTATTTATTAATAGTTCGGCTGGCCTGTTGTCGGGGTCGAAGTTTTGAAAATGCTCATTTTCAATTTTCATACCTATAAGAAACACTATATTGTTGTAACATATCTATCGAAGCCACTTGGACCTAAATATGATTGGACCCCCAAATATCAACATAATTTTATAATATAATTGAAAGCGGTTAGTAAACAAACGAGTATTAAGGAATAGCCAACTCTCTACTGGGTCGAAGTTTCTGAGCGAGCAAAGTGAAGCGAGGCACCACTCCAACACTAGTTTGTTTTTCAAAATTTGTTAGAAATAATTGCATTATAGCCCACTAAAGTGGGCCGATATTTTTCGATTTGTATTTAAAATTAGTAGTTAGCTGAAAATTTAGAAACAGGCATATCTTGTACTTTTTACTGTCTCAAAAGTCCTCATCCGTACAAGCTGCTATGTGTCCAAAAAAATAGGTTTTTCTGAAATAACTCGAAAAATATCACTTTAAACGAAAAAAAGAAAGATATAAAAATTGTAGCTATGGAAATTCCGCACAATTTTATTTTTTAAGAAAACTTGTTGAAACTACGATCAATAGAAGCCGAGAGATTTTTTTCAAATATTGGCAGTTTTGCGGACGTATGTACGAGTGACCTGTCCGAATCCGTCGGATTGCTGCCGGGAAAAATTCTATTGCACGACAGAAAATGAGCTTCCCTGTCGAAACATTCGGACGATCGCGGTAAATACATATATATATATATATACATACAATCTCCTGACTTAAATCATAACATTATCCTTACAGTAAGTGGACCGTATACTGCAGGATTAACTGAAATCTTAAAGGCTGTTTCCAAGAATAATAACTTCCGAAAATATTCAAACTAAACAATCGGATACACAGGTACACGGAAAAAATGATCTATGGAATCCAATAGAATTTCTGTACCAGATAACAACCTACGGAAGTACGTAGCGGTCACATGCTGTCAGATATGTGAAATATACATACTGGATCATGTGTCCACAAGATGGTAATTTGTGACATTTACGATTTGTTAAGGTAGAGAAAATAATCATAAAAAGATGAGCAATTTAGGGATAGCCCGACCACATAACTTCAAAAAAAAAAACGCTGGGAAACAACTTTTTCCCGTTGTTAATTCCATCCTTACCAAGGATTTCTTCTTAGGAGACCTGGCTGTTATAAAAATAGGAATTTTGCATACTTAACCCTCCTGTGCATCATGACGAAAGTAAGAGGGTTAAGAGTATAGAAAATTTTTGAAATAACAAGGAATCCTTGTTAAACTAGCAACAGAGATACAGTTATATTAGTAAATGATCTCATGCTCAATGCAGAAGTAACAAATTATTCAATTAACCATGTTTCTTAAACGTACAGTCGCAACACAAATATTATGCTTATTAAGATAAATAAAACAATATACTGTTTGAAATGGCGAGCATGTATATTAGACATTTTGAAAGTCTATAAGCTCGGTCAATGAAATACATTAAAATGATTTTTTGTAATTGCGGGCGTAAAGTTCGTGCGTAAAGTACTTTTGATGCCTATCTTTCGCGCATAAAGTAAACTTTTATGCACTCCCGACGACGAAATTCGTAAAATGACCGGTCGTGCGTAAAGTTATACTTTACGCACTCAAGCAGGCATCAAAACTTTACGCACTCACTTTACGCGCGCAAATACAAAAAATAGGATACCTAACAAGGGTGTAAAGTATACTTTACACCCTTGTTAGGTAATGTACTATTATCGAAAGTCATTACATTTCAATTATAGTTTCTTAAATTTGTGCAAGATCAAGTAATGAATTTAGCCTTAAATAATTAATCGATAAGAAATGTGCATAATGAAATTCATGATGCAGCCCTCTGGGACCTTGCTTTGGCAGAGTTCGAAAAATCGAATTGGTGTTCAATTCAACTGATAGTATTTTGTGCTCTCAGCAAACTAATTATAAAATTAAAGAAAAATAAATAAATATAAAACTTAGGCTGGACAATAAAATCAATGAAAAATTATACGATTTGTCCTAATTATGTCTCCTCCTATTTATTTTCAAAATTACTTAATAACCTTGTCTCGAGTTACGCCAGATTCTCATGAGCCTGAGAAAATTTATTTTATTTATTTTAACAAATGTCATAACTAGTAATCCTAGAAAGTGCTCAATAAAAAAGAGGTCCAAATTGAGGAGCGACTCGACTTTTCCAACATTTCTTTAACATTTCACTTACGTTTATTTTAAACGTACAAAATCTTAATGACAAATTTCACATCTCTTAATAAACTTAAATATAACGTATTGTCATTTTTTTAACAACCATTTTATTAGTAGAATTTCGAAAAGGATGTACATCTTATTTTTGAATACAGATAATACGCTAAATTTATATACAATATTTCACGATCTCTTTAAAGTAATTTTTTCAATTTGAAAACTTTTGTAATGTAAACGATGATTGAACGAGATTCTGATTATAAACAATGAGTGAACCAAACCTTGAATTAATATTCTTTATTAAACTAAGTCACCTTCAAAAACATATTTTTGTCATTTAATATATATTCTTTAAACGTAAGGGAATTAAAGATAACGTGTTCCGTCATAGTTCTTATCACGCAGTCTATACGTATTCATGACTAGCAATATCATGGAATCCTCGCAGGACACTATATTCTGCAAAGTGTATTTTTAAGTTTGAGCGATATTTATTCTATTAATATTAATTGTTTTTCTTCAGCATTCAGTATTTAACGGTTTTTTGTGCATTAAGTGTCGCAATGATGTCCGATTAATGTAATTTCTAACAATTTTGTCCAGCCTCACGAGGGGCTGTAGTCGGTTGATGTATGCTGGACATTTTTATTCAGATAATTCAACAAGACTTGGAATTTCAATTTGGCCATTAAGTTCGGCTCTAATCGAGTTAGTTTTTCAATTCCCGTCCATATTAAATTTTTCATTTTGAATTGGAATATTCTGATAAGATATTTGTAAAGAGTAGTACTCTAAAATTACGTTGAATCTAAATTGCAAGTCAATCGGATGTTAGGCAAAATCTGTACAATTCATTGTCAAATCAAATTGTATCAATGAATTATAATTGTAAAATTGAGATCGGATTTGATACCAATAACTTCATAAATACAGAACATATATTTAATTTAGTTCTTAATACTATACATGTTTTAAAGAAGCAAACTCCGAATTTTACAAAAAGAATAAGTTGAGTCATTTTGAATACTCTATGCATAAATAAAAACCATTGAATATCAAATCTGTTATGTATAATAACTAAGTGAATCTAAAAAGAACCGCAGGTAAGACAATGATTAAAGCACAAGTGAGTAACATGCAATTTTGTATATATATGTTACATCAGATATGTTTGTTTCTTTCTTCTCGTGGACTATAAGTGTGGGTTGGAGAAAGTTTGTAAAAAACCAAGGGTCTTAATGATTGGTGCGGCGCAGCGCCGGCCTATACGGTATGTAAGAGATAAACGAAACGACCCTAGTACATAGTTGTACCCTTGCCGCTGCCCGGTCAAGTTTTCTTAGCGGAGTTCCTTTTAGGCACTACTTAAAGCCGAAATCACACCGAATATCAGGATGGAGGCTAGCCAGAAGGAGGGCAGAACCAAATTGCCAGAGAAAATAGAAGTGGCTCATGAACTTCAGGCAGGTTGCGAAATGCGTGTATTGGCAAGCAGAAAGCGGAGCCAGAGTGTCACCAGCATTATCAGCAACAACAGCAGCGTTATCAGCAACAGCATCAGCGTTATCAGCAACAGCAGCGTTATCAGCAACGGCAGTGTTATCAGCAACAGCAGCGTTAGCAGTGACGACAGCTACGGCAGCGACCGTAGCCACGGCCCTAACAGCAGTTCGGAAAATGATGCGAACCTCAATGATCGCGAGGAAGCTAAGCGGCGATGGAAATTGCTTGATTTCCGGGAGAAAAAGCAAAGCCTAATTAAACAGCTTGCTTTAATAAGAAAATGGCTAAAAATAAAAGGACGAAAAGGCTAAAGAAACACAAAAGATGCTGATCTGCAGAAACTGCTAAAATACGAGGACCAGCAGAAGCATTGATTGATTACATTGTTCTATTTGAATTTAGTTTTTAGAACTAAAGTGTTAAGTTTTATATTAAATTATTGGTGTATTTTATATTTTCTTCATAAATCCAATTCAACAACAATCACATTAAAAGTCATAAATAATATTTGGTATAAAAATTATCGTTGTCATTATTTCCGACTACATTATAAATGTAATTGGAAATTTTTGATTGGATCCGTGTGACTAGATTCGAGCAGACGGTGTTTCTCTGTCTCTTATAATAACCTCAGTGAACGTTTTATTATTAGTAGTGACATTTACTGTACTTGTGCTTTATAAATCAAAGAAAATCGATTAAAAAGAGCAGCCAAGTATTGATTTGACAAGTTAATTGGATGGATGCTTGGTATCGTGGTATGCGTCCAGATGGTAGGCATGACCACAAAAATGTATACGACCTTTCATGTAAAGAATTTCATGCTCTACACTCCTTGTTGGAATCATTTTATCGTGGAATTCGTATTTTTCAAAATAAATGGAAAATAACTAAGAAAAAACACGTTTTTTGGCTGAATTTCCAAGATACCGGCCTGAATATAGTCGAACGCCAAATTTTATTAACAAATTCATTTTCAGGAGGCAAAAATACATGGGATACACGTTGTTGAACAGTTGTAACTTTCAAAGATTTGCCACATGCATTGCTTTATGTAATTTGAATCAAAACACATAATTTGATGAAAAACTTATTTGAAATAAACGTCTCTTGCACTAAAAATGTAAATAACAAGTAATATTTAAAGTAATACCAAGCATTTATTTCACAAATATAACTCAGTGAAAAAATATTAATTGAACAAAATAACTTTACAAAGCGTTACATTCAAACTGACAATGTACACATCTCCCTGACAGAAAATTTGTCTGAAAACAACCCACGCCGTAGGTATTTTTTAGAAACTCTTCCTGGGATTGAGGGTACACTGTCATTTTTTTTTTGCAATATAATATATATGTACATAACAATTTATGTATAATAAAGTGTTAGTGAGTATGGAAAAACGTCAATTAACTTCATCGACGGGAAGTGACCTTAAGAACGGTCTTTCCACTTCTATCAGTAAGTTTTTTTTTGTAGTTTTTTTTCAATATGTTATCATACTTTTATCCATCAGTAGATTTAAAGTCATCATAATTGTATTGATAGATGCTGTCAAAATTCATACTGCACTCACCAACACTACTTTGACATGTTAATGTTTCATCGCGTGATTTTAGTTTCTATTTCTTTACAACCATGTGAGTAACTTTTTATTTTTGACTGTTGTAAAATTTGTAAGTATTATCATTATGTTTTTTAAAAATGAATTATGTTATACCTGTTTTAGAATTGTAAAAAATAAACTGAAGAGGGCACATATCAGGTTGCCGAAACGTTTTTTTTTTAATTTAAATTGTTTTATTTGAGGGACCGACTTCCCCAAAAAAAAGATTCATTAGAATTTTCATTCTATGAAAATTTCTTAAATTAATCTTTTTAGAACATCATAAACAAACTAATTTTTCTAAAAGAATCCCCAAAACGTTATTAAACGAACCTTTCGCATCCAGAGATACTCCCAAACATCCTTATTTTTAGTAAACAAAGTTTTAGTTCTTCTATGTTTAATCACTTTGCAGATAAATTGACCTACCTACACGAAAACCGGACTGACTATGAGCTACAATATTTTCATGTTCTAATACTACAATTGCAAATGATTTTTAATAGGACGTTCGAAAGTTTGCAGGTACATACTATGTCTATATTGTTACATAACTTAAATAAACCTGTATTTAGGTTTAATAAGTATAAATAAATTTAAAAAAACCTATAATTTAGTCAACTTTGTTCATATGACAAGAAAATAATAAGGAACACATTTAGTAGAGTTTTAACAAATCGATTCTTTATGCAAATACTACGCGAGAAATAATTTTCTTGGAGATTTTAGAATTCTAGGTGGTAATTTGGAGACAGACTTGTAGAATGGATAAAAATTACCATTATTTTTGGTAAAAATAATTACTTTGATGACTTTTTGTAATTTTGACTATTTTACTAGTAAAAATTCGAAACATGCATAGTCACTTTTATCAGAAAAAAACACAAGAAAAGTGTTCTCTCTGTAATATTTAAGGCTTATTGAAAAAAAAAGAATTTTAAAGAATGTAATTCCATACTTTCGTAAGAAAAAGACACTCATCGATTTTAATAAATATTTTTAAAGTATTGTAAACTACAACAATCTGTAGTAATTATAAATTAATTTCGTGAAACAAAGCATGTTTAATCCCAATTTTAAATCCATAGAGAAAATTAAGACGAACTTAGTTCATTAATGGAAGCTGTTGTATAGAGACAGTTTCATAAGAATTTAAATTGATACGCGCAATTCCTTTTCTCGGAAATAATGCCATTATTTTTCAACCAATCGTGTAAGGAAAAATTCACCACGAATGTGGCGTTGTAAGAATATAAGAAATAATGTAATTTTTATTGTGACCTTCACATGGTATCATAATTTACCCTTTGCTCTTTTTGAAAAAAAATATCTATGCCGCTTCCGTATAAGTATCAGGCATGAATTAGGAAAATATTGAATGATACGAATTATCTTAAACAGAAAAAAAGAGGAAACGAGAAAATAATAAGATAGAAAACATCATCTTTATCATGTAGATATTATTTTGTGGTCATTCCGAACTGCGTTATGTATTAGACCCTTTACTGATCATTTTAAATTACTATATCTAAAGTGCTATAATTTTATTTTTGCCTTATTTCCGCCTGGCTTCTATGTGGAAGTAAAAATTTCGTCCATTCAGTTTGAACGTTTTTATGAATATGTTAGAAAAAAATATAATTTCGTGAAGATTTTTCCTATTTATTTATGTTTTTATTTATTAAAATGTTAAAAACTTAAATAATCTTACCGTTAATTTGTTAACTTTTTAATTTTAGGGTAAGAAAATATATAGATTACTACGATTGGCTAACCACATTACATACGCATTACCATTGATGATTTAATATGCGAATATTTATATTCACAATTTAACATTAATTTAAGGTGTCCCTAAACCGACCATTTTAAAATTATTTTATACATTTTTTATGAAAGTACTCCAAATTTTAGCGTGGTCGGTTGAGAATTAGGCGAGAATTCGGAAGAATAACATTTTATAGTAGTCACGCATTTCGGAGTGCATTAATAAAAAAGCAGAAAATAGATTTAAAACCAAAATTCATTGCGAAACCATTCTGGAACTTGTATGCTGAAGATGCTGTAACCCTGATTATTTAAAATCAAAATTTGAAAAATGAAAATTACAATCGTGTAGATCACTGAAGTTTCCAAGTCTAATCTTGAATTTAGTTTCGATACCTTGAATTAGTATCTTTTATACTGTTCCAAATAGTAACACTATTTTTTACTATTCAGTGAGTAGTTCTTTAGTTAAATTTGTTAATTTCAATAACTCTTGAATCCCTATCCTTCGTTTCACGTAATTCAGTTAAAACTCATTCATCGGAAGTTTTCAAGGTCGCTTTCGACCCTTCCAAAGTTTTATTAAAACCAAAATGGAGGATCCAATATGATGTTTCCAGAGCTAAAAACCCGCAATTTAGAAGAAATTTATTACATAGGGGTTTTAGTGGACGCTGATTACAAAGTCCATGTTATCAATAACCGAAAAAACATGCAGGTATTGAAAGTCACAAAAATAATACAGACCAACATGATTTTGTTGTTCGAAAGTGAAGGATAATTTCTAAAGCAATTTTTTTATTCGAATCCGGAGACAGAATTACCCCTTCACGTCAGGATTTTGGGATATTTGAGGTTATGCACCCAAAAAATGCCGCTCCAGCGACATTTGAAATTATGTATACAGAAGGTACAACACTTTCGTGTATTTTTTTTTAGTTGGATCATCTTATGCTTAAATTGACATTGGTGTCGTTAAAATCGCTCTTTTGTTAATAAGATAACAACATAAAAAATATAGTATGAGAGATTTCTTAAGGAGATACATCGAGTGCATGTTTATGGAAACATTTCAAGTGAATAGAAATTCGTTTTGACGAATAATGTTATAATATGCCAAAAAATCTGTCTCAACACAATATTTTTTTCGTATCATATTTCTGAAAAAAAATACTAAAAAATGAAATTTTTATAATTTTCTAATCGCCATTCAAAAGAGTGACCTTCAATTTGGGTTAATGGGTAAATTAAGCATCGCAGAAGAAAACTAATCGTTACAATACTTGTATAATTATTTACGTTTACTATAGTAGATTTTACTAATAAGTTACAAGTAGTATTTACATGTTGCCGGTAAATTCGTAAAAACCTTGGCCGAAATGCTAAATTTATCCAAATTGGACAATTCAGGTCATTACTTGCCGCAAGGAAATTGAACATCGAATTGCCTGTCATTTTTTCACTCCTCGTTTACCATAAATAAGCAAAAACATGCTAATCATTCGTCTATAGAAAAGTAGAATATTATGAAACTACAAAATGGTTCATGCCGTATCCCCACTACGCCATTTCCTTTCTGACTTCCTCCCCTGATGTATTACTGTATCGCACAAAATAGATTCGATTGTGCGCCAGTACGCCTCGGTCCGCCACTTCGTTCGTGCGTTTTTTTACAAAAAACGTGTGTGTCTCGTAATTATGAACCACAAAAAGGAAATCAATTCATCGAATTATGTGCGGTTAGTTGTGTAAGAGCCAGTTTCGCACATGTGCTGACGTAGCACCAGAAATAACTGCACATTTGTTCACACCAAGTTCTCCGTTCTTAGTACATCAAAGTAAAAATAAATGTAAGCTCTCATTATTTATCTATTACTCCAAAAAATATCAAGTTTTGTATCACATAGTTCACAAGACATTTAACGATTGTTACTGGTCAAGTTAACTTATAATAAAGTTGAACATTAAAAAGATTCCGTCCTTGCAATATGAAATTAAATTAACGAATATTAGTATAATGCTAAGCATGCACGGCCTAGCCCTGTCCGCTGGGATCTGAATCAACAGGAATCTATTTTTAGTCAAAATCTTGTTTTAAAATCCCGTCGTTATTCAAACACACACCCGCTCTCTTAAAGTGATCTATATTTTCATCGTGTCGTCACATTTACAAGAAACTCGATCCCGTGACTCGGAAGTAACCAAGTGTTTTTTTTTTATAAAACAAAAAAATGTCTGAGCTAAAATTTTGCGTCTTATCCCGCAAGTGAAGTTCTGTCTACTCGGTTTCTAGGGATTACGGGACCTATGTGTTATTTTTGCTTCTTCGTGGGTTACCTGGCGATCTGTGGTGTTTCAGAATGGCAACAGTAATCTTGTGTTGCAATAGATGGACCCTGGATCACCATATAAGCAGAGAAGCGACAGAACTGGTTGGTCGAAGCCCACGTAGCCAGACACTCCGGTTTTAATCTTTTATTGAATTCGCGATCAGGTTCAAGTACGTCCATATAAATTTGGTCCCCTGATACTCATAAATGATGCAACTATTAATTTGCAATCAATTGGACTCAAGTACCCTAAAAAAAATTTGTAATAAAATCATTCTAACTAGAATTAGTAGAATAATTGTTTTTAGTAATTTTACCAGTTAATTATTCCTAGGTTCCTGAAACTAGACTGTATTTACATTCGACGTAATGCTTAGTAACTACAAAGATCTTAAACTAAACCTTTAAAGCGACATTTCATCGTTTTACTTTAATAAATTTTCGGTGCGAGTTGTAAAGACGACAGTAAAAAAACCGACACCTCAAAAAATGAGTGTCTGCTTGTCCGATGTGTTCATTTATTTATGGTTTGGATTTTTTACTGTCGGCTTTTCGACTGTCGGTTTTATAAGTGTTGGTTTTCAAGCTGATGGCTTTATTTTATGTAACGACGGAAATGTGCAAAAAAAAGTTGCATCGTCTATTTAAAAGGTTTAATTGTTTAGATATATTGCAATTAGCCGATAAAATAGAAATTTACGTTAGCAACTGAAAATTAAAACTGACTGAATTTATTTTTGAAATTTTGGGCGCTGTAAAGTTAATTCTAATGAGTACATATAATGTTTGAGAAAATGCCAAAGAAGTTAATTGAGAATTGATTGAGAATTTTCGGAAATAAATAAATATAACTAATATTTTGTGAAAATTCTAGGCTAATTCTCAAATTCTTTTGTATTCTTTAGAAGATCATATTTTTTAATTTGAATGGTCCTAACCGTGCCCGATTATTGACAAATTGGCTCAGTAATTTTTAATTTACGATTTCTATTGTAAATTTCCTCTTTATCAGCGGACGGCTAAAGAACCACTAGTATTTACAGTTATCAGTCAACTATCAAAGATTGATTAGTGAACTCACATAATTTATAAATAATATACACTTAAATTTCGAGGATAAAAATCTGTTCTATCCACATTTACGATTGCAGTATAACAAAGTAGCGGTTTTTTGGTTGACCTATATATAAACAAAACAAATAAAAAATAAAAAACAGTAAAACAAAGAAAAAATACATAGGTGATAACAGAATAGCTGAAAAGATCGAAAACACTCAAAAACTACGACGTAGGAGAAATCGTAAAATTTGAAATTCGCACAATCTAAAAGAGATAAAATACGGAAAGAATAACTGTAGGTGGCGGTAGATGGCTCCACATACAACCTTTGCCCCGTTAATCGTCTGCGTATCAATGCCGGCGTTCGAAGAAGTGTCTGTGTTAGTTTGTGGAGTAAAATTTTGGTCCTCAGATTGTTTATGTTTCCAAAGTAAGTTTCATTTGTTTTCTAGAGCATTGTACACGTGTTTTAATTGCAAATATTATGCAACTTTCATCTAGTCTAGATTATTTAAAGTAGCGTCATGGTATTATCTGATACACGAGCATCCTGCGTGTTTCGAGTTCCATCAAAAACTTGTAATAATCATGGGTCTTTAGATAACTACGGTGCGGAAAATATTACGAAGAAGCTTTTGAAGGATTTGCCAGATCCCAGATAGTGTATTGAATGGTTACCACCATTAAACCCAAATTTAGAATTTTCTAACATAATTTGCAGTACTTGTAATCAGAGAGACAAATTTTTGACATTAGACTAAAACTATACGTTATATTTACAGCTGAGTTCTCTCAAAGTTATAATATTTGCAAAAATGACAATTATCGATTAAGAGGTACTCCGTACCTAGGATGTGCTGCCACCTAATGGCCGGTTTGGAACCCGCAAACCAGAAATAAATTGGCCACCAACTTACGCAAAAACGTGTGCACTAATTTCAATTTTTTGCTAATGAAGCTAAGAGATGCTCGCACGTGAGAAAGTAACAACCTAAGCTGAAAAGTGTATGCAAAGCGTGAAAAAAAATCATTATAATGGACCATGTTTGACATGTCATCAAAAATTGGATTTATGTAATTACAGAGGAATAATATTGCATTCATTTCGTTTTCCACACATTGCAATAGTATTGCGGCATCTTTTGCATTTTTTTCCTCGTCAAAAATTGGAAATTTGAAGCCACAATCTATTGTTTAGAGATATATTTTCACAGTAATAAACCATGCCTCGAGTGTATTTATAAAATATACAGGGTGTCCCAGAACTCCCGAATAATACTGCAGGGGGTGAATCCTAACATCATTTTGAGCAAGAAAGTTTAATACCAAAATCGGATCTGAAGCTCAGAATTTGAGTGATGAGCCATTGAATTTAAAAAAAAAATAATAGTTTTTTTGCAATAATTCGGCTCGTTTTAAGGTTACTTTAACAAATGATGACTGATTTTGAAGGTGTTGTATAGCGCTACAACTTACCTTATATAGAGCATATGACCTGCAATGTATATTTCGCCAGTTATCGACCTAAAAAGGGTAAAAATGGCTTTTTTTTTTGCGTCTAACTCAATTCTGTAAAATGCTAGCGAAATGTCATATAAACAACGTTGGAGAGCTTGAAAAGACGAAGAATTCGCCCACTCATATGTTTCGTTTTGATAAAAATTGAGGCCGTGGGAGACGTTAAAAATCAGAAAACAGGCGAAAAATGGATTTGGCATTGCTGAAGCGTGTTTTTCGCCTATTTTCTCTTTAACGTCTCCCCCCGTGCTCAATTTTTGTCAAAACGAAACGTATGAAGGAGCAAATTCTTCGCCTTTTCAAGCTCTACAACGCTGTTGTATGTGATATTTTACGGAAATGAGTTAGACTCGAAAAATTGCAAAAAATGCCATTTTTACCCTTTTTTAGGTCGATAACTGACGAAATATTTGTTGCAGGTCATAGGCTTTACAAGGTAAGTTGTAGCGCTATAAAAAACCTTCAAAATCAGTCATCATTCGTTAAAGTAACTTTAAAACGAGCCGAGTTATTGGAACTATTATTTTTTTTAAACTTCAATGGCTCGCCACTCAAATTCGGAGCTTCAGATCCAATTTTGGTATAAAAACTTTTTTGCTCCGAATGATGTCAAGATTCACCCTCTGCAATTTTATGTGGGAGTTCTGGGACACCCTGTATATAATCCAGCAAACTAAAACCAATTAGAATAAATTGAAAAATCGAGGGATTTTCTGCTATGAATTGAATACAAAATTTATTAGAATTTAATGTAATACGTTTTCTATTACTTCATCGACATATCACTTTTGTAGCAAATCTTTCCTATACACGTTCTACTATTATTTTAATAGAAAATGAAACGCATAAGTTAAAATTGTTTTAATCCGTTTTTTCGAGATAAATACTACCGAGCAAACAAAAACGAATTGAATCGAATTTTTTCAATTTTAATTCAATTTCTTGGCATATGTTTCTACGTTTTAATACAATCTGTTATCAACAAACAAAAACATAACCTATAAAAACATTGGTTTGCCCATTTTGCAATTGATATCATAAAAAAACATAAGTGAATGTAAACGCTCCATCATAAGTACCAGTTATCATTTATTCTGTCTTGATTTTATTTTTAAATTATAATATTACATTGGAAAATTCTGAATTAAATTAATAGATTTCATTCCAATATTGTCAAGAAATTGTAATAAAAATATTGTTTTTTCAATTCGTGTTGATTCTTTATTGTTTGCTGAATATTAGACGACTCAAGACAATATAAAAGATCGGTAACATACAAATGGCAGTGTCCCTAATTCATGGAATGTTCACTTTCTTCGCCGAAGATGTCGGTTGAATAAAAAAAAATGCTTTTATAGTAAGTCGACATTTGGTTCGTCGGTAAATATGACTCTTTTTATGTCCTGCAAACCCACTTCTATAGCAAAATTACTAACCAGTTCTCTTGAATATTATAAGTTATATTTGTTGCCATACATAAGTTGGTGTAGAGACTTTGAGGAATGTATTAGTCGATCATATGTATCACTTTTCATAAAAGTGTCTATCATGGCATTTATCACACTTCCCTGCAAACACAAAAGTAACAGTTATGTAACAACTATGTAACATTTATGTAACAATGTAACAATTACGTAATTGTTACATAAATGTTACTTTCTGTGTTTGCAGGGTTTAGTTAATATTCGACGATTTGCGAATATTTATATGATTTCTTCTACGAAATCATTCATTTTATATAATGGTTTTTTTACATTTATAAGCATTACTGGTTGAAGAAATCAACAAAAGTTGCAGAATCTCCGTATGATCATAAGAGAGAACTCGATGACAGCAGTGAAAAGATGCTTAAACAGAAAAATGTTAAATATTAACTTCATTTAATTCCACGTAATTTACTTGAAAGTTGTGAGTATATAAACCACGTTTCTCAGTGTCAATAGCGTTCCGGATTCCTCGACATTGCATATCTCAAATTCGCTGCAGGCAAAGCCATTTTAGTCCCGTCCAAGGCGAGTAATTGTATTATATTGCTGGAAATACGACTTATATTTCACAGTTTGAGTCCGCTCAATTTAAACTCATGTAAATTGAAGAAGCAATGTTTCATATAAACACACTCAGATGGTATCAAACTTAACAAAGCAAAGCTTCGACACTTTTCTTTTTAGCATTTTCGGCGTCAATTAATTCCACAGTAATAAAATAAACACGAGATATTGTTTGAAAGAAATTTCTTTGGCAGGTTTTTAAAAACCGTTAAGGAAAGGTTAGTTATTAAGAGATGTAAAAGACGATAAAGAAGCATGTCTTCTATCAACTTTATAAACGCGACTATATTATCATACCCAAACCTTTACTTAACAAAGAGTATAACTAAACAATTCTTTATTTATACAGTGGACTCTGAAAACAGCTGCGGCCCCCTGCGATAATCGCACCTAGAGGCGTAAATACGAATTGCATTACATGCATGCTTTATTAACTTCTTTTAAGTTTACTATAACGACTATAGACTATAAGAACCTGTGCTCGGTCTCCATAAAAGTGACAGATCTTTGTTCCTCCATGCAACTAATTGGATAATTTCTATTACAAAAGAAAATTCCCCTATAATATTTCTTAATACAAACATTTTTTAACTTTTGCCACTGTATTTCTGATCTAAAAAGAGGAATTTCTTGTTTTTGTAAAGTTTATTCACCATCTGTTACAGACAGAATCGATGTTTTATCGACTGCGGTACCCGGCGTAGGTTTTTTCCCACAAAGGTGGTTTTCCCTGCGCCATTGCACACCCGAATGGGGGTACTTCTTAAAATGAAGGTGTCCTGTTAGGAAAATTATGTAAAAGGCCCTTCAAAATGGTGACGATCTCGATAAAATTATTTGTAATTCGAATATTATAATATCGATATATAAAACGACGTTGCAGTCTATTTAAATGTTCGAGAGTTTGAAAAATCGAACTAAGATGTGAAGTGTCGTCGGGTTAGGAAGTCCGACGGTTGATCGGAATAAATTTGATTTTTAGTTGTGACCGATCAAATCGTGCAGTTTTGTTCGAAGCCCTTCCACCAATAGTTAACACATCTATATATAAAAAATATATATAATTAAGTTGACCGTCACTCTCATTTACGCTTTAAATAGAATGATATAACATAGATAAGCGTATTTATAAATTTGGTTATAGTCTGTCAAATAGCAGATCATAATAGCAATGCACGAAAGCAAATATACAAAAGTTTCCTGGTGGTTATTTCCGGAATGACACGTACATACGCACTATATATATCTGCGTCATTTTTCTCCCGCAATCTAAACAGATTGAGTAAAATATGAATAATCATCGACGAATCATCTACTTGAAAATTAAGGAGTAGAACTTCATTATTAAAGTATAATAATCAATATATACCACATATAACAACATGAGCACCCCAATTATTGCCCACAGGTTTTGATTAAACTTGTTTTGACTCCCCGTCTAATTGTCCACAGGTACTTCCTTTTGCTGATATCCTCTAGACATTATATTAAAAGGAAAGTTGCTGTAGTAAATTTACAGAGGAGTAACCAGTAGTTAGAGTGACTATAGCAAAGCGATCAATAATTTCATTGACAATAATAATGTGACACGATTCATTTGCCAAGTCAGCAGCGTAGATATTAGATATAAAATATCATTCAGCTCAAATTAACTCAAACTTACAGTCTACAGTTAAATCTCAAAATAAAATCCACATATAGTATAAAATATGTATAAGAAAATTAATAAATAAAAAATTCTTTTTAAAAACCACGTTTCTATAAATAGACTAAAAAGGATAAAATAATTTTTCCCATCCACACAGGTCACTAATACCATGCCGAAATAAACACGCAATAATTTCTCATTTTATTAGGAAATAAAATATTTGTAAGACTTAAAATGGAAAACGTGTGGCGCAATATAGGTAACAGAAATGACTCCTCGACGAACAATAACAAATGAGAAACTTAGGACTTAACAAAAGTAGGATCTCTCTTATTCGAACCTCTCTTATTCTAATTGCCTTTCTTGTTCTAATTGTCCAGCCTCTCTTATTCTAATCGTTCCCCCACAACAAGTCTTCTCCCACTATCACACGAAAAGTCAACAAAAAATATTGTCCCCGAATCACAAGCTCGCAAGCAAAGTAAGTGGGGGTAAGGGGAAAATTAGAATAAGAGAGGTCGGCGCCACCTTGAAAAACTCTACTAATTAGAATAAGAAAGGTCCTACTGTATATATAGGCAAGGGAATTAATGACGTCAGTGGATTGCGAAAATAAAACAAGCAGAACGGAGGAAGTGGGGAAACGCCGGACCCCCCGCTATATGTTAAAGGACAAAACAATGAAAGAAAAACGAGTATAAAGGAATGTATAGATTCAATCAAGAACGGAAAATAAGCGCATTTTTTTTTAAACTTATTTTTTTCATATAAAATTTAAATTTGCTGAAAATGTTCTTAAAACTGATTGAAACTTGTAATAAACGGTAAAGGAATGCATTGTCATCCAATTTTGGGCTCTCCTAAAAGTTTCAAGTCTCTAGCTCATCGGTAAGTTAGTTTAAAATCGATTACAAGATTTGCACTGGACAAACAGACAGACAGACAAGAATACGAGTTAATAAAAACGTGGTAAAATAAGATGTACACTATACAAACTTAAAATGTATTTAAAATTGAAATATTTCAATTGTTATTAAATTATGCATTGGAGTTATATTTTAGCTATATAAACCAAATCGAAAATTGACTTAACACCTGTCCTTTTTGTAACTTTTACAGAAGTGAATTTACTGTCACCGCAACGGAACTAGCAAGAAACACACATACTCAGCACCTGAAAAATAGACAAACGCAAATTATTTCCAAAAACATTGTTAAATTCCACAAAATATAACGTCTTGTTATAAAAAAAAGTTTTGTTATAAACCTCAGTCAACGAGCAAAAAATTAATAACCAGAATCTCATCAAACAATTGATTGAAGTCGGACTTGAACCTGTCTGGAAATAAATCCCTTTTTTCAAGTATCTAATTATCAGAACGAAAGATAACCGCAAACATGAAGACTCCTACAGTAGCACTGCGGATAGCTATCCCTGAAAAAAGTACAACAAAAATGATGCATTTTGATCCCCATACATCAATCCAAAATTTAAGCTTAATTGTCAGAGAAAAATTAGCAGACGATACCAACATGGGACGTCCTGAAGATTATGGAATATTCTTGGCGGATGAAGATACCACTAAAGGACTATGGCTGGAACCAGGTCGAAATATAGATTACTACAAACTGTCAAATACTGATTTACTGGAGTACAGACGAAAGATAAGAACATTACGAGTTCGTATGTTGGATGGAACTGTGAAGACTCTTATGGTAGACGATAGTCAACCAGTAGCCAATTTAATGGTTCTGATTTGTGCAAAGATTGGAATTACGAACCACGACGAATATTCACTTGTGCGAGAATCGGTTGAAGAAGAAATAGAGAATCAAAAAGCTGCAAACTATGGCACACTTACACTTCGAAGGAAAAAAGAAGAGAAAAGAAGAGATGCCGAAATGGATCAACTAAGGAAAAAGTTAAAGACAGATGATGAAGTAAATTGGATCGATCCGAGTAAGACTCTTCGCGAGCAAGGTGTCGGTGAGTCCGAGGCAGTTTTATTACGAAGAAAATATTTCTTCTCTGATCAAAATATCGACAGTCGGGATCCTGTGCAACTATCACTGCTTTACGTCCAAGCGAGGGATGCTATTATTGATGGTACTCATCCAGTAACTCAAGAGAAAGCTTGTAACTTTGCTGGAATTCAATGTCAAATTCAATTCGGTGACTATAGAGACGATAGACACAAAGGTGGATTCATAAACTTGAAAGAATTCCTGCCGCAATCTTACCAGAAAATCAAAGGCATCGAAAAGAAGATATTGTGTGAATATAAGAAACACATTGGTCGATCAGAGTTGGACTCTAAAGTTTTATACACTAAAACTGCCAGATCACTCAGTACCTATGGCGTAACATTTTATCTTGTAAAAGAAAAAGTAAAGGGCAAGAATAAATTAGTGCCACGTCTGTTAGGTATCACAAAGGACTCCGTTTTACGACTTGATGAAAAAACAAAGGAAATTTTGAAAACTTGGCCTTTAACAACAGTCCGTCGATGGGGTGCATCACCCAATACATTTACCCTTGACTTCGGTGATTATGCTGACCAATTTTACAGTGTACAAACAACCGAAGCCGAGCAAATTTCACAACTTATTGCAGGCTACATTGACATATACATGAAAAAGCAACAGGTAAAAGATCATTTTGGAATTGAAGGAGAAGATGGGTTGACCATGGTAGAAGAGAATGTCACGCCTTTGAAAGCGACGTACTTGCAACATGACCTTAGCACCGCGGATAAAATACATGTAGAAGAGGTGTCAGTGGCTATTCCTGCAGTAATGCGGGCTGGTGAAGAGCAACCGTTTGAACGAAAATTTATGCTGAGCTCACAATACACAGCTACTGTTAGTGAACCAGTAAATATTATATATGTTCCTGAAACGACAGAAACCAAATTTTCTTTCTTGGATGAATCGCAACATACTTTGAGTTCTACCATTACCACCTGTCACGACGTTATACAAACAGCGGAAATGGATTTAGCCACGAGGCCTGAAATACCTGAGTTAGGGTCTGACAGTGCATCCTTGAAATGGATTGAACAAACTATAGACACGCACAAACAAAATGTTGGCTCCCAAATTGCTGCAATGAATGCAGCCACTGCCGAGGTCGTTACGTTGATGTCAGAATCTCATGATCGAGTTGATCACGCTTCTTTAGATTCAGCTATCACTACTATTGCCACGAATCTTCCAGAAATGACAAAGGGAGTTCGAATGATTGCGGCTCTTTCAGAGGATGACACAAATGGTGAACGGCTCCTGGATGCAGCTAGACAATTATGTTCAGCCTTCTCAGACCTTCTAAGAGCCACTGACCCCGAAATAAAAGAACCCAGGCAGAATTTCTTCTCAGCTGTTTCGAAAATTAGTAGAGCTTCCCACCAAGTGATTACTACGATAAAAGAAGAAGACGAATCCTATCGTGAAATTCGTCACACATTACTTACATTAGCAAAGGGTGTTGCTAGCACAACTGCAGCATTAGTGCTAAAAGCTAAACACATTTCTAAGCAAATGACTGATCCTGGGAACCAGAGCAGAATTTTATCATTAGCTGCCCATTGTGCTCTAACTACCTCTCAGTTGGTTGCATGTGCTAAAGTCGTAGCTCCCACCTTACAATCACCAGCTTGTCAATCTCAGTTAACGAATGCAGTCCATGAAGTCACCAGAGCAGTCGAAAATCTGGTTCAAATGTATAATGAGGGCTGTGGAACTGAAGAAACTGTAAATGATCTCAGTGCAGCAGCAACAGCTGTAGTTAAAACACTAAATGAACTGTTGCACCACATGTTTGAATCCATAGGTCATTTAAGGACCAAAGAAACATTTCACGAAGACACTATGGAGCGGAGATTACTATCGACTGATCTCTTTGCAAGTGTGAGTACAGAAAGGTCACGACAAAGAACCTTAGATCCAACTGCAGAACAAATCATTCAAAACATTAGAAATGAGGCAGAAATATATACAGATGCTAAACAGTACAGCCGAGTTCTTGCAGCTACCAAAACTCTTGCTGATGCTGTCGTAAAAATGATAGAAACGGCACAAGAATGCAATAGCGGTCCTCACGATTTATCGTACAAATTTAATTCTATGAGATTACATCAAATGTGATTAGACCTATAAGATCAACACTGACGACGTATCTTTATAGGAACGTTAGAAACGTATTTCTAACATGATTTTATATCCATATATAACAATAGCAAATTATGCTTTGTATAATAAATCTTAATATTACAATATGTTAAACTTTCTTCAGTGGTTGCATTCCACTCGTCAAGGTGTTTAATTCATTGAATCACTTTGCGATGCTTATATACGAATTTGTTATTTACTCTATGAGACAATTTGAACAGTTGGGTCATATTTTATGACAGACGAAAAAACAAATATAGTGAAGAAATCTTCGTATCATGTAAGCTGATTATTTAGTTGTTATGAATTTTAATAATAAAGATAAAATGCAACGGTAAATAATTTCAGACTATTGGAAACCGCAGAGTTGAAACCTCTGCTGTTTGTATTCAACCTTGCATTGCTATAATTGTAAAAATTATAACCCTAGAAAATCACTAGTGGTATAGTCTAGTGTATGCTTGGCCCAAGCTTCTCTAAACTTTAAATATCTTTTGATCATAGTCTACTTTGTCTATCTTATATTCTATATCGATGTATTGATTCGTTGATCATTTCATCGCATGACCTTAAATATTTTAAGGCCTATGACTACATCATAAAGATTGTATCGGAAGGCTAAATAACATTGCTGTTTTCCAAGAAATCAACATGATCAGAATACGATTGCCATTTATCAAATTGAGCAGCAGCTTGGAATACAAAGATATTATTGTATAGAATCAAGATGGAAAACTACTGATTCATAGTTTTCAGAAATGGGATGTAAATATTTTTGGACTGTACAACGAATGCCAACAAATTGTATGAGGTTTATAACGATCGATGATTCCGATAGAATGAGAATCAAATTTGAGAAGAGCATTGTTTACACGCAGTGCCATTTACAGTGGAATACAATCTAATATGGAATTAAAACTTATATTAAGATGTGCCTCTAGTCATAATATATTAGATTTACGAAGATGGACAAGGAATATTTGTATGATGGCTATGGATTCTAATTAACTATAATAATGAGTCTACAATGGAGTTCAATGGATTTTCATCACATATTGACATATTCCATGTCTCAGTGCAAGAACGCCATTGCCAGTAAAGAAAAATGTTGGTCTGATAAATACTGGATGACTCCGTCATATTGTAAGTTACCAATCTTATATTACTCATTATTACTAACCTTTATAATAGTTTTTAATTGTTTCTACACTTTCTGAGTAGACACCTTTAAAAAGTCTTCATTCTGAAACAGTAAAACGTTGATATCTTTGCAACCAGTCGGACTTCCATCTTGAAATTTTCAGAGAATTCTCTTTAATAGTTAGAGAACATGTATTGCAAAATTCATGAAAATTAAAATAGGCCATCTTGTAAAAAAATGACGTTTTAACTTTAATTTCGATTTTTTGGTAACTGTAATGTATATAAAACCATTTTTTATTCTATATTCGAAAAGTTGAGAAAAAACCCGAAATTTCACTATGTAAACTTTTTTCGCAGGATTCATAGTTGTTGAGTAAAATGCGCTCGAAACGCCAGGTTCCGCGTGGAAGCGTTGAAATTAAAACAATCGCATTGCACGTTTTGAGTTAAAGGTCAAACAAAAAAATACGTATCGACTTATTTTCGATGTAGAATATGAAAAAAATTATTATAACAATATCTATTTTTCGAATGAAAATGTGACATGGAATGCCCCATTTAGAAACACGTTGGAAGTAGAGAAACATCAAAGAAAGGATACATATGAAAAAATACGTAATTGTTTGTATTAATTATTTAAAATGGCGTAATATTTAAAATATAGTATTAATGACAAACATTCATAAACAATTAAACAATATATTTCAAATATTATTCCGTGTCGGTTGAAAAATTAACGGCTGTATTTGATTTTTTCATATGTATCATTTCTTTGATGTTTCTCTACTTCCAACGTGTTTCTTTATCTAAAATTTTAACTTCTGAAAATTTACAAGTATTTCCTGTATTTAAAATTTGAAAAATAAGGGCCGTATGTCATATTTATTTTTTCCAATTACTTCGCCCCAGACCATAGGTCTGGACTAAGTATTGCATTTGGGCCTTTCCCACCAAAAAATATGCTGTAATTTTTCATCATATATCGACGTTTCAGACTCCAAAGAACTCAAAAAAGCAAAAAAAAGTGATGTGTCCGTGATTGTGCATTTTTCCAAAAGTGTCATTTTTTGTGTGCGCTGTAACTCAGGAATAAATAGGCGTATCCAGATTAATTATTTTTAAAATTATGTTTATATATTTTATACAATGTTATAATCTTTGATAGATGCCTCTGAGGAGGACCTTCCTTCAAAAAGATCGAAACGTTGGGTCGGAAAATAAAGCCCATTGGATAATTTAATGTGATTTAAGTACGGTATTGGCCATTTATACCTTTAATTATAATATTGGCAGTTCATGTTGAAAATTTAAGTTACTAAATTCACCATTGTTTATCAACTTAACATTCATGGTAAAAAATGCACCCGTCTAATTCCCAACGGTTTCACAAATTATTTGAAAATTAAATTTCACTCATTGTCTAGTCGATCTACGAAATTAGCGTAGCCCATTAATTTGTAACGCCGTTACTCACTGTTACAATTCATTAAATCGAAAGTGAAAATAACTTTCCTGTTTGCCAGAACTAATCTTGATAAATTTTTAATGCAGATTCCATTCTAGTCATCGAAATGTAATTACACCTTGAAAGAAATTGAACATGTCCTATTGGAAGCATATTAAAAATAATTAATTATATAGTTTATTAAGTATATTCCATTCGTTTCAGGTTCAACATTGTCTTGACGATTATTTTCAATGCTTAATAACATTTTTTATTTAGATACATTTATGAAATTTATAAGATAACTGTGACTTGAGAAGTAAGCCTTTAAAGAAATTTTAACAATTTAAGTAAAAATGGTTCTAATATATAATAATAGTGGAATTAATAACGTGAAAGGTTGTAGTAGATTGCATATTTATTTTACAATTTAGAATATTGTAAAATATACCACACAATAACTATTTTTACTATAAGACTAAGTTATTTTCGTTTAATGAATTTAATTACATCTATCTTACTATCCAGAAATATTTAAAGTGACTATTAAACGGTAGATTTGAGGTTATGCACTCTAACACAATTTCCGGGTGCGCGTCGAAATACCAACAAATAAAAAAGCCTACAGGTCAAAAAGCCAACAAATAATAAAATAGACACATCGACAAGCGGACAGTAATTTGTTAAGTGTCGGTTTTTTACTATAGGCTTTTTGATTGGCGGTTTTTTGATTGTCGGTTTTTTTAATTGTCGGTTTTTCTACTCGCACCCCAAAGTCCCTGTAAGACTATTGTCAAATTTAGTACAGCATTTAATTGCACTCTTTGTTCAAAACTTCACATAAGAAATACATTTTATTAAAATCAATGTAATACTGACTAAAGGATAAACTAAACGAAAGTAATATTTACGCACTAAAAAAGGTGCATAAAATCAAATTTTACGCATAGTATGTCAAAAAATACTACAATATATGATAACATTTTAGCAACCGTAGTCTAAATATTTAAAACATTGTATATATTTTAATTTCTTTAAATCAGTTTTGGCTGCACACTACGTAAAGTTTTATTTGGAAGTTTGTTTTAGATTTTTTTCAAATGTAAAATCTTTAACGCAAATACATTAAATTAACTAAATTAAGATATACTAAATTTTTTACCAGAAATAGGCTATAATTTATAAGATCACTTCTAATGAGAATGAATTCCGTGCTGCATATCGTGTTTCTAATTAATCCAATTATTACGTCAGTTTTAATAAGTTCATATACCTAAAACTTACGTAACGATTTAGGTTATATTACGAAACAAATTCCGGGTGGAAAATATGTAAAATAAATGACATTACACGGTGGTCCTGAAGCACATGGTATAATAATTAAAGTTCGACTACAATGGCGATAAAGAGGACAAAGAACATCGTTTCGAGTATCATTTTGTGATTCAAACCCTGTTTAACTAGAAATCCTAGATGCTCGTCCGAACATTTAAAAAAAATACGAATTTTCATTCCAAACTATTTATTTTAGTAACTTATACTTTTATATACTTTTTAACAAAATATATATACGAACAAGCATAAAAAATTACAATAGTATTTAAGTGCATAAGACGTAAAAGTGGGTCATGGCATTTTCAAGCTTTGAAATGACAACGAGTCAAGCTTATCCAAATAAGATGGGTGATTCACATATTTAGTTTTGCAGCATTTCAAAGTTAAAAAAAATGAAGTTAGTAAGAATAAACTTAACAAAATAGTGCGTATTTAATAAAAACTTTTATTTTTAGACAAAAATGTTCAAACGATCAGCTGAGATTTGAGTTTTAAGTGATTTAGAATCTGCAAATGATACTTAAAAAAAATAAACAGTTTTTATTTTGTCAACGTAGCTAAACATTGTATTGTTCTTATAATTAAAGAATCTCTACAATAGTCTATAAATTTCCTTCACAATTATTCTGGCTTGAGCGATTTCTTGGAGCGTTTTGGCTAGCATCGGTCAACCATTTTGAATTTCAAATTTCTGAAACCAAATTTGTAACTAGCACCTTAGAAAACAAATGAAAAGTCGGTCACTATTGAATTAGTAATGATTTTTATTAACAAAAAATATAAAACTAGTCATTCATTAGCGTCAATTAATTCGCCTTACAATTAGTATTAAGTTTAAAAAACAATTACTAATGTGAAAGTAATAAAATTAGACTAATAAATTAGTTCCTTTTTTCATTTGATTTGTAAAACTCATTACTAATTCAAATTGTCAATTATTACTTCTCACTTCTTTCTTAGTATTTTTTTTTTACTAATTAACCCTAATTATAGATATAATATAGAATAGAGAAAACAAAGAAAATAGTATAATTGGATTGTTTGTAAGTATATGAAATGTTGCGTAAAGTATTAGCATAATTATTTACTTATAAAATTAATCGAATTGTTGCAAAATTAGGTTTAGCAAAAACACTACTTCAGTTTAGAATTAATTCAATTATTCATCTAAAAAATAATTTACTATTTATAACTGCAAAATTTTATTTGAGGTTTTAACAAAATACATTTATCGAAATAACTGTGAATTTCGAGAATGCTTACAAACTGTCCTTGAAGTAAGACTTGCGCAAACGTTCGCTTAAAATCACTTCGGGAACGAAGCAATCAATATTTATATAAAACAAACATTAATTTGAAAAAAAAAATCATTCAAAATATACGGTAATTAGTTTCTGTCATAATTAAGCGTATTACGTCTTAAAAAAAATAGAGAACCTATTCAGAAAATCACGTGTAGACATAAATACATGAATAAATTGACCATGTAATTAATTTACGTTGATCATTTCAATATCGTCGGATGGTTACGTCAAATATATCTGAAGCATTTCAATGTCTATTTATGTGTTTACGTACCTCAGGCAGAAGAAAAATTACAAATTTTTTATTTGATATTTTTGCTTTAATTAATTTACATTTTTTAAACTTGTTTTAATAGTATAAGTAATCAACAGGTGCATAAAAAATGAATAACACCGCATCATTTGACTGTTTTTTTAATTTAGGAGGAACTATGACATATTATTTAATAATAAAGTATTCATAATTTATTATTATTTATATATGGATTCAAAATTTTCTATGCTTATGAATAAATATTCATATAAAATATGCATTGCGGATGCAAATTTCAGAAAGTATTAAAATTAATCGTTTCAATGCTTTTTTTATCCATTTCGAATTTCTGGGATGTATAATGTTTTATCGTTGTGATATTTTGTCATGTGATCCAAGAGTGACCCCAAAAGTTAAATTATGGTGAGATAAAAACAAGGAAAAAATTCAAGTTGAGACGACACTTCCTTCTCGAGTAAATAGGGGGTCAAATATGTTATATATATACGTTTTGACGAGCATGCGCGAATACTAGATCTTTTTTTTTATTTTTTTTCGTGAATAGGGCATCTTAAACTATCGTTTTATCACTACTCACTTCGATTTTAAAAAATTCGATACACCCTAATATATATATATATATATATATAAAACAGCGTTTTCTAGTGTCTCCCGTATCGAGTATTCTGAATGACAAGCCGTTTCGAGAATACCATATTTTTAACATTTTTATGAGAAACGTTGTTATTTTAATTAATTTTCTCAATTATCACTACATCTCAAACGGTTCTAAAATATTACTTTTCAAATTAAAAAAAAAAATCAGAATAAATACGACCACCTCCCCTTTTCTAGGTAGTTCTGCATCTACTAAACTGCTCATACCACTTGATTCGACATGGTTGTAAATTATACAGCAGCTACAGCTATAAAATCTAGAATTAAAAAAACAATAGAAATTTAAGTTTCGATCGCTTCGATTAACCCTTTAAGTCCCAAATGTGCACAATTTGCACATGGATTTCAGCATCGTTTTATGTATAAAATAAAAATTGAACAAAAATGGAAACATCTATATCCGATTAGTTTTGAGGTCGCTCTTTCGATTGGCGCTACTGAAATTTTCGAAAAATGACGTTTAACACTGTTTTTTTACAAATACTGAAAAAAAACGCGATGTTTTAGCTACAATTTTTTTTTAAATGCATTTTTAACTATGATACTGGTTTCAGATCACCTTCTAATCTGTCAGAAACGTGTTCCCGATTGTTTTACTTCAAAATTATACATTCACATATTTGGATTTATTTTGTTTTTCGTTTCAAAATGGCGTCTGAACGTTGAAAATTTTTGAAAGTCAAGAAAATGCTATTATTTCGGATCTGCTAGGTTTTCTTTGTAGTAAAATCATACAAATAAGTTATTATGAGTTTTGTATGACCTACGTCAATCGAAAGAGCGACCTCAAAACTAGTCGGATATAGATGTTTCCATTTTTTTTAAATTTTTATTTTATACATAAAACGATGCTGAAATCCATGTGCAAATTGTGCACATTTGGGACTTAAAGGGTTAACACAGTAGAAGCCCTCATTAGTAATGAGATCCCACACAATACAAAAATTTGCTAAACCTTTGTGTCGATTCTAAAAAAAACCTTCTTCTCTTCTTTTAATAATTCATAAAATGAAACAGATTTACTAGTTGATTAGAAGAACGATTCTATTAATAGTAATTTATTTTGTTTTATACATTAAAATATTTTTAAAAATCCAGAGTTATCTTAACGTACAATTGGAACACTGAAATTTATGGTGCCATACGAAAAAAGTTACAAATGTTTATTTAACTGTTAAAAATACTCGTGACCCATTCCCATGATGCCACAATCATAAAAATAATAATAATCGTTGTACCTTCCGCCGACGTCTCCTTAGGGACGAATTAACCTGAAAAAACGAGTACAAAACCTTAATCAGTTTATTGTCCAGGAGTTACTCTGTAGTAGATTAGTACAATGAAGTTTATTTAAAAAAATATTCTTGGAAATGACAAGTTCTTATGGGAGGTCAGCTGCACCCAATTCGTTGCAAGGAATGTAGACTCTAACGGGTGTCCAATAACACCTTATCGATCAGTTGCATGTCACTTGTACGAATCATTCAACAGTCAAATACCAATATTTGTTGCCACCACTTGTTGAATAAATGTGATTTACTTTTTATTGGGCTCACGACTGATTTAAAGCCAGTGACCTGACCGTCGCGTCCGCGTGGCTGGAGACAATCTGCAGTGTTATAAAAGAATGTAAAAATGGTCGATTTTCAAATGTTTAAATTCAAACCAAAATAAACTGAACTGTACTGAATGCAATTAAGAATAGGAATTTATTTTCATTGAATCATTTTCTAGTGGGGAATTCATGTAAAAGAATATAACATAAATGGTAGTCACAGACTCGTATGTTTTTTGAATAAAAACAATTCATGATAGTTCGTTTGTAATAAAAAATGAGTAATGAAAGCATAAACGTTACCTCTTCTTATTTGTTAAATTACTTCGACCCAGACAATAGGGCAAAAAATTATCCTATAGTTTTTCATCAAATGTCGACGTTTCAGACCCTAAGGAACCCAAAACAACAATAAAAAAATTTGTGTTCGTGATCTTGTACGTATGTATGTACAAATTTGTACAAGCGATATCTCGCGACGGCATGGGCGTGTCGGGATAATTTTTTTTTCATTACGTGTCTTGGTATAACTTAGATCTGATTCGATTTTGGCGCAGACCCATTCGTCTATTACTAAAAAAGATTATCCACAATTATGTTTCTTCGTAGTTTTAATAAACTAGATATTTTGTAAAAATACAAATTTGATTGAAAAATGTTTCAACCATAAAAAAAGAGCATTAAATTCTCTACAAAAAGGTTGTATAAATTTTCTTCGTAAAATCAACGATAATGCCATTGGAAATATTTTAAAGTGCGTGTTTCGGCTCTCATTAGATTTTATTACACTATAATGCAAATATAAACAAAATGGTAAGAGGAGGGGGGGGGGTATAACTACGACGACTCTGAAACAAATGTTATTAATATTTATCAATATTTCGGATGCCCTATGGTGGAGGTCAAAGTTTTGATCCCCCTTCTTTTATGACTAATTTACTTAAGGAATGTTCCCATAAGCGCTACTCTTTCTTCCGAGAACTGCAATATGAACTTAGCTAATTGTAAACACCCGGGTTGAAGGCATCTAGTTTATTACTTATGTTTAATTATTGTTTTATTCATTAATCGATGTTTTAATTTGCATTGGCATGATGTCATTATGAGATCTTTATGAACTCAACCCTCAGTAGGACATCTGACATCTTTTACAGCACGTTTCGAAAACATGCTGAACTCTTCTCTATTTTGATGTTTGGGTTACTATGAAGTAAATTATAAAGTAATTATTTTTTCTGCAACCCCGAATTTATTCAATTACAATTTTTTTGTTTTCTATTAAGAGTCAAGAAAGTATTTCGTTAGTTAAATTATTATGCACATCTTTGTTAGGAGAAAAAGTTTTTAAAACTATTCTTTCAGTAAATTAGTTAAAATCCAAATTTTGTAATGTGTAGATACTTATTTATGTTTACCATTGAATTAGATAGTCAAACAGTACCAACAAAAACATAAGTCAACCATTTAAGGTTTTTTACTCATTAATATTAAAACGCGATTAGTCATCTTCACGAATCTTATAATAGCAGTAGTAAACAATAGTTATAAAGTGGGTTTTTAAAAGAAGATTATGCAGTAAATGAACAAAAAGTATACGAAATAGTGATTTATTATATTAGGATAGAAAAAAAAGTAATTTTTTTCGACCAATATAATGTATCTCGATGAGTAAAAAACGACTAATAAAAAAACTAGTTCTATGATGATTTGCTACGATTAAAACATCAAAACTACTAGTCAAATTTTACTATTTTAATATAACACTAATATTTTAAAAAAAAAATACATATCTAATGAACAAGAGTAAAAATTAGTTATAAGTTCAGTTCTGTTTTTTCGTACACTCAGAGATAAAACGATTAAGTAAACAATGAAAAAATTGTACCATATGAAAATACAAAATTTGATAATACAAAAACGTATAGACAATATGTTGCTTTAAGATTTAAGAAATTGAAAACATACCAAATTATAAATATTTATACTATGTAAATACATCATAATATTGATTCGGTGACGAATTTGAAAAATTCGTGGATTAATTCAAGTAATACTCAACGAAACCGTAATGTGAACCGTTTAATTAACCTCACGTACATGTAAATTTGGTATAAAAATAATATAACTGTACAATGTGAATGTTTATGATATACGTTTAAAATAGGTATATGTAATACGTTTTTTACACATAGTTTTGAAGTAAAATCGCATATAAAGAAATATAAAATTTGTTAAAAAATTCCCCGGTTATAACACAAATCGATTTATTCAGATTTTTCAATAACATTTAAACTCAGATTCGTAATCAGCTACCCAAAAAAAAACCCCTAATACCGAGTTTCGTCTCGATCAGGAAATTTTTTACATTTTTGGTCAGCCATATTTAATCCGCCATGTTGAATTTTCAAAATCTGAGTTCAGATTCGTCATCAGCGACCTGACAACCCCCCAAGTACCCTGTTTCATCTCGATCCAATTGAACATTTGCCAGCCAATTTTCTTCTAAAAAAAGTAGTTCTTTATTTGTTTATAAATCATAATGTTTGCTAAATATTGATTTAAATGCAATGTTAAGCACGTCATCAACTTCCACTCACAAATGCATTATTTTGTCTTTAAAAACTCCAATCTTCAACTGGTGCCGGAACGGGTTTATGTAATAAGCTTCGTCAATATTTATAAAATGAAGTTTATAAGGAATCAAAAAATGAGAGTGCAAAATATATTGCTCTGTCCACAAAATTGCACTATTAGAAGAAGTGGATTTTTTCATTCTTTAAACGCATTGACACTGATTAAAAAGTCTATGTTTAGGTATGCTGGAAACTAAAAAATAATCAGATCATTTTGTTTTAGAATTGAACATAAAAAAAGACTTAAATTTTCAATGAAACGGGTTCAAATTGCGACGACAGACCAATTTCGTCAATAAATTCCTATAAAGGAAATAAAATGGAGGTACAGAATATGTCTCACATATTTCCGAACTCGAGTTTACCATATACAGCACGTATATACGCTCTTCGTTTTTATTACGTCAGCCTATGGAAAATGCAGAATGTCATGAGGCTACTAAATGTTTTACGCCGTCTCCCCACCAAGCCATTTCCTTTCTCTAACTTCCTCCCGCGACGTATTACTATACTGCATCTCCACCAGCAGATTCGATTGTAAGCCTTGCCAGTACGCCTCGGTCCGTCTCTTCGATTGTACGTTTAAAAAACATGTGCGTCTCCCTATTGTTCAAAAACGAACGGGAAAACAATTCCTCGAATTATGTGCAGTTAGTTGTGTAAGAGTGTTTTCTACATGTGTTGACGCATCACCAGAAATAAACGCAGATTTGTCGGACTTATGAGTAACAACACGTGTAAGTTCATAACTATTTTTTGTTCCCACCCAGTACATTCAAAACTCCAAAAAAAAAACATTAAAATATCGATTTCAACTTTCATCGTATAGTTACTCCAACTAAACTTCCACTCCATCGAACCTCAGTGTCAACAAAAATCTATTTTTAGTGAAAATCGGTCGTTACACCCAGTGAATTTGAAAGTGTTCTATAAGCCGTGTCATCATATTAACAAGGTCCTATCTGGAAGTGAAAATATTTTTTGCAAAATTTCGTTTAAAATTCATCCGTTTTTGCAAGTGCTTGGAATGATTCGATTCATTTCGGGTCATTTGGGGACCTTCACGTTATTTTTGCTTTCTACCTGACGATCAGTGCTGTTTCAGAATGGTCACAGTAATCTCGTGTTGTAATAGGTGGACCCTGAATCACCATATAAGCCGAGTAGCGGCAGAACAGGCTGATCGAAGCCCACGTAGACATACTCTGTTTCGAATCTTTTTACTGGATTCGCCTTCGGATTTCAAATATATCTTTCTGTTTCCGAGATTCGCATCTTTTTAAACCGTTCACCACCGGTGTCCCCTGAATTTATTAAAAGTTATTACTTGTATAGTAGACGTTTGGTAAAGTTCTCTATAAAGGATGTGCTCAAAGCGCCATCTGGTGCAGAAAACGTCGTTATATTCAAATACACATGTAGCTTTTCGCAAAAGCAAAGTCATGGGCATAGCAACACTACAGTTAATTTTTAATAATTTGTGTATCGTCTTTTTCGTGACTTTTTAATATTCTTCAAAGGATGATTAATCAACGACTGAATCGTAACCACAACCATACAGGTTCAAAAGTAGGCCAAAGTTAAACTCGATGTCAGCTGTCAAAAGATTGAAACGATAATTTTAAACAAATACAGATTAGTATCTAACAATTTACGTTAAAACGTGATAATTATCCAGGTTTCTCGGCATCAATATCGCCGAGATTGTAGTTCTCAAGTTCGCTGCAGGCAACGCCATTTTTGTACCGACCAAGGCGGCTTATTGTATTATATTTCTAGAAATACGACTTATATTTCATCTTTTGATTTCGCTGAATTTAAAATTATCATGTAATAAGAACGTAAAGTTCATGTAAACCTTAAAAGGAATTGGAAACTCCTATAGCGACGAAATATTAAATTCTATAAACACAATATAATATAAATTACTAACAAAGACATGGCAACATAAGCAACAAGTGGACAAAATAGTAGATTTTCACAAAATCGAGTTTTTGAATAAATAAAAATAATCTCATCGCATGCGTCATTAAAGCATAAAAGTCAGAAAAAAATTAGCGATGTATATTATAGTTATGAGTAAGTTTTTTGTGGAAGTTATTTCCGGTACAACACGTGCACGTATAGTATATTTATGCGTCATTTTTCCGCTAGCAATCATATTGACGATATTTAAATACTCATCGACGATTCATCAACGTTAACAGCAAAAGAAGTTCTGGCAACGATAATAAATAATTTTTGACGAGCTTTCTATTTCCCGTCTTGAAAATGGACCGTGCTTCAATAATTCCGTAGATGAATCTTCACTAATTCCCTAGTTCCAAAAATATAGTTTTGAACACGTACCGAAATTTTGTTGGTATAATATAACCAGATATAAAGAAAATGTCAATTTTTGTCGATCATCATTTGTTATATTTGCTGAAATACCGAGAGCGTTTGCATTCCGCGAAATGTTTACCTTGTTTCAACAATCAGATGTTAATAGCAATGCCTGGCAACGTTGCCCACGTTAGATTGTAGTTTATGTAGAAAACGGGTGCTCATATGCGGGATATTACACGAGGCGACAGAAGTCGACGCAGGGTTGCCATATCTAACTAAGAAACGAAGTATACTGCACGATGTTTTGACGAAAAACTTAGGGGAGAAATACCTATTTAAAGGTCACAGACCACCATGTACCGAATTAAACTCGCTTTCTATACGTTTTGCAGATCACCATTTGATTATATATAATTAAAACAGATAATTGCAGGTTACGCGATACATTAACTCATGAAATAAAGTGTTCCAATGGTATAAATTATTATTACGAAATCATCACGGTGCTGGAACTTTTTGGAACATAATGCTAAGATTTATAATTACTTAAAATTGACATATCCTTCTATAAAAAGTTTCTTACACAATTATTGTTTTTAACGTGACGCCAGGTATTACCAGAAAAAGAAGATCGATTGAAAACAATTCAGATTTTAGATTCTTTTGAACAGAGAATTTAATTTTCTTAATAAATACATAAAAAATATTTCGAGAATAATTATCAATTGTAGGAATTTGCATAAATTGAACGAGATTGAAGAAGGTTCAGAAATATTATCAATAGTTTCAATCGAATTTTATTTACTAGGTTAGCAGCAAGTGATATCTACTGCTTATTATTTAAAATGTTAAAAAATAAAAACTTTCTGTAACACATATATTCACATTTTGTCCGTTGTTTTTTTATCGCTTAAAAATCAGTTTTTTATTTATTTCACTTCAAAGAAATTATTATGTTATGTGCAACAATTTATTTATATGAAATAATTATAAACAATTTAATAATAAGGAAAAACGTCTTTTTGATACACGTATCCGTAAAGTAGACACTTTACGGACTTCTTTTAGTCCGTAAAGTGTGATTTTGCGGACTGATCTCCGCACTTTACGGACTAAAAATAGTTGGTAAAGTGCCTACTTTTGCGAACAGTGTATCAAAAAAGTGTTCGCCCCTGGGCCGTAAAATTGATCTTTACGGCCTAGGACCGAAAAGTACTATGTATTTTGAAAAACAAATCGTTCGTAAAGAATAATTTTATATAAACATAACATTTCCCTTCTGTTTTTTTCCTTGTTTTTTGTTTCTTTGGTAATTTTGAATCCGAAATCAGAATTTCGTAACATGGTCTGTACAAAATAATAAATATTCATCGATTTTTGCAATTTGTACTACCCGTATGTGTTTTGGGCAGTTTCTTATAAATTTGTTGTAAAATGGCAGAATTTCTATATTTTACAATGATTGAGAAAATGTTATCGTATATTTCAAGCAAAATTGTTAAAAAAATTATATTTTTTATTTACGAAATAAACTTCACAAGTGGCGTCCGAAATTTTGGTGCCCCCATTTTGAATTTCTTTTGATGAATTTAATAAACATTTTATATAACTGCCAAAAACTTCTTACTTTAAAACTCATTTATTTTGATAACATAAAGTCTAACTAGACAAATTTTTTTGACAATCAGCAATTTTAGGAAAAATTTCCTCATTGGTTATACATTCAACAAAAAAAATGTTTCCGTATTTTGTTATCGCTATATTAAAATAAATTAATAATAATAATGTTTATTTTATCCTATTTGAATAACTTATAAGTTTGACGAACTTGCGTTTCTCTGCAAAAGTTTTATTTACACTATGTACAAGCTTGTTTCTCAAATATATTCATACCTGTAAAAACAAAAGAAACAACATTTAGTGTCTTTATTTCCGGTATGTTCTTTCTTTATAAAAGTTCACTTATAATCACTTATACGATTTTCATTAGTCGATGATATTCCGTTCAGGTTTTCTTCATGACTGCTAGTCATCTCCAGTACTATTCCTGCTGTCATCGGCTGCGGATCGCCTAAGTCGGGAGCGAGACAGATTTTGAAATTTAAGAAAATCGACAGCAGTATAAGGCTGTTGTGATTTTCTTTAAAAATATATTTTTTTCCACTAATACTTCCGATCTCTGATTTCAATATAGTTTCGAAGAAAAAAATATCTAAAAATCACAAAAAAATCATATATTTTAACTGTATTTTCGTATTTTTGCCGCAATTGTGAGCCTGCTATTTGGTTTTACTATTAATATCCTTTTTCGATAACAATATACCAAACTGAAGCATTCAGAATACATTCCTGGTTCACACAAAAATATGAACAAATTATGATATATTCACTTTTGGCAATTTCTCCGTTTAGTCCATTTTTAAATCACCTCGTTGGACGTAAACTTTTCTAAGAGTTTGATTTTGAAGCTAAGATATTAATTGCATGATCTAAGAGGTTTTCCGCTGAATTGGTAATATATTTCAAGAGGAAAATATTGAATTACAATAAAAATCATCAAAAAAAATGTGCATTTTTTTGCACTTAAAACCCCCTAAAAAACTAGATTTTTTTTAATTCATTAATCAGAATCTTAAAAACTATCGGGATATAAAGTCTTTATTCGAGTCGAAATTTATTTATACTTTTCATCAAGTAGGGGTCGTTGAATCGAAGGTTTTGACAAAGTAATATTTGATCTTAAAGGTGTAAGAATTAATTATGAACCTTAGTGTACGCGTTACAAATCATTTTACATTACATACACAAAGTTATACAAATAAAAGGCTTTATAATATAATAATATTAATTTACATAAATAAAGACGTTAATATAAAAAAGATTGTACCTTCTAGTTTATCTAATTATAGATTCTAAAAAACGATGTGTTTAAAAAATAATTGTCATATTGAAATAAATGTTTGTCGGAACAGTAGCAAATAAATATTGACTGTATAACAAATGAATCGCTTCGAAACTAAACTCGCTATAAATACGCCCCTATGACAAAAGGACATCGAGAAAAACATATTTTCTGTGAACTATACCATTATCCATCATTTCTTTATTATCCTGTCATGGTAAATTTTAGTACACCCCAATAATTTCAAACTTGCATAGAAAACTCATGAAAAATGATCTCCAAATTCTGAAAATACGCAATGAAACCTTCCTTAGAAAATCGGTTTAAAATATTTTAGAAAACGATTTGATATATCGTTTTGAGCTTGCAAATACGTTCCAACGATGGCGAGCAATAAATATTCAAAATAAAATTATAGATTATTATGAAAATGACAACATGAAAAGTAAAGACTTAGTGAGCAGTAGACTACGACTCTAAATTGAATCTTAAATATCATTTCTAAACGATCACGTATGCTAGAATTGAATACGATTTTCTATACGTCGACATATTGCACATTCAATATCATCAGCATCGGATTCCATCAGAACAGGTCAAGTCTATAATTTAACGAATTGCGCAATTGATCTACATAACTATGTTTTAAAAGCATGAAACTATTATTCCATTTTTAAAAAGACAGTAATCATTCCTTTATACCATTTATTTAACATGTACGATCCTTCCATTGACTTTCTGAAATAAACAACAAAAAACTTAATTTTGCTCAAAAAACTAATTTTTAATATTTCTTTTTTTAATTGTTACAGGAACAAATTTACAATCATCTGGCTCTGAACACTACCGCAAAAACACGAGGAAAACATATTGATAGACGTTACATCCGACAAAATTGCTTCTCCGCTATTGAATTGCAATCAATTAAAGGAACTCAAATAGTATTTGTTCAACAGTTTTCAAAGCTTCAGCAGCCATTTACTGAAGATCTACTTCGAAAAGTTCTTTATTAGCATAACAAAACCTTGCTGCAAACATGAAGACGCCTACAGTGTCACTTCGGATTGCTATCCCTGAAAAAAATACAACGAAAATGATGCAATTTGATCCACACACATCACTCCATGACGCAAGTTTAATGGTCAGAGAGAAGTTAGCGGACGATACTCATATGGGGAGACCAGAAGATTATGGAATATTTTTGGCTGATGAGGATACCACAAAAGGACTATGGTTGGAACCAGGAAGAAGTGTGGATTACTACAAACTGTCAAACAGCGATTTGCTGGAATATAGACGAAAGTTAAGAACTTTACGTGTTCGTATGTTGGATGGAACTGTGAAGACTATTTTGGTAGACGATAGTCAACCAGTGGCCAATCTAATGGTTATGATTTGCGCAAAAATTGGAATTACGAATCACGATGAATATTCCCTTGTACGAGAATGCGTTGAGGAGGAGATTGAAAACCAAAAAACAGCAAATTTTGGTACCCTTACCCTTAGAAGAAGGAAAGAAGAAAAAGAACGGGATGCAAAAATGGATCAACTAAGGAAGAAATTAAGGACGGATGATGAAGTCAACTGGATTGATCCTAGTAAAACCCTTCGAGAGCAAGGTGTCGGTGAGTCAGAAGCAGTTTTATTACGAAGAAAATTCTTCTTCTCTGATCAAAATATTGACAGTCGAGACCCCGTGCAGCTATCGCTCCTTTACGTTCAGGCGAGAGATGCTATTCTTGATGGTACCCATCCAGTAACCCAAGAGAAAGCTTGTATCTTCGCTGGAATTCAATGTCAAATTCAATTTGGTGACTACAGAGAGGACAGGCACAAAAGTGGATTCATAAACTTGAAAGAATTTTTGCCACAATCCTACCAAAAGATAAAAGGTATCGAAAAGAAGATATTCTGTGAACATAAGAAACATATTTCTCGGTCAGACTTGGACTCGAAAGTTTTGTACACTAAAACCGCCAGATCTCTCAGTACCTACGGCGTAACATTTTATCTTGTAAAAGAAAAAGTCAAGGGCAAGAATAAATTAGTGCCACGTCTGTTAGGTATCACCAAGGATTCTGTTTTACGATTGGATGAAAAAACAAAGGAAATCTTAAAGACTTGGCCTTTAACAACAGTCCGCCGATGGGGAGCATCGCCCAATACATTTACTCTTGACTTTGGTGATTATGCTGATCAATTTTACAGCGTACAGACAACGGAAGCCGAACAAATTTCCCAATTAATTGCGGGATATATAGACATCTACTTGAAAAAACAGCAGGCGAAGGATCACTTTGGAATTGAAGGAGAAGATGGATTGACAATGGTCGAAGACAATGTGACACCTTCAAAAGCGACATACTTGCAACACGATGTTAGCAACACTGATAAGATGCATGTAGAAGAGGTATCTGTGGCAATTCCAGCAGTAATGCGTGCTGGTGAAGACCAACCGTATGAAAGAAGGTACATGATGAGCTCCCAATATACAGCTACTGTCAGTGAACCAGTTAATATAATATATGTGCCTGAAACGACTCAAACGAAATTTTCTTTCATGGACGAATCACAACATACTTTGAGTTCGACAATTTCGACGTGTCATGACATCATACATACGGCGGAATCAGATTTGTCCACTAAGCCCCAATTACCCGAGCTAGGGTCTGACAACGCATCTTTGAGGTGGATAGAACAGACTATAGATACGCACAAACAAAATGTCGGTTCTCAAATTGCTGCGATGAACGCAGCTACTGCTGAAGTGGTCACATTGATGTCAGAACCATACGATCGAGTAGACCATGCTTCATTAGATTCCGCCATCACTACCATTGCCACTAACCTGCCAGAAATGACTAAAGGAGTTCGGATGATAGCTGCTCTTGCAGAAGACGACACAAATGGTGAACGACTCTTAGACGCAGCTAGGCAATTGTGTACAGCATTTTCGGACCTACTAAGAGCGACAGATCCTGAAATAAAAGAACCCAGACAGAATTTCTTTTCAGCTGTATCACGCGTAAGTAAAGCTTCGCATCAGGTGATAACGAACATAAGGGAAGAAGATGAATCATATCGGGAAATTCGTCACACTTTGTTGACATTGGCAAAGGGGGTTGCCAGTACCACTGCCGCTCTAGTACTGAAAGCGAAGAACATTTCGAAACAAATGACCGATCCAGCCAATCAAAGTAGAATATTATCATTGGCAGCCCACTGTGCTTTAACTACCTCGCAGCTGGTTGCATGTGCTAAAGTCGTAGCTCCTACTTTACAATCACCAGCTTGCCAATCGCAGTTGACCAATGCAGTCCACGAAGTCACCAGAGCAGTCGAAAATCTCGTTCAAATGTATAACGAGGGTTGTGGAACTGAAGATACCGTACAAGATCTCAGTGCAGCAGCTACAGCTGTAGTTAAAACACTGAATGAACTTTTACAGCATATGTTCGAATCCATCGGCCAGTTAAGGGCTAAAGAAACAATTCAAGAAGACACTATGGAAAGAAGATTATTGTCGACTGATCTCTGTTCAAGTGAGACCACAGAAAGAATACGACAAAGAGTAGTCGAGCCCACTGCTGAGCAAATCATTCAAAAGATTAAAAATGGAGCAGAAATGCATACCGATGCCAGACAATGCAGTCGGTTGCTTGCAGCTACCAAAACTCTTGCTGATGCCACTGTGAAAATGATAGAAACAGCACACGAATGCCACACTACTACTCGTGAATTATCGTATAAGTTTAATTCATTCCGGCTGCATCAGATGTGATCTCGAAAATTCGAAAATACTTATGCCGTTTATTATTCGGCTAGTTTGAAACATTTTTTACGCGATGTTCCAAACACGTATATCAATTATATCTAATGCATTTCGCATTCAACTTTAATATAATAAAATACTGAACTTTCTTTTGTGGCATTAAAACATTCCACCTCTCTGAAAGTTTAATTCAATAATCTCAGATGTGTCTTGATAGAAGGTAAATGATGAAGGAAAACTTGTTATTTTTACCTGTAGACAACTAATTTGCAAATAGCAAATGAATCTTAGGGTCATCTAAGGTTGATGATGCTTTAGCTATTTGTGATGATCATGAAATTTTACTGCAATTCCGTAAGCCTTGATAACTTATGTGAAGTATTGGAAATGGTAGAGTTGAAACCTCTGCCAAAATGTCCGAGGTAGACCTGATCAAATCCCGCTTCAGGATAAACGTTTGTAATCCAGGCGACTTACGTCATTTCTAATGCAGTCTTTTCCACCACCATCATTTTTACGTCTATTGTTGCTGGTAATCGACGAACTAAAGAACAAACCAATCGTTGGACTGGAACGAGTGCTGAAACTAAACGATAGAATAATTACAACGAACGAAATCGAAAGTTGGTATCGAGAATAACACGAAAATCAGAACTAAAACCGATTTATATTTGAAATACACAGAAGTGAACGCTGAACCAGATTTAATGGTCCTATTTCTGTAACTTTCTAGACACCGGTTTTGAGAACGACCAAAGTTTTCGGCAGAAACATTCTTCATACTGCCGAAGATTAGTGCCTTTATTAATGACACTACAAATTCGAAACGAAAGCTTATTTGTAAGCTGTGCCTCTAGTCAAAATTGTAAATATAAGAAGTATTACATGAATGAGACGAAACATTCAATTTTATGAAAACATAACTAATATCATAACGAACAATTAGTTATTCTAATATCATCATAACAATTTGGTCTTCGATGAGATGACTACAATAGAAAAGCATCATTTAAAATCATCTTCCATATGGAAATGAAAAATGTTCATGTTGGATTCATCAAATTTCAACTAGGAAACAGAATATTACCTCTGGAGGATGATGTCTTTCGTAAGTAACAAATTGATTGGTCATTTTTAAAGATTCCAGTTGCCTTAACGTAACAATTGATGTTCTCTTATTGCCTTTTATTGCGTTTACTTAATTGAATATTATTGGATTTATACTAATGGGACTTTGATTTTCAGAACAGAGAGTCGGAGAACCTCCATATTTCTTTACTCCATGCAGAAATCTGAGCGAACATGGATCACACTGGATGTAAATGGATTTCAAGCGGCGTTTCATTGTTAATAATCTATTAATAATGACATGCTTTTAACTAAATGTGAATAGATATGTGTAAACAGTTCCAGTTGAAATAAATCTAAGTAGAGAGCTTCAAATAGTAATCTGCCGACATATACAGCTAATTTCACGCAAAATGTCAAACAGTAAATGTGTATGTAAAAATAGGACTATACAAATATAACATACACAATGCAATGTGAATCTTACGAAAACTGTCAATATCTATTACAATTTTGTTAAAACTATTAAAATAATTTTTATAACTTCTCCGTAATTATTTACTAAAATTAAGTTAGATGATAAGAGACACGAATGACTGAATCGTAAGTAATGATATGTTAATAAGTTTTTATAAACATCGGGTAAAAAATAAATATTAAATGTACACGAAAATGTATATATTTTATAACTCTAATGTTTGTTTTGATAATGAAACTAGATTTATAACACCATTCTGTACAAAACAAACTATTGGCTTATGCAGATTTTAGTAGGGTTATTTTAAAAGTTGATTTCATGTTGATATAGTTGATATTATCGTTGCATCTAGTGAATTTGATACCTAACAGGACAAACCAAGTTTTTTGAAAGTCTTGGAAATTGTTGATGTTTATCTACCCTGTGATTTTTTACGAATTACTGGACTCATCAAGTCTACTGACCTTTATTGTTGGATAGATGCAATATTAGTATATGCGACGATAACTAACATTTGACATCTCTAGATAAGTATCACTGATTATGGAACGATAAAAAGTTTTTTTTCAAAATGGAGATCCGTAATTTCCAAAATATTTGTACACTAGTTCTTTTGCGTTCTGACAGATAATAATTCTTTTGTTACCTTCTGAATCATTTATAATACTATGTAAAGAATTTTAGCCAGAATATTTAGCAATTTTTAGAGAATGAAGGAATCTTTTTCTGGAAATGACCTTATTGGACGAAAAAGTGGACACTTCCTACCTACTAGACATCACACGTAGAATATGATTCCAGTAGTAATGTTTTTATGTTGTATTCGCCATGTTTGATCCGCCATACTGAAATACGAAAATCTAATATCCAATTAATATTCCGTAATTTAATTACAGAAGAGAATAATTATTTTTTATATCGTAAAAGAACTAGCATAAAAATAGTGAATATTTTAGACCTGATAGAAATTCCTTTTAAATATTGTCCTTGTTTTAGCAAACAAACTTGAGTACTGGCCAGTTTGTGAGTCATAAAATGTGGCCAGTTTTCCATACAAAATGTAACTAAATCATGGATTGTTTTTCGATACCTTTTTTTGATAAGCTGTGGACAATTTTTGCTCTGTTTCTGTAACAAATTCCTTAGAATATTTAATAAGAACAACATAAATAATATGTTGTGTAGTTTCTAGGCGATAATTTAGGTAATATTATGTAGATGTTTTATTTTTACGATAACTAAAAGTTGCCTGGACATTTTTTATGCACTTTATGCGGTTCAGTTTTTATCAATTTTGTTTACTTTGGGAATAGACGTTTTTCGAGTGTATCTATTGCATTATTATTTTCGTTAACATTTTCATCAGTTAATTCGTAGGAGTTTATATGCATAGACACAATTTAATCCGATATAAGTATAAACGGACGGCGAAAGAGTGATCTTATTAACAAACTTACACAATGCGGATGGGCGATCCAGACCAAACGAATAATCACGAGATACGGATTATTGTCTTCTAATTTAATAACAAGGTACAATGATTCCTAGAACCGCGAGCAATGAAAAGAATAACAACCGAGAAACGTAAACAATATACCTTACGGATTGTAAACAGTTCGCTACTTTTGTTATGCCTTCTCCAATCCACATTTATTTCATACATATTTCAGTAATTTTTATGAATAGTGATTAGATAGGATTTTTGGACAAATCTGTGAGCAGTTTTAATCTATTTAATTGTATCCACTATATAGAGAATTTGGAAAAAAAATACTGATTTTTTTGTCATTTATGTCTATTGTGGCCTAATTTATAAAATAAGGAGGACCTCCTGTATATACATCTGGTAAATATATTTGTTGTTTTTTGAAATTCCATGCATATGTAATTGAATATTAGCAAAATAACATGAAACAACATGTACATGTACTTGAATTGTACATTCTTAAACAGTAATGAAGTTTATTGAACACGTACAGTTAATTAAATTTGCTTATACATGAAAAATAATGCAAAATTAATCTAAGGCGTTCCTGCGCATTAAGATTCATTTTTGTTAAAAACTCACTAAATCTGATATATTAGAGGACATTGACCGTACATTTTTCATGTCATTTGTGTCACTATATGTACAGTTTTAGATTACATTAACGCGTTCCAACGTACGGTTTCTTAATTTTTAGGAAATCTGGGGATAGACTGCGGTATTTTCCGGACTTCCTAATTCTTGATTTATCTTCTGTGCATACATATCGTGACCTCATTTTCGCTTCGAAGATTAAAAATACTCATTTAATTTAGATCAATTCGAAACTCGTTTATCAAAAACTTAGTAATTCTAAATTAGTTCTTTAATATTCCATGATTTTAAACGTGTTTTTGTGCAGTTAATCCCGTGATGGAAAGAATTTTTAGAAACTTTAACTTGGACGTTTTCTTTGATATTTAAGTAGTACATTTTATTACTTTGTAGTTCGACGTAGCGATCTATGGAAAATGCAATTAATAGAAAATTGCAGTAAGTTGAAGAGTATGAACTGAATATTTCGCATTTACTGAACATGTTTTATCTCTGAAATGTTGAAAAATTTCACCAATTTTTGAGTGATTACATTGAAAATGTCATGCTTGAGAACTACGAATGTTTACTTGGGGCTGTCGGAAGTTGAGAATGGCAGTAGTATTTTTGTGCAAATATTTTGATTATCAGGCAGATTTTTTGAAACAAAATGTTATTTCTACAAGACACTAAACCTCACTCTATAGAGTGTATTTTCACTCTAACATTTGGAGTGAATTGCTTCACTTATATCACTCTTTCAGAGTGGTCTTTAACTCTTTTAAGAGTGAGCACCATGCTCCCTACACGTTTAGAGTGAAAATTTCCCCCCAAAAAATTTAGAAAGTAAAGATAAACAATTAAAAAATATCGTAATTAAATTAATTTTTTCTTTTAGTAGCAAAATAAAAATTTCAAAGAAACTCACTCCAAAGTGATGTATTCACTCTTAGCATTTAGTGAAATAATCTTACACTTTGATTTTTTATTGTAAGGAATTTAGAGAGTAATTGTGGCAATACCATATAATAAGTTTATTCGAATTACCTTTATATCAAGTATGTACGCCCATCAACCAACGTTGATAAAGAACAGTTCAGTAACCTGCAAAGAACACATGCCAGCAATTTCTAAAAAAAATACTAACCCACTTTCTACTGCTACAACCAATACTAAGTGTTTATTTAATATACAGTAGGTATTGGACAAAAGTTCGTGAAACGTGAATTTTCACACGTATCAAACAATGCGTCACATTTCGGAAACTTTGAAGACATTGATAAACTCCAATGATATCTTCTGGAGTACACGAATAAAGCTTTCAATTGGTAATTTTATTTCACACACTATTATTTCTGTAAAATTTTTTAAATATTGAATTTTGATACTTTTTTTCTTACTTTTAAAAATTTCGATTTACACCTTGAGTTGGAATTCAATTGTCACAATTCAATCGTCACAATTGATTTGTAAACATTAGTTTTATCAACGTGATCTCCTTTCGTTTTCTTTGAATCTTATTATATTTTGGAGTTTTGAATTGATTTTAATAATGAATACGTACGTTTTTTTAATAATTTTCTTTGCATCATCTTTAATCGAAACGTAGCATTTCGATGGGTGAATCATGAATAAACTACACGTTCACGAACTGTTGCCTTTTTTTTAAATAATTCCGATTCAAGGAGCAAATTTTCAAAGAATCATTGCTCTGAACCACATAATTGTAACGACTTTTTACAAAAGCCATTTTAAAGGCCTAGAATTCTAGTTTCCATAAGAAAAATTGACAATGGTCAACAAAATTCCTTCAAAGTAGGACAAAAAAAACTTGCAAAATTCAACACATCAAAAGTTTGAAATGGACGCACGAATTGAAAGTTTGAAATGCCAAATTGTTCATTGTGATATAATAAATGATTAAAAATATTTTCTTCAATTTTTACATAATATAAATTAAAAGCTACCGACTAAAAATTCCACTAATCTATATAGAAATAGGGATTGAGTGTCTTAAATTCGTAGGATGAAAGAAACTCAAATCTACTAATTAGTTATAGTCGTGTTATACTTTTCATTAGTAACCATTTTAATAATAAATTACTAATTGAATTAGTATAATCCACTTTTCGTTTTTAGTTGTTACTTTTTTAATTTAATTTTAGAGGCTTATTTAAGAGGCATAAATTATAAAATTTAGCTCGTTAAAAATTGAAAACATTTTCAAAGTGTAATAATTTCTCTGCTGAACATAAATCGTGGAATGTTATAAGAAAAAAATAATATGAAATGAATATTCTTATTCAATTGTTTCATTCATTATACATTCCGAATTAAAGAATGAATCACCCGGATGTAAGCTCCGGGAATACAGATAAAACATACTTCAACGTATTGACGATTTCAGCAAAAACCAATGTAACAAAGAAATCATCCAAATTTCACAATTTCAAATAATTCTTCACTAAGAAAATAGATACGATAGACGAAAATAAGAGATCAAATGTTATCATAGACGTTCTACTAATTTTATCGTAGACATTCCTGACACACTAAGAGCCATCAAAAAAGGAAATATCTGAAAGATAAAAATATCTTGAGTTAACTAGACACTGGTTATTAACTAATTAATATGCTAACATATTAACATAATATTTCTAATTATCTGATTTTAAATGACCTAATTTTAAGTTTCTTCCCTTATTAGGTTTAAAAGTAAAAAAATTACGAGCATTTATTTAACAAAAATCAAGCATTTTTAGGTTTTTTCACTTACCTTTATTATCGAATCATTTCTCATATTAGAATATGTATAAATATCGCGTAAAAAATCTTGGGCTAGATGGTAGAACTATTCGAAAAATTGAAATTTCAAAATGGTGACTTAAAAATGCCTAGTAATGTCGATTTTTTTCAAAATCACAGTAGCATGTATTCAATCGATTGACCCGAATGAAATCACTTCCTACTTGGTACCTGGCGGTTTTTGCGCTCGTTGAGTACAAATCAGATGTTAGTTCTCAAAAATTCAAATTTCGAATCCACAATCCGAATCAGCGACCCCAAAAACCAAGAATAAAGTGATTTTGTTTGATTTTAGTATATACGTTTGCCATTTTGGATCCACCATTTTAACCCCCCTTAAGGAGGTTCTAAAGTGGTCCGCCGATAAGATAAGAATTTTCACTAAAAACCGCAAATAAAAAATGACAATCGATTTTTCAAAATTCGGGCTCTGTAAGGGTGCTTTAACTTATTTCAGATTCCTAGTTATTTTTTTGAAACAGATCTGTATATGAACAGATTTAAAAGCATATAACAAATTTGTATAGTGCGCACTGAAAAACCTTCAAGATTGATTCTCACCCATTTCGGAGGCATGTGTAATTTTAACAATTGATTAAATAAGGTTTGTTATTTCGACCTATTAACGCTTTGAAGAGGTTCGGCTGATTCCGAGTAAGACAAAAAAAGTTTTTATTTGAAGTTCATTGTGTGCATTTTTGGTTGTAAACAGGCTTCGATCCCATAATTTTATCGATGCAAACAAAAATTCACAAAAAAACCAAACGCAAATGGTAAGATTCGCCACTTTCAAGTCGATTTGATTTTATTTCCAGTCGAGAATGAAGGTCGAAAATCAACTAAAAAATGTGCAACTCCTGGACTTAATGGGTTAAACAGATATTTATTCCATTTACGTATATAAGTAAATCAAGACTCTCAATTTGCCAGTCTATATAATGTAAGAGGAACATTACAAATAGCGAGAATATTCACAATTAAAAATGTGCAAGTCATGCATCTCTCAGAAATCAGGTACTTATAATGATGTCAGTTACTATTCGTAGACCGACAGAAATAACCGCGACGAACATATTTCTGCTAAATGTCACATCTTTTGCGTCAAGTATTCTTCTAATGCATCAATATCTAATTTGTGCTAATTTGAGCTTCCAAAATAATCAATTTTGCTTTTCGATTAAACAACATGTGATTTCAAAATATAGTACCTAACATGTAATATTATTGTAGATCATTATACTTAAGCATTTGTTTAGCTCAATGCATGCATACGGAAAATACATATCTGACTAAATTAAAGAGATAAACGCTAATGTGATGAAACGATTTTAACATAAGTAAATAGTAGACTGAACAACATGGTTATACTTGATACTTTAGGTTATGTACAAATTTAAGTACCGGAAATTAGTAAATAGAACAAGTTTATTGGCCCATTGACTATAGAAATAGATCATTTAACTACTTTTTGTATTAAAGCGTACTATAATAAAATGATCGCATTAACTATTTTCTTTCTTCCTACGCAGTAACGGTTGGGACAAACGACATCAGATTATCGTTATTAAAACGACATTATAGTTGATAACAATGACCATAATGGAATCCAATGATGTCAGATGTCATGATCTCGCACGGAATTAGTGGAATGTTTTCTGTTGGTATCCTTGTCATTAATTACAAATCATGTATCCATCACGACTGGCAGATAGTATACTTGCAACAGCACTAAAAGTCTTGAAGAATCGTTTGCGAATTTTCGGGTGGATCGACTTTGTGTACAGATTGTAAAGGTCGAAAGTCCTATAGTACACCAACAACATCAACCATAAAACCACCAACAAAATAAAAAAATTACAGTGTGTCCAAAGCATCACTTGACTTACAGCGTTAGCTGAAGAGTGTAATATATCGAAAATATATTCTATGTATAACTAAAATGAAAGAAACTATAAGATATAAGACAAGGGGTTATGGGTAAGTGAAGAAAATCACCATGAAGCAATGAAGTGACGCCATGGAAAATAACTGATTACATATAAACCGCGCAAAAATGTGGGAAATTAAAGAGATGTTCGTGGTTTTATTGGATTATTGAGGTTTGATGCATTTGAAATTTAATTCTGAATAAAATATAATTAATACAAAATTTTATCTTGATGGTTTATGGTAATTGCAGAAGAGTATCTGCCGACAGCATATCGATTTAAGGGATTCTAAAGTGGTCCACCGGTAAGGTACGAAGTTTCACTACAAAACTTAAATTAAATTTAACTGAATAACATTTTATTCTATAATTACCATAGAAGGTTTTCGAGAAAATACCATAGACATTAATTGAGAACTGACCGAGAATTTTCGGAAATAAATAAAAATCACTTATTTCTTAACTATTTAGTAAGTGATTTTTATTTATTTCCGACTATTCTCGGTCAGTTCTGAACTAATTTCTTTGGTATTTTCCAGGATACTGTTTATAGTAATTAGAATCATCCGTACAGAGCCCGAATTTTGAAAAATCGATTCAGTCATTTTTATTCACGGTTTTTAGTGAAAATTCCTATATTATCGTCGGATCACTTCAGACCCTCCTTAAGTTAGGATAATTCTTATATGGATATTTCATAAAATGTCAACTTCTCATCATCTATCACCAGATTAAAAGTTAAAAGAACAAAAATTGATTTCTTTACACGCATAAATTGCTGTTTCAATGTAGCCAAATTGAATGTAAATATGCTGAATAAATTTACAGTTTTATACTTATGGTGAACTATAAATGATGTATAAAAAATTATGTACTAAACGTTAAACTTATTTTGGTAAACCTTTAGAAGAGATATATCGTTGCGAAAAAATTTGGGTCAAGACTTTTTTAACGTATTTTGGCCTCCCGATTACGAATATGGACATACAAATTGGCGGTCGGACGTATTGAAGCCGCCACCTTGAAAAATATTGAAGAAACGTGTTTCTTTCAGTTTTTCGCATTGAGTTAGAAAAACATAAATCTGATGAAAAAATGTTTCAGAGGATGTGCCTTTTCCGAAGGGTTACCCGTAGTTTCTAAACCAAAACAAAATCGATGTTTATGAATAAATAACAATCAGTTTCTTGTTATTTTACTTTCCTCAAGTTTTGTACTTAATAACATAAAAACATAAAAAAAAGTCTTTCATTGCTCTTTAAGATTTTCAATACTGCTCAGCAAGCAGTCTGAAGGTATTAATCGATTTTAACACGTTTAAAACAACTCTCAAGTATGCATAGTCCTAGAAAAGTATTTTTATCTAAAAACTGTCACTCTTTTCTTCATTTTCTAACAGGTATCATATGCAGTAAATATTACGAGAGTTTTTATTCGAAAGCCACCTAATGTCAAAGACACTAAGATTTCTATATGAAAAAAGAAATATTTGATAAAAAGGAAAACTTTTTTAAAAGCTCGTTTTTGAAGCTACCACAACTAAGACCTCTCCAAGAAGTATGATCGGCGGTATCTTTTAAATGAACTCTGGAAGAACTCTGTAAGAACTATCTGCTGTTTAGAGTAGCTAAAGCATGCTAGTTTTAAATATTCTAGGTCTGTTTAATATAATTCGTTCCTTGAAATCTTTCTCGAATTCCTGAGGATGATTCTTGTTTTAAGAAAACTGTCTTATCTATTATGTTTTATACGTACAATGAAGCCAGTGTTGTCGTCGACCGATAGGTACCACTCAAATTTCGTATATCATGCTTATCAAAAAGTATGCTAAGATTAACTTAACCATTCTATGAAAGTAAAACATAAATAATTATAAACATTTAAAATATTGTTTTAAAAAAGATTAGCCAAACTTTTTTGTTTCGGGTAATGGAAAAAATAATAATTTATACAATTTGTTATGATATATTTCACGTTGCAGTTTCGTTTAGTAATTGGGTAATGATAGTTGAAAACATATTCGATTTAAAAGTACAAATTCAATGTTTTATTAACGAATTTCATGAACAAATATTAAACCAATTTATGTGCAAGTTTTATAACTGCAGTATCTTTCAGCAAAATTAAACGTCAGTAAAAAAACGTCTTTCATACACACGTATATTTCTATACAATATTACACGCTCATTAAACGCTTTTTAAACTTATGCTATTTATGATACTTCACAAACGATCTTTTGACAAATACTTTTCGTAAATTGTACACTAAAACCATATACCTTACATGTACATTACTAATACATTTTTAAACCAAACTTGCATATGAGATTCAATGGCTGGAACAAAAAATCCGTTTTTATACGGCTATATATAACTTATTATATACGGAGATTTAAGTGGTAATAAATATGTATTTGATATACTAGTTTAAAACGTGTATATTTAACGTTTAAAAACTGGTGTATTATGACGTATTTTAGACGGTCATCGAAACGAGAATGATATAACTTATACACGTTTTATATCCTAGATTTATACTATAAATTAAACGTTTATTAAACCATCCAGTTCTCATTGGGTAGTTCTTCTTTTAATAATTCTCTTTATTAAACAAAATGAAATTCAATGAAATAATTGTCAAAAGGAGCGAAAATGATATTTTATAACTAAAAAATAAAAATTACTACTAAAGAATAAAGTACACAAGATTTGTAATATCACGACTTGGTTTATGTATAAATGTTTAAAATAATAAGTATAAATCGTAGTAGGTTTCTTTATCTACACCTTATATGGGTGATATACATTTAAAGTGTCATTTTTCTATCCTGACAAAAAAACTGAAAAACTTTTTTATGTATCAAAATTGTGTTATTCCATTAATTTTCATATTATATACTTGATCGAAAGCAAACGCATTCTGCAATTTTTTCTTGACGCCTGGTAACTGTGGAAAAAAATATCTTGTAGAGCAGTTTTACTTATGAAATTTATGTTTTATTATATGATGTAATGAAAAAAACAATGTTTTTTTTTATAAAATTGATTGTGCATTAATTATTTTTATTAAATACTTAAAGAAAAAGTGTGTTATCGAAATAAATGTTTTTTTTTTCAAAAACCTGTCTGATATTAAAAATATTAGTTTCTATATGCTTTACCGTCCTTAAATTCGTGCATCATGTGTGTTAAGCTACCAAAGGATAATACTGCGAATCCCGAATTATGACATTGCCAAGTCAACATAGTTGAAAAAAATGTTATTCTTAATGTAATCACCCGCATACGATAATTAATATAGTTAATAAAATTTTGCACGTACACTCACATTGCACAAAGCATCAAATGTATTAAACAAGTACCCCTGATATATGGCAACCCGAAGTATTCAGACGTATGCGAACTAGCACTTCAAGTTTTAATAATGAAATCGAATATACAGCCCAAAATATATATATATGAAAAACGTACATTAATCGACGGTTTAATAATCGTTTATAACATACGCCATAATGTTTATGCCAAACTTAAGTATAATAAACGTATATTAGACCTTTTAATTACATTATAGGCGAAGCCATGTAACTAATTAAAATTCCTACAGGGAACAAGGAACAGAAAATTTTATTTTAATATTTAAAAAGCACAAAAAGCGATAGATTCTTCCTAATGCACTGCTAATAATATTATTAAGCTAAGAAAATTCCGTTTACTTCCCACATACATAATCAATGAGGTTAAATATTTGAAATCAATTATAAAGTTTAATTGGTGAAATAAATACCAGCAATCGCCAAAACTCAAGTGGAGCTCCAAATTTTAAGAAGATGACTACTTTTTCAGTATTCCATTACCAAATGTATTCAAGTTCTTCTCTGCCATAAAAGATTTCGTTACATTTTAAACAAATATTTATAAGCGTTCAGTGGAACATTTCTAGAAAATATACATGCTAATAAATGTTTAAAGCATGTTTAAAAAGTTAATGGTATATTATCCGCATATTAACATAGTTGAAATTTATTTTAACTGAAATAAAAGAATGTCTAATACAAAATGTACATCTCTGAGATGAAGAAGAAATAACTCGTTATTGAGAAGCAACTTATTTTTCGGACAACAGCTGGGCAAGTGCGAGAACGTGGTGCTCCATATGTCTTAATTTTGCTTTCAAAATATTCTTGCTGAATCATTTTTTTTTTTTAGGAAACATAAGGGAACGATGTACGTGATATAGTTCCCCTAGTTATATGTTGACTTTCTTGTTTTAAATTAAATTTTAGGGGGAATTTTCGTAATCCTTATGAGTACTTTTAATCTCAATGCATACTTTCCATTCAGACGAAAATAGCAGTTGAATAAAATTCAATTAGTTTGAATCTGATTATATGGTCAAATTTTGGAACCTAATGTTTTTCAAAGTTAGTGAAACTTTTCAGGTTTCCTAAATATTTATCGCCTGATTACTACATGATCAGACACTGATCTACACTGAAAATCCAAAGGTAAAAATTACTATTTTTCAATAGGAAAATGGCCCAACGCCATCGAAATAGTAAAAATTACATTGCACATATATTAAATGTTTCAACTTGATATGTAATATTAGTAACTTCTACTTTTAAAAACTATAATAAATTTACAACAATTCTTAACATAATGTCTATTAATTTCTGATACTATGTATAATCTGGAGAGAATGCTAATCTTATATATAATTAATGATAATCCTCAACACATAATATGTAAGCGCAATCCTGCTTATTGACTAAGATCGTAAATAAGACATAACCATGTATTACACATATAATCATAAACTTACTTATCGACTAAGATCGCATTGAATACAATAATTATAAATACATTATAGGTACCAAATTTGGAACTAATAGATACTATCGGTTATAGTATTGGTTGTTTTCTGGTCTTAATAAAACTTAATAATAATTAATTCCTTGAATATCAACAAAAATTAGCATAGGAAAAGAGACGACGTAAATAATAGAATAAATAAAATAGGGAACAGTTGAAGGGTAAATAATACAAAATAATGTTTCTACCCCAATTGGGGTCCTCTTCAGAACGGGTATGAAAAACCGGAGAAATTATCGTATTTATATTAAAACATAGACGCGGAATATGTATGTGTTTGTGTGTAGTATTTGTGGAAGATTAGAGACCTCAAATCTGATGTTTACGTTGTTTTTCTTTTTTTTTGATAAAGAAATTTTCCATATTGTATCTTTTTATCCAGATTTTTTTGCAAGAATTTTAGTATTCTTATAATCGAAGTTATGCTTTCCATTCGATGTAAAGTTAAACAAGAATGTTGTTCACCATTTTTGGCTAAAATATTGTTTTTATGTTCTTTTATTCTAATCAAGAGGTCTATAGGTCTGTCCTATGTAGGATTTGTTACATTCAAAGCACGCTATTTTGTAAACAACTCCACTTTGCTTCTCTGTATGTAACGTGTCTTTTCCCGGTTTAATTTTCGCGATGTTAGTTTCGTACGGTATTGAAATTATTCTTATATTTTGTTTTTCGAAAATATTAGCAATGTTTTCAGTTAGCCCTTTAATCTATGGAACCTAATACTTTTTAGAGGAACATTATTATTGTTTGGTATGTTATTGTTGATTGAATTTAAATGCAGACGACATTTTTTTATGCAATTATTAAATAGTGATGGTGGGTAACTGTTTTGTTGTAAGATATTTTTAATGATGTTCAAATTTCTTTTGTGAAATTCAACGGAAGAAAGTTTAATTGCATGATCAATAAGACCATAAATCATATCCATTTTATGGGACATTGGGTGACTAGAGTCAAAATGGAGATATATACCGGACCACGTTGTTTTGTGGTACCAATCATGCTTTAAACTTCCATCTTTTTGTATAAAAATTCTGGTATCAATGAAGTTTATTTGTTTATTGTTTACTCGTTCTATTGTGAATTTAAGCCTGTTTTCTGGATCAAAATGATTAAATTCATTTAAAAACTGGTTTTCTTTATCATCTGTATATTTAGAATTACAAATGTATAATCTAATAGGTAATAAAAAATGTTACTGTTGACAAATTCGCTCGCTCCTCTCGCGATGTTATCAGCTACCAGACGCTAACCTATATTTGTAAAATTAATAATAAATAATAATAATAATAATAATTAATAAAGATGGAAAATTCGGAAAATCCAGGTCACATATGAAGTCCTTTAATTTTTCTCATCTCGGATATATTTCTCCGACGTTTGGTTGACATCTCGTAAAATATACAACCTTAAATTGTAAATGGTCCTATTGAAATTTAATATCATTTCATTTTAATATTCACCAAAGTATATCTATAATGTTTAACGGATTTTTATGTAACTTAGCACAAAGTACCGTGTAAGTAGTCAATTGTATAATCCGTGAACATTATTAAATACTATCCATTTGTGAACTTTCGTATTAAAATAGTAATTCTTACCATGATTTAAGTATAAATTATCACATTTATGATAAAATTCACTATTGAAACATTCTCAGTGTTGCTGTAATAATGTTTTATCAGAAAACGATCAGTGATGTCTAATCATGACCTGATCAAAATTCTATATATACTGGTTTTTAACAAATTTGTGGCTATAACAAAATACGTATCGATTATTTGTCAGACTTCTGAAAATATGTCAATTTACAGACCAATCGGCGTGTCACACTTGGGTAGTGTTACTTATAAGCAATACTTCATATGTACAAAAAAATTCCTCAACTTTTGGACGGATATTCCGAGATTTTTTTTCCAACAAAAAGGTTGCTGACATTGGGTCAGAATTTTCTGTACACTTTGTTCACTTTTCACAATCCCATAATGTCGAAAAATTGAAAAAACCTGTAAATAAAATTCGAAAAATTTGCAGGGTATGTTTTGTATTTCTTGAGCGATCCAAAGAATCTTTTTGTTTCCTAGGGTTTTTCCGAAAGTCCAGCATTTTCAAATAAAAAATTGTTTTCGCTTCTATTTTGGATACTTTCTTCCATATAGGGATACAATATTTTTCTCTCTGTGTACCTTGAAACATTTTCAAATGGTACAATAGCGGTAAAATGTTAGGAGGAAATTGATGTCGACCGAATGTCCACACCAGCACACGAAAGACTAATGAAGTACTTGTGGGCTCGTTTCAATTCCACATAAAGTCAAAACATCTTTATAATCAACATATTTTGAAGGTCAAATCTATTAACTTAGGAATAATCTATATGTAAGGTCACATTTGAAGGTTACATCGACAAAGTTACCCGTTATTGATGTAAACTTGACCTTCAAATTTGATCCACATCACTGTGATCTTTGAATGGCCTTTAAATATGATTCGAAGTAAATTTTATCTTAACATTGCCTTCAAACTTGACTACAAACACTTTAATAAAGCGCTTCTACCAATTTTCGTGTTAGTTTTTTAATACCCTTTAATTTTTGTTAAGTTTAATGACCTAGTCACATTTTGATAAAACTTTGTTTTGCATTTTATCTGCCATAACGAATTCACCATATTAAATTACGAAAATCTGACAAAATATTCATCGGCCAAAGGAACACGAAATTTCGAGTTAATCAGGTAGAATAAAAATTCGAGAATCTTTATTTAAATAATAGTTAATCATTTACAAACAAATTATAAACACGTAATGTTTTTCAAATTTTATACACTAATAAAAATAGAGAAAATTATTCCCAAATTCAAAGTTTACACGGGAAATTAATTTTTTTTTTATTTTTACGATGAATTTGTATACTTTTTTTTATAATTCTGTGAATGGAATGGAAATATATACCTTGCATATACAATTTATTATGTTAGAAACAATACCATGCTCGTTTTTCACACGAAAGGAAAGCATTGGCAAAATTACAAATAGGACCAATTTCCGTGAAAACAAGTGTTATGACAAATTTGAGGTTAAAAATGAACCTTTTTGAAATACTCAGCATTTTGAGGTTAAATATTCCGAATTCGTAATTACTTGTTTCCCCTCTCAAATCTTCGTATTTTAGATCATTACATAATCAAATAATCAATATTTAAGTGTAAAAAGAATATATTACAATTGGCAGACGCCAAATTTATGGCCACCATTTTGTATTAAAAAAAACTCTGGCTTAAAAAGCGCGTGATCACTTGACAATCATGATTACTTGTCTTTTCCAATATAAAAGATAATACGATCACACCGGAAGGTGTCTATTCGTTTCCTAGACCGCAAAATCGAAAATTGCTCCCTGAGTATTAAAATTGTTATCTTCCTAACACGAACATTTCCAGATTGCCTAATATCTTAACACAAATATTATCAAATGCGCGGAAATAATGTAGCACAATATTTCATCACTAATGTGTTTGTTTTCGCACCACTTTGACGCTTGTTCTTATGCAAATCCAGTCGTTAAACGTAACAAATTATTCTTCCTATTAATGTTGAGTAAAGTGGACACTCGCAGGGACTTACGTAAATTAATTTAAAGTAACACAAGCATATTAACGCGGAAATCGCTAAGATATCATCCATCCGGTTCACTTCCTGTCTATCTTTTGGCACGCGAGATACATCGCAAGTCGCGTGTATATCTGACCCAAATTTTAATATCGTTAACAGGTACTCGTAAAAGCTAAGCGATATTGCATTTGTTCGCTATATATCCCAAATAGGAGCGACCCGAAGAAATCAGTTTGAAAGGGAATCGCTATATAGTGTATAGACACCCACCTCGTTAATCATTTCTGAAAAAAGTGTTCCAAAATGGGTTTTAGGAATTCCCGGAAACTAATTTCGGCATTGTTTGCGGTTTACTTACTTCAATTATTTGTGGCTGTTTTGTCGAAACGTAAAATCACATTTATTATTATTTTTATCAGATAATTGTTCAATAATTTCACTGAAGAAAATCTGACTATCGTTCGGACTGAGACATAAAAGTTAGAATAAAGGTTTACTTTTTGAGATAGATTAATTATTTTCGTACCAAGTATATGGACATCCTTTGAATCTCCTAAAGACATCCGATTGTTCGATTTTAATATCCTGTTGATTTCCTCATGTTGCCATATATTTTGAAGATGTTTTGAGGATTGTAATAAAAGTTCTCAGTTTCTTAGTTGGCTTTTGTTCTCAGTGAAATAATATATAGGGAAAAATTACCATAAATTCTATAACGATATGAATGTTTATTATTTTTTTATTTGCTACGAATGACTAAAATGACGTTACTGATGTCATGATTAAAATTATTTTGTTTAACCGAAAAGCTGAAGGAGATTCCGGTTCGAAAATAGTAGGAGGAACAAAAGCTAACGACGGCCAATATCCCTATCAAGTATCTTTGCGAATAAAAAATCGGCATTTCTGTGGAGGATCAATTTTAAACAAAAGATGGATCCTGACGGCTGCTCACTGTGTATCTGGGTAAGTTTCGAATCTGGTACATAAAAAATACATTAATAAGAGATTTCTTAAGATGCAAATCATTAACACTTCAATTTTGATGACTTTTACTTTCAACTAAGAGTTTTTCACGAGTAATGAAAGCTTTTCCCACATTGGGCATCCTGAAATGCTTGAAAAATATTTAAAAAGTCGTAATCTTCACTATTCATGTTGCCTCGAAGTTTCTTCAATATTCCTAGATTCGAAGACACTGGAGTGACAGTAGTTGCAGGGACTAATACCCTCAATAAAGGGGGACAAATTTACCAATCATCCAAAGTCTTTAGTCATCCGCAATACAGTTCGCTATTGATTCGAAATGATCTTGGATTAATAAAAGTGGATAAAGACATCGAATTTAATGACAAGGTCCAACCAGTGAAACTACCCGACAAGGACTTTGAGAAATCTGGGTATCCTGCTGTTTTGTCTGGATGGGGAACTACTTCCGTAAGTAAAAAGGAATTTGAAAATGAATAGTTCAATTCGAAACATTTTGGGGGATTTCTGTATCAATAAATATTGACAACAACATAAAAAAGTGAACACAACAGTTCGCTCTAAGTTTTAATGTAAAATTGTAATCCAGAAGGGAGACAAATTTTATTTTGCGGTCTTGGTACAAAAAAAAAGTACTATTTACTAGACGACTGCGCAACGATTTGAAAAAACTCGCATATGCAAAATGGCGCTTATTGAAACCACCTTTTGGAATCTTTAAATTCTAGCTTATTTGAGGTTTTATTTTCATGACAATTTTTACTAACGGCTTTTTTGTGATCGCTGGTGATGAATCGGAATATATAATCATATACTAATTTTAGATACTTCGATTCCAGTTTAAAACAAAAAAGTTGAAAAAGAACATAAAAAATTAAAGAAACAAGAAAAGTCGACAAAACCAGAAGCTAAATGAGGGTTGACGAGTGATAAAGGAAAGTAAAGGTCGATGACATGAGAGATAAAAGTTAATACAAACCCAAAGGGGCGTTGTCAATAAGTTACGGATGTCAGAAAAGAGGGAAATATACTTCAGATTTTCGCCTACCAAACGAAAGTTTTCTGACCTTTCAAACTACAATTCAATGTTAACCCCTAAATCATATAAATCAAATTTCTCTCACCCTCATACGACTCCTTTATTTTCAATTTTAGTATGTAATTAGTTTAGAAATATTACTCCAGTTTACCTAAATTTAATGAAAATTACATTTTTCAAAAAGTATCCAGGAAAGCCACCGAATGATTTACAGCAGATCAACTTAACGGTCATCGATCAGGCGGAATGTTTAAATGCAAGTTTCCGGGTAACGAGCAATAATATTTGCACCTTGAACAAGGAAGGCGAGGGTGCTTGTCACGTAAGTATCTACTTCACTTCCACCCCTTGGCCTTTACATTACAGTTCATAACATGCACTTTTTCGCCGAGCTCTCTCGACATTCGCTGCTAATCGAAGTGTTTAGTTACAGGAAGGTTTTGTCACGTCTTTGTCCTGTTTATGCTTGAAAAAACCTTCTTACGCCCTTTTTTTAAATAAAAAAATTTCTGTTAAAAATGGCACTGAAGATGTTACAAAAAAATATCTATTTGAAAACTCAATTTATGATGATTTCAGTTGTTCGTCTTTGAATAATATTTTAAATAGGGGAAAAGTTAAAGTCTTATCTTCGACACTAAAAAAAAAATTAATTATAAAAGATTTGCTGTTATAAGAGAGTTGAAAACAATTGAATAAACATAACACTATGTCAAGATGTATTGTCAATTATACAATAAGTATTGTAAGATTCATAATGTGTACTGTACATTTTAATGTAAGTATTGTAATATTTAAAATACGTATAGTATATTTTACTTATTTAAGTACGTATTTTACCTAAAAAACTTGTTGTAAATGTTACAATACGTATTGTAAACCTCAAGATACATTTATCTCCATATATTACATTCGAAGCGTTTGAATTTTGTAAAAAAGTATTTTTCTTCGATTTTACCTATTTTTATATACATTTATGAAATATTACACATTTATTTTACGGTTTTTAGACCTACGTAGTTTTATGGCATTTAAAAAACGATTTTTCAACGTTTGCACCACGTATCGCGTCACATAATGTGATAGGGAGCGTACAAATTTATGTACTTCTTATTCTTTGTTTTTTCACGAATATGCTTTATCTAATGTACCGTACCTTGTAATCTATAACCATTATAATTTTGTTGTATATTACCACAAGACTAATTAGTCATGGTATAATAAAGACATACATACACACATATTTTAAATATATATTATATTACTATTTTATACACGTGTTACCACAATTCACAAGCCGTTCACATCGTAAACTTATACTATTTTTGAAATAAACTTACGTGTAATAAACGTATATTAAATTATAGTGTCAGCATTAGGGTTTATTAATCGTTCAATGAACGTTTAAAATAGGACCTTTGGATTGCAATAATTTTATTTCTGTAGCTTACGAACTTCAATTTGCTTCTTAAGATTATACCAACATAAAAAGACGGCATTATTAAATAAATAAGCAATTTTATTACTGGTTATTACTATATTTTCTGTTTGCTTATGTGTTTTGTTTAAATCTGTTTTAACATTTTTTAAAATTTTTAAACATTTTTTCGTGATATTATATCAAAACTTTTCGTTACAGGGAGATTCAGGTGGTCCTCTTGTTTCCGACGGCGTACAAATCGGAATCGTTTCGTGGGGAACACCTTGCGCCAAGGGAGAACCAGATGTTTTCACTCGTGTGTTCAGCTACATCAACTGGATAAATAAAAATACAGAAAAAGTATAATTAACTAATGTTAAAAAAAATCGTACTTCATAACAATAAATTATAATAATGGTATAAAGTTTTGTAGAAATTTGTTTTTAAAAATGTATGAACAATTTTGTAAAACTTACTTCGATTCTATGTACACCATTTTATTAATGCAAATGATTTTTGTCTGCAAATCTTCAAAATTAATTTATCAAAAAATTCATTTAGAAACTAAAATGTTGTATTTCTGGAAAAATAAACGTTAATTGAGTACGCTAATAAATCCATAAAATGCGAGTTTTAGTCATTTTCAAAAATATTTAGTATCTAAATCTTCTTATCCGTGTAGTTTTTGTAAGTGAAAAATATTTGTAATCGATGTTTCTTGATTAATAACGGAAATTACACGACCAGGCTTCAATTTGTTTGTAACTGTTGCCCGTGGCGTAAGACATGAAAAATGGTTTTGAAACGTTTTTCACCTACGTGTAATTAATTGTGTGGAAAACAAATGTTATCAGGAGAATTCTTTTTCAAAAATTAACAAAATCTATGTGACATTTATTTGTTTACTATTCTGCATTAGAGTATAAATTAATTAATGAATCGATAACTGTAAAATCTCGAAAATAGAATTATGAAATAATATTTTGTTATGATGGTATTTAAATTCCATATTTGACTTAAAATTCCTCATTTAGGTGTATAAATAATGATAAGTGGGTAAAATAAAAAACAAACATTATTTCAAAAATAGGTGGCTGGCTTGGGTATGTAACTAACAAAGTATGCAACTGAATATAAACGTATAAATTTAAAAGCCTAGAAAAAAAATTACAAATGAAAAAAGAAATAGTTGGTTTTACTATACTCGACCTAACTCGACCATGTCACAGTTATGCTATCTAGGCGCTCAATTAGCAATTTTCATTTAATTGAAACGTGCATTTTAAATTATTATATTCTTTTCAACATTTTGGATTACTACAATCTTCGCCTTGCCTATCGGTGTTAATAAGATTGGTCTAAGCTTTGTTATGCTCTGAATCTCTTTTTCTTTCAAAACCAAGACCAAGACTTTAAAAGTAAAAACTCAATTACACCACTAGTCATAATTTTGCTACTTGAAGAAAAAATTGTAAAATTTTGATGATAATTTTATATTTGTATTTTTAAAGAAGATGACATTGAAATTATTTAATTTTTGTTTCTATTTTTAATTCATTTTCAGCGGAGCATATATATAGAATACACTTCTTCTTCTGTAGCGGATGATGCAAATCCATTGAAAATCTGTTATCGTAAAATGCACGATTTGAAGTATAAAAATCAACAAGGCGAGACGAGAGATTATGAATGACTCAAATATGGCAATATTCTTCGCATAAGAAACGTTTTATGTCTATGTTTACAATGTTTAAGACACGCACTAATTAAAGACACATGCTGGAAATAAAAATATAACTCGGCTTTTAACGTCTCTTTTACAATTCACAAACTGGGTAAATTTGCAAACGTGAGGCATGCAAATTTTGATTTAAATATAAAAGTGTATTAAGAAATGAATTTAAAAGCAAGACAGAGTGTTTAATAGTTAAATGGGATAGTAGATTTATTAAGTAGCCGCGAAAAAATGTCGTAGTTTTTAATTACGATTTTTATTCACCAAAATACACAATTTGAAATGACGAGATATGTAACAAAATTCAACTTGATGCCCTTGGAGGGTAAGGTCAAATTCAATGCCACGAAATCTGTACAAATATAACGGTTTCTAATATATAACATTTACATATTTATAACTGAAATAATGTTTCAACGTATTTTGAAATATTGGCAACGCCGAACACCCCCAGTACATATTTTCAAGACAAATTATCCAGTATAAAAATGTCTGCTTTAAAACATTTAACGCAAATGACAAATCTCGTAATTTCAAAATGGCTTGGTGAAGAAAAAGTCGCAATTGAACTTTACGACTCAATGGATACAACCATTGGAAACCCTCCACAAAATATTGTGTCTTCTGTGCATAACCTCAAAAGTACAAAAAAACTGCATTTATTGGACCCATAACCTCAAATGTCTAAAAACACTGAGGCGACGGATCAATTCTGCCCCCAGATTCGGATTCCAGAACCTTTAGAGCATTAATTAGTTTGGCTCTTTTTGTGATACAAATCTACACCCATATAGGTACTTACGTACCTCTCATTACGTTATGTACGCAACAAGATTGACATTTTTTAGGGGTATTTCCTACTTCGCAAGTACTTCGATATGATTAACTGATCCACATTAAGTAAATGTACCTAAAAATATACGTTACTACTGCAGCAGGAGCTGGACCAACGATTGCAGTATCTATATTAATGTTATAAATGGTATTACTTCACTAAATGTTGATAAATAAAAGGCTCAAACTTGATATACCCTAATCATAAGAAAGTCATACATGTTTACTTATTGGCGTGTCTTTAAGAGCAAATAGAGAAAAAATAATAAATTAGTGTCTATTCATTTTTACTTAATATAGTATTGAATGTATCAATTTGCTGATAGTTCAGAACTACGTGTTTTTTAATCTATTTCATGCTCAAATGGTCGAGTGTATCAATATTTTGTTATCGTAAATTTATAAGTAGTAGATTTGTAAATGTGATTATTTTTTAATGTTCAATACGAATAGCATACGACTGTTTAATATTTTTAAACCAACGTCACGTGTAATAATCGTATATTAAAGGATAGCGTCTGTTTTGCGATTAATCAAACGGTTCACATTGCTGTTTCATTTAGTACACGCATCATGAATGTTTAAAATATTTGATGGAGGAATGGAGTCAACGTTTTATTAAAGAATATTAAACCAAATTATGTGGAAGTTTTCTAATTACAGTATCTTTGAGCAAATTTAAGCGTCTTTCATATACCTATACAATATTACGCGTTTATTAAATGCATTCTAAACTTTGCTTCTTATGGTATTTCTTAAACGTTTTTTTACATTTAAAATATGTTTCGTATACACGTATTATAAACATACATGATAATTCGTAATAATATTTCTAATAACTGATTTAAAAGTAAAACTAAGCTGTCAAAGACACCTAAAGTTAGTCTAATATATAATCCTGTCGAATCCACTATATCAATGTTAGATTTACTCAATTACTTACTTACCAATTTTACACACATTTTTTAAGCAACAATTTCAGAAAGGCTTATTTGAATAGGACAAATTTTCTGAATTTTCAGCTATATTAAGACATAATTTAAAAAAATTAAAATTTGTATTCTGGCACCATTTTGGGTAACAAAAAATGTGAAAATAGTCATTTTCGATACAAGTCTGATTTTGTTATCAGAAAACTAAAAAAAATGTTCTTTCTACGAATGTGAGTGTTTGTTCAGACATACGTCGAACAATATTTTTGGATAGAAGTGTGCGTAAAGTGCATTTAAACAAGGTAAAAAACTGCATTTTATACACTGTGTCAATATAAAATTTAATCATGTTTTTTTCTGTATTTTTAAGAATGTAATTTTGAGACAAAAGTAAAATTAATCATAACTCATAACCGTATTTCTTACTAACAGTTTAAGAAGCAAAACAAAATGAGACATTGAAAAATATTGGAACTTGTGGATGAAGCATATTTTTTATTTTTAATAACATTCGGAACAACATTTCGCGATTTAATTGTCGAAGGATAATAGTCGTCAAGGTCAAATTCAAGATTTTGATGAGTAGAAAGCCTTATTTTTGTCGGTTTTTTGCTCTTAATTTTAAACACAAATCTCACGAAAAAAAATGTTTCAGACAAAAGATATAAATCATCAAAGTGTGTAAAAAAAAATTTTTCCTAACATTCCATTTCGTAAAATTTAATTTGTAAATTTGGTAAAATACCCATTTAGGATCGCCAAAATTGAGTAATCGACTAGCGTCTACCTTTGCCTTTAATATTTCTCAAACCGTGGAAACAGAATTGTGTTTATCCTTCTTTCATGGAGTTACCGGGAATTTTACCGTAGAAAAGGATACAACATTTTGTTGTTGTTGTTGTAAACCCCCACCCCCCAAAATAGTGCCAGAATACGAACATTCAGTTTTGTTTAATTTTGACTTTATGTAGCTGAAAATTCAGGTATGGTTTTCCTGCAATACGATATTATTGCAACCACCAATCAACCAACCACTCTTAATTTATTAATAAGATACATTATTAGCAGTGATAAAGCAATTAAAAATAAGCACCTACTAACCAAAACTAAATCTAATATCCACATAAATGAACTTAAGACAAACTTTTTCGATCATATACAACAGACCTTAGCTCCCATTTCAGATTCATTACAATTGCAAATTTTCAACCTCTTCGGAAAAGAGTTTCCAATAACAGTACGATTGTAATCGGTCGATCTTTAGTTCGCGATTAATCCAAAACAAATTTACGTAGTGTGATGAATTAGCATGAGAAAGAAGATAATGTTGCTATAGCTGGCACGCGCCGTCATCTTCCAGGCTGATAAAAAATAACTAGGGTTAATTATCGTCTTTAAAATGCAGATTTTTCCCGTGAAAGATCGACAATTTAGCAAACAAAAACTGATAATCATTGGTATAAGTATTGGAAAGGAGATAAGTATCAATGTAGTCATCGAAAATGTTCATCCCGGCATTTATCCTCGGGCTCCTGATTGTCTTTTTCTCCCCCGCGGGTAAACTTTACAATTCTTTTTAATCATCCTAAAAGGGATCAGACATTTCTGTTATTCCATGCTTGGGTGCTGGTAAAAAAACCGACAAATTAAAAAGCCGACATTAAAAAAATCGACATTTAAAAAAATGGATGTTCGCTTGTGGATGTGTCCATTTTGTCATATGTCGGTTTTTCGCCTGTCCGTTTTTTGACCTGTCGGCTTTTTCATTTGTGTGTTTTTAGACCCTCACCCGACTTCATTTCTCAGAATGATTTAAGACGTTTTTTTTTTGCCTTTCTATAATCTGTTGTTTTTTATCATATGGCAAGAAATAATTTACGAAAACAAAAAACAATGTTTTTTATCGTCCAATTGTCTTTATTAGCTGTTTATGTCAATTTTGATTTTTTAGGATATTTACATAGAAACTCTTTCATAAAAAATTACCGAAAAATTCTAATAATAGGGCAAAGTAAAGAATTGTTTCAAAACTTTTGTACTTTTTACTTTTTGAAACGTTATTATTTTTATTCCTTTCCAGTTTTGAATGTTAATAAATTCTTAGCAATTATCATTACTTGATTGTATTTGTTAGTAGAATATTTTTGAATTTATTTACTATTTCTTTCATATACTTTTAAGTGCACACTTTTTAAGTCTTAACATGAGTCAAATTTAGTCGCTCTACTTTTTTTTATAAATTCTCTTTCTTTCTTTATGAAATCAGTCAGTAAAATGATTCTGATATGCAAAGAAAAATACCACTTTGAAATTAACATTGCAATCACTTTTTCAACTAATTGCGTAAAGAAAAAATCCTATAAAAATATGAATTTATACAAAAACTGATACTTTTTTATGTATTTGTTTAAAAAAGTTAAATGACTTGTTTAATAAAAATGTCTTGACGCCCTTCGAAAAAACTACCATAGAAACATCGGTTTTTAAAGTAAATATAAATTGTTCGAAATACAATAAATAATCAAATTCGCCACAAAAAATCTATTTCGTTAATTTCTGATTTAATTTTTTCTTTCAATTTTTCGGCAGTTGTTTATTGTAGACTTCAGATACAATAATAATTTCTAACTTTCTCTATAAATATGCTAACTTTATTATAATATTAATTTATTTTGTCAAACTTATACTTAACATACCTGTAATTTATTTTGTATTTTTTTGTTTAAAAACTATAATTAAAAACTATCACTGATTTACTTAATAAACACATTTTTATATTTAGTTAGAAAGACACCTATTAACAAAATTGTTTCTTAAATCAATCTCAAAAAATTGTTACTGAAAACAAAAGAAATTCGTCTAATAAGCTTAATGTTTCTTCTGCTGTCCGTTCTAAAATTACTAACAGAGAAACAACTGTATCTTCATGGTCTCATGTAATCATATACGGACTTACACGAACTCACGTGAACTCACATAAACTTACTTACTAACTTTAACTCTCCCAAACTCACGTGAACTCACGAGAACTTACTTAAACTAACATAAATTCACATAAACTCACATGAACTCACATGAACTTACTTGAAATGGCGTGAACTCACCTTAACTCACTTGAACTCACTTGAACTTGCATAAATTCATCCGAACTAACATGAATTCCCATGAACTCACATGAACTCATCTGACTCACATGATCTTCTAGATCATTCACATCCGCTATTTATAAACTTTGCATAATTGATTCTCATGATAGACGGCTACGTTTATCTAAAACTTAAAAGTTGAATGACCTTTCATAGGGTTTATGAGAAAAAGTGATATATTCAAATTAGCATTTGTTAGGAACGTCAGAAGTAGATACTTAACCATTAAAATGTATAATGAGCTCATTGGGATCCCATTATTTACAGGGATCAACAAAAAAATAAGTGTACCTTTTATTGATTAAATGTAAAAAATATGATTAGCATTTGTGCGGCAAACTAGGCCAATTTCCGGTAATTGTTTCTGGTCCTCGTTGTTAACATTCCATACGAAAAATCGTTTCAGGCTGCCTGATTGTTGTCTGATCCCACCCAGATCACGATTCAGTAAGCATGTCTTATCAGGAGTTCAATAGTTATGCCTAATAACAGAACTTTTATTCATTGATTCTAATCACGAGGTCACAGCTATTTCATCATATACTGAAAAAGTGAATCAACAGTTTTAAACGAAAGAAATACTTCACGATAGTAAAATAAGAAAATGCAACACCGATAAATAAGACTCATTACTGTGTTGTTTAGATCAACTGAATTTTGTCCTTTTATTATCTTGTGTTAATAACAATTTTACTGAAGCCTCAAAATGTTCCCTGATATCCGGGACCCTGATCAGATTAAAAGCTACGTTTCTGATCAGGGATGTTTAGTCAACCTGATGAAGAACTGAGAAAAAATCGTGAAAAAATGATCTAAAGCTGGATATTACTACTATTTACTGCTCTCACAAGTTGAATTAGTTAAAAATTACTACTTTGTAAGCGAAAATGCGTTACACGTTCGATTAGTAAGACAATTTGAAAATAAAAAGTGAAAAACTAATATTTCATTAGTCATATATTTTTTACTTTTAGATTAGTGGAATCAACACTTAGTATAGTTTTATAATATTAGTATAGTTTTAGTAATGTATTCGTAATATTTTACTATTTCTATACAACATTGAAAAAACCATACTTTTATTTGTTACAACAGAGTCACTCTTGGAGAGTCGAATAGTCGGAGGAAAGGATGCCCGGGAAGCTGAATTTCCTTACCAAGTGTCTATCAGAGTGAAAGGTATCCACAAATGTGGTGGATCGTTGGTCGAAAAATCATGGATCCTTACAGCCGGACACTGTCTGTACAAATATAAGCCAAGTGAAATAAACATCGTTCTTGGTTCCAACAATCTCTTGAGTGATGGAATCGCGTATAAAGTAGGAAAAATCTACTTGCATCCTGATTACATACCTGGAGAACAC